>BMAU01018107.1:0-480339 GCA_019973935.1 Trichonephila clavipes | reverse complement strand
GAGTACTTTGGAGTGAACACAGATTTGGAGGATTTTTGTGTCTTCGAAAATAGAATCACAAAGTTAAGACAGTACTTTTCGGATAGAAAATGTCTAGTATTGAAGTCGCATTTCAACTTTTTTTCATTTACAGAATGTAGTATACTTTGATCGTAATTTTCATTCTACCATTTTCAATTCCTAATTAGCTCCTCTCTATATTTATATACTGATTTATCTAGTTCAAATTTTCAATCGTTTTATAAAATGCTTTCTTTTCATCCAATCAAGTTCAAATAATTTTTAAACTAGTAGTGGAAAACACTTGATGTTAATACAGTTTTTCAAATATAAATATTTAATTAAATTTAATTAAATTAATTATCGATTTTTGATGCCAACTTAGATTCGTCTCTATTGTTGTAACAATGTAACTGTAACAAGACAAAAGTTGGCGTTGGAAACCTGTTTCCGCCAAACAAGCCAAACCGAGTTTGCATTATTTACAAACACACACACAATGCAGACAATTCAAGCTCTTTCGTCAATTCCTACTATTATATATATAGTTCACTCTTTCTATTTATATTGCTACGAATTTTGTGTTAATAGTGTATATAATTTGTGTTTGGATGTTTAACGCATTTATATTATTCTATGTTATATTTATCTTATGTTAAAATTGCACTATATTCTCACAAGCAATACCGCCCCTTATGTTATAATGGCGATTCAATGAGAACTTGGCAAAATCATGGCGGTAGAACCAAGTTGGCATCATTTTGGCCACCAAGTTAGTCGCCAATTTGGCGATCATTTTGGCGTCATTGGTGACCATGTTGGTAAGTTTGGGACCCTCTGGATTCTTCTAGAAAGTAGTGGATCTCGCCAGGCTTTATGACGCGTGCGGATTTTTCTGGAATTTTCCGTCGGGTTTATAAATAGAGCAATGTCAGCCGCAGTGAGTCAGTTTTGATTATACCAGAGTAGAGAGGATTGTTTTGACTAGCGATCAGCTCGGCTGTGCTTAGTGAATAATCTTTACTTACGTGTATTTTTAATTACTGATGATTGTGTTTGATTGCTGTTGAAGGTGTGAAGACCTTCTGATATTTACCCTGTGAATATTGCCGCTGAATCCTGTATTTAAAGGATTGGATTTTTGATAATAAATTCGCATCGCTCTTAAAGAACTGTTTATTTCCTTTGTGATTGTTTTGCATAAAATCATCGAACCTGGATCTACGTAACAATATATATATCCTATTACAATTTTCAATCGTTAATAAAATACTCTCTTCATCCATTCAAAATAGGAATTAACTTAATTTTTTTTCTATTTCTTGTTATTCGTTATTTTGTAGCATTAACGCTTTTTGTCTTGCAGGTTTATGCGAAAAAATTTAATTTTTGGAATTATTTTATGTCTGAATGTTAAGCTATGTACGCAAAGGAGAAAAGCGATTCACTCTCTCATTAAGAGATCGCTGGAACTATTTAGAACTAAAGACTATAAGTGTGGCAAGCATGCTTATTTTGTTGAAGAGAGATCCATTATAAATAGGTTTTGTGGAAATAAACTTTGATGGGGGAGGGATACGGGTGGCATAAAAGAAAAATATATTTCTGTTTGAGAAAAACTCAAGTTATGTTCTTTTTCAATCAAGATGTGACGGCTATAATGTGATGTTTTTGATTGTAATCCAAAGCTTGATACTAGGATTTGGATATCAATTAATAAAAAGTATATAATCATAAAGAGATACCCAGTGAAGTGTGGGTGGGTAACAGCTAGTGATACAATGTTACAATAAAATAAAAGATATATGTATGGTATAAAATAGTAAGGTTATATAAACTTTAAAACTTATTTTGCTTTAAAAACATTTAAGTTTTGTCCATTCTCTAATTTTAGGCGAGAAAGCATAAACTTATTATACACATATTTTTATATATTTCCATTTTCACAATAATTTAATAGAGTAAATTAAAAATAAAAAGGACAGAGATTCTGGAATAATCATATTTATCTTTTCAGAATTTTCTTTTCTTTTACCTGCTTTTTCAAACTATTCAAATGAATTGTCATATAACGCATTTTGAAATAGTTGCATTTAATTAGTCATTTTAAAAAATAAATTTGGATGTAATCTATCACATTTTATATATCTACTCATTTTTTAAAAAATATTTCTAATTTACATGATTATTTCTTTTATCTTTTTTTTTCAGCTTTACTTCTACCACATATGCTAATTTTATTTTATCCCGGTTCACAATATTATAAAAAAAGTTTAAGCAAACAAGCTTTTTTTTATCATTTTTAAGTTATTTTGACGCGCTTATAATTTGAAAATTGATTTCAATTATCTCTAAGAAAGATGAAACGAGGAGAATTCTTTGCATTTGAATATTAGCTGCGAATTATTTTCATTTTAGTCCAGTTTTTTTCGATAGATAGAAGTAAAAACATATTTTGAAATTGATTTTTTTACGTGGGAAAAAAAGGTTTTAAAATTACATTATCATTTTGATATGAAGTGAATATATTCTTTGGCATAATATACTAAATTTGATTGATTATTATTTTTTAATTTTTTGAGGCATTCAGAGATAAAAATACCTTCCTTTTCCTACCCACCACCTTTAAATGAAAAACATTCACAGTTTTCAATTTCTGAATTATGATTGATTTTTTTAAAAAAAATGTGAGGAATAGCTCGCGATGTTGAAGACTTCACTAAACAATTTTTCCCCTTAAGAATTATGAGAAAAAACTAATCATACCGAGAATATAATTTTATTGAATTATTTTAAGAAAGATTTAAGCTGAAGTTTTGAATTTTTTTATGAGTATCAACAACGTTTTCTGAGTAAAACGTATTTTTCTTCAGACTCCTAAGAATAAAATTGCAGAATTTTTGATAAATGTCAAAGGTTCAAAAATCTGTGCATATTTTTCGATACATGTTACTAACAATAATGATAAGGGAATAAGGATTTCATTGTATTTTTTATTTTACATTATATTCGTGGAACATTTGCTCTTGGTTTTTGATTGTATAAAATTTAACTGGAAAGAAAAACATATTGGAAAAGGAGTTAATGAATTCAATCTCTCAGTGCAACGGTTAAGACTATCTGAATTTAGTTTATCCTCTAAATATATTAATAATTGTGTTGTTTTCTTAAGGAACCGTGATTTTGCAAAAGCATAAAAATGGATAATATTTTTGATATTTAGTGTCACTTAGATTAGAAAATGTTCATAAAATGGTTTTAAGAATAGTATTACAACAAAAAATTATTTTAATGCAATATTTTGACAAAAAATGAACATAGAATGGCCCAATTTCAAAATATTCTCCTTTTGTGAAAAATGCTTCTATTATAATAATATTTTGCCTGTATATAGCTCAGACCTCCGCACAGAGGCTCAACTAGAATTTTTGAAATATATTAGAAGTGGGTTTATCCTTGTTTTACAGCAAAAGAGGCGAGAAATTTTAAGAATTAAGCGCCGATAATTATTTCAATGGGTTGTAACTCTGAAAATAATGTGAATTTTTCAAAAATCATAGTTCAGACTTTCTGGAGAAGTCTTTACTTTATAAAAGAAAATATTTATTGTTATAGAAGCATTTTTTTATAAGGGGCGAGAGTTTTGAAAAAAGGTTATTCTAAGTTAAATTTTTGCCAAAATATTGTATTTATACAAAAAAATTTTGTCAAAATGGCCTGACAACAATTTTATACATATATTCCAATCTAAGTGGCACTAAATATTCTGAAAATTATCCATTTATGCCCTTTTTTAAAATCACAGTTCTCCGAACGTAGTCGAATACCTTAAGATAAAAGATACGCGAGCCTACTACACTACTCTGACTCAATTTATTTTATATTTTCTCTTGTCATCTATTGCAATAAAAGTTATCTTTTTCCAAAATGCAAACCTTTCCAAACATATATAATAAACAATTACATAGACACGCAATTTGAAACAAAGTACAGTTAATTAAACAAAGCTGTAGAAAATATAAAATACAACTTAAAAATGGCAATCAATAATTATGAGTTTTTCAGTTTCTAAATGAAAAGAAACAACATGTAACCCAACAAGAAGGCTTGTAACAAGATAGTACAGGCTTTTTTTTTAAAAAACCAGGGAAACTTTCCTTTATTGCTCCTTTGGCTTTGCAAGTTTTTTATGTCCTTCTTGGTATCCAGTTAAACAGATCTTTTTGAGGCGTCTTCTACATTTGGATCCATCTATAAAAAATTATTTTCTAGACTTTCTTCCATTCCAAAACTTTAACTAACAGTTGAATGATGAATTTCGTCATCTATTCATGGAACAATCAGCGATCCGAAATTGTATAAAAAAAGGTACTTTTTTGGATACTAATTTTAAAACCATGCTAAAAAATAAATAATAATGTGTGTACTTATGACCCCACGATGTGAAAACTTCTGATTTATTCTGGGCAAGAAAAAATCCAGCTATTCGGATGTAGTGTGTTTTCTTTTTCGACATTTTCTCGCAAGAGGGCGTTAAGTAGCTCACTTTTTTTGTGCCTTTTCATTAAGGGATTTGTTTATTTTATCCATTTTCAGTAAAGGGCAACGTTTAAATAATTAAGCATCCTTTTAAATGTCAATTAATTCTCCGTTCCTTAAAAATACGCATATATAAATTGCATATGCATAGATTATATTTACATAATATATATGGTATCTACGTGCTATCGCAACAATATCAATGTTCAAGGTAACTAACCAAGTCAGCCCCCATGTGTCGTACGCACTGAATTGGCAGCACTGTACTCTTTCATATAATCTCGCCAATACCGTTGCGATATGTATATATATAGGCACCGTTTATAATACTTATATAACACCGTATATTATATAAGGCTAGGAAAACTTATGCCCTGAACACCATTTATAACTTAACTCATTGGCGCAACAGCCCATGAGGGCCAAAGTCTACTGTGTCCAACTCCGTATACGTGATTTTGGGCCCTGAGGGGCATGAGCAGATGTTCCGGTCAAGTGGTTAGTTGAACGCGAAACTCCCAGTGCTAAGTTCCCAAATAATCTTGATACTCATTTAACGACTCACTGAAGGGATGAAAGGCTGAGCAAAACTTACCCAGCTCGGATTTTGAACCTATGACCTATGGTGTGGAAGAGCGATGCACTAACCACTCAGCTACTAGGCTTCACACACCGTCATACTTTTCTTAAAATTCTCTAAGCAAACAAATGGATAGGGTTCGTACTTTTTCAAAATTAATGCTTTTATTTTCTCCTAATCTCTTGGTTGTCACCATTAATATAAACCAAAATATTCGCAACTTTTTAACTAACTTCATTAAAATTTTGGATTTTAATTCTTTTGGTTTTTTTTTTTTTGTGCTTAACTCAGTGTTTCTCAAACTTGTGGGGCGCGCCCCATGAGGGCACGGTAACCCAGCGAGGGGGGCGCAAGCATAATGAAAATAAAAGGTTTAAAAAATAATTTTTTGGAATGAGGTAAAACAAAATGCTTTCTGACAAAATAAAAAAATACACATTTACACTGATATAATTTATTTTTATCATCTGGTGATCATCAAAAATAAAAGATTCCACTTCAAATGCTCAGTAGCCATCTTTGATCCTATAACCAAATTAAAAAAATATTTTGTTTGCTTTGCTGTAATCCCACGATGAGAGATTTTTATTACGTTTCTTTGAACCTAAAATATTACTTAAGCTGACCTTCGAACTTACTGGTATGGTTATCTCTGTCGTTTTTTTAGGGAAGTTGTAAATAATATATTTCTGTTTCACCTTCTTCCATGTGAAATAATTTTATGATATATGGATAAGCATATTGAGCATTATGAAGAATTATTTGGCCAAGATTTATTTTTTATGAGTATTCTGAAACATATAATGCATAATGAAAACCGTTTTACACAATTATTTTTTAGAACATGCTACATTTTCCCCAAGAACAATTTTGTGGTTCTGATTACTGTGTTGTACGACTTATGGTAAATGAGCAGAATATTAAAAAAATGGGCATCTGTGATCCCTATTGAAAGTTGAAACTGATTAAGCAATTGAAGAACCTGCTGAAATAATGCATATTAATAAAAATAGCGAAAGTTAATATCAGAAAAGCGTTAGACATGAAACGTTTGAGTTGATTTGAAATTTTCAAATGCTGCCTAAAGATATCTATGAAGAAAACTATGAATCCATAATGTAGCACTCCGCCTTGTCAAAAAGACACAAGGAGGAAAAAGTTCAAAATGCTATTTGTAGATCATCAAACGACAGCAAAACTACAATAACGTGAACAAAATATGACAGTTTTGCTGGAAAATAACGTTCCTGTGTTGTTAGCGAAAAGCGTCTGTGATTTATGTCCTTTACCATGGACAGGCACATTTGAAACATTTTCTTTAGTTTTATTGAATTTTTTTTCAAATTTTCAAAGAAAAAGTCCTTGAAAGTAGGTAAGAATATTTTCTCTTAATTTAAATTATTCACTGGAATTGTGATTTTTATCGTGTGTAGTAAAAGTTATTATAAAATAAATTATAGTTTTAAAACAAACTAAAAAACACGCTTTTATAGTGAATCGAAGTGAAAAAAAATCTATACTACTTAAGATATACAAAATTTAATACTTATCTTGTTAATGTGTAAGGTTTATAATTATGATCGTATTGTAGCTTTAACGCCCCCTAAAGTGCATTATTATTTTTAGGGGGCGCAATAAAAATTATGATTGAAAGTTGGGTCGCCAGTAGTGAAAGTTTGAGAACCACTGGCTTAACTGCTCTTTCTACTGAATCAAAAAAATAAACCCCGTGTTTTTTTCTTATGTTCGATTTCCCACACAGAAGTACTCATTTCTTTTTCTTTTCACATATTTTCGCTTTCACTCCTCTTCTGCATGACGGTAATACTTAAAGACAGATAAAAAAAATTTCAATAGAAAAAGTGTGCATAAAACTTTTACTTAAAAAAAAACACGCGTGCCTAAAAAGTTTTTAATTCAAAACTAAACACGCTTCGTCGACCCGAGCAGGATTGCCGACTAGAGCCTAGTAAATCTGAATGAGCGTAACACGGCAAAACTTGGCGCTTAATTTAGATTCACACTCTTCAGCAGAACACGCTGTAATGACTTCAAACAGCTCTGGATAAAACTATTTAGTAACGTGTGAAATGGATGAAAAAATATTCTAGTACAATTTAACTGCAGAAAGGGTTCACAGATGGAGTCTCTTTCGAGGTAAAGTCTTTAATGAATGTGTTTATACGAGCGGTATGAAGTGGAAATGTCCTGTACAGTTGATATGCCAAAGAGTCCACACAGTTCACTGTATTTCGTTATAGAAAGTCTTCGCTATTCGGTAATTCCACACCGAGTTTGTGGGAGCTTGCTGGATCTACCTTCACCGTGCTGTCTCGAAGCTTCTCGATCCTAAATCCACCTTCATTCTCGTTAATTCCCGGATAATTCCAAGCTGAAGTTAGTATATCGCTGGTGAGAGGTCTCTTGGGTTCTCTGAAGTAAATGTCCTCCCTTTTTAACATCCAGACCACCCCTTTCCTTTGATCTCTTGTCTGTCGGCCCTCAGAGGGCGGGGTAACTCAGATTCTGTAGCCACGCCTTCTTGCCACGTTCGACCAACCAATCAGGACACTCTCTCCCAGGCAGGCCCACCCACATCAGGCCACATACACAATCTAGATATGGGATGGAGGAACGCTTCGCGTTCCGTTTCCCAGTGACGCCCAGCATCAGAGGGCGGGGTCTTTCTCGGCGCATAGTGGGAGCTCTGCTCTCCAGACGCGCAGTCGTTTCAGATCCGTGGGAAACCAAAAGGCACATTATACCGGTGTCCTTTTTCATCCCTCGGGCTGCCCGTGGGAACTGGGGTCAGAATTTTTGACCACCCACTTACGGAACTTTTCCCCAGCAATTAGGGAAACGGAATGGATATAACGTCGCATTGTTCAGCTATACGAGAGATTTTGGCGATGGATCTCGTCATTTTGAACCATGGTCAAGTGACGAGAACGACATCTGAGCTAACACCCCTCTCCTAAGAACCACCCCAAATCAATAAGAGGACGTTTGAGCCTCGACAGATGTAACGTGCATCGCTCCCCTACACGGTGCTTCTTCATCGGCACTGGCCTCGAACTCATGACGTGCCTGCCACGAGTCCGTTACCTTGGCCACTGGACTACCGCGACCACTCTACATCGATCGGATAATACTGTTTATTTGAAAGAAACGGTATATGCAGTATAATCAGAAGTAATGTCAATTTTCTGCGTTATGAAACATCTGCATCATGATGCAAAAGAAATGGGTACCTGTGATTCTAATGGATGAAGTTGAATCTGATCAAGCAAGGGAAGAACCTGAGGAAATAATGGATATTAATCATGATAGTGGAAGTAAATTTCAGAAAAGTGATGAGCCTGAAACGTTCGAGTTGAAAGAAAAAAATTTCAAATGCTACCTAAAAAGCATTTGATAGCCTCCATCAAGAAAGATACGAAGCCATAAGTGTGCCACTAGACACAGAGCCCCCTGTCAAAAAGACGCAAGCAAGACAAAGTTCAACGTGCCATTTATTGCTTGCAGCTTTTTGCCATCATCAAAGGGCAAAAAGCTGCAATAACTTCAACAAAATATGATAGTTTTGCCTGAAAATATCATTCCTGTGTTGTTAGCGAAAATCTTTGGTGATTCTTTAGTAAAATCACGCACATTTGAAACAATTTACATCCGTTTGATTAGTTTTCCCCCCAATTATCAAAAAAAGAAATTGGAAAAGTTCTCAAAAGTAGGTAAGTATACTTTCTCTTAAATGAATTTTTCACTGGAATTACGATTTTTAAAGTGTACAATAAAAATTATAGTGTAAAAAACTAAAAAACACGCATTTATAATGAATCGAACTAAAAAAAGTGAAAAAATAATTCTTAATATAAGAATTGAGCCACGGTCAAGTGACGAGGACGTCACCTGAGGTGGCACCTTACTCTCCTAACTTCCGCACCAAAGGGAAGACGTTTGAGCTTCGAAAGATTTATCGAGCATCCACTTCTACACGGCGATTCTTCGGCGGTACTGGGCTCGAACTCATGACACGCCGCCCGCGAGTTCGTTACCTAAAACACTAGGCTACCGCAGCCGCCATATAAAGACGGAAGACATGAAGAAAGGGGAATTTCTTAATAAACATTATTTTCCATTTTGTTTAGCAGTCGACACCGACTGATACAATACGAGTCTAAATTTAAGATTAGAAATATTTAGAAAAAGAGACTCTATATAAACGCTGAAAGGGATGTAAAATTCATTCGAATCAAACGTTTGAACTTACCTCTCCCTGAAAAAAAAAGACTCTTCAGGCTCCACAAATTGAACAGAGGCTTTTCGAACCCAAACCTTAAGAGAGCGCCCTGAAATGGCATGGACGGCCCCCTATCGCCGCGAGAGAAAAGTGGCGCTGCTGTTAAAAGGAGGCTTTGTCTCGGTCGAGAAGAGCGCCTGACAGGGCCACAAAAGCGCGGGCCCCATAAATCAAGTCGCATCGCGCGTCCATTTCCGCGGCCCCTGGACACTTCCCGATAACGCCCCGGCTTTAATTGAAAGCCCTGGCATCGCTCTCCCGCAGGCAAATAGGTGAAGATGAAGGCCGCAACTCGCGTCTGTCCCGCGAAAAAATAAACTTTTTTCAACGACAAGAATGGCAACACCACGAGCATTTATTCTCAAGTCCTCTCCCCTTACTTCCTTTGAGTTTGACGAGAAAGAAAGTTTTCTTGTTAAGGGCTGTTTTAAAAAAAATGTATGCAAGGGTTATAATTATAAATGTGTTGCCTTAAACTTATTTTTGGAAAATAACATTTAGTGCAAAGCTTATATTTTCGCGTCATAGAGTACTAATTATTTATTAACGTCGCATTTTGAAGTTATGTATGGCTATTGACGGAATGCCCAAAGTTAACAGAGCGCAACCTCCCCGCATTCAGCTTTTGTTGAATTTTTTTTTATCTTTTACATTTTTTTCTTACTGGAGAAGTGCACAATGGTACATCTACAGAAGTTACAGGTATTTTCAAAGGTTTAAGCACACAATTCAAAATAAGGAACAAGAATTAACTTGTTATAAACAGAATAAAAAAAAAGTACCCTAAAAAAATCCAAAAGTTTTTTTTTTTAAAAAAAAAAGCAGGGCAAGAAAAAGAAAAAAGAATATTCGAACCAATGTAGTTAGTAAAAATAATATCTTAATTAGCTTATAAAAACCAAATCGCAAGCTGTTAAGTCATAAGAAAAGTAAATTTGTATATTTTTTCTGGCGCACTTACCCTTCCAAAGCGGTGGTTCCCAATGGACAATCCCTCCCCCCACAAGAAATGCGACATCACTAACCAAACGATGATAGTGTGGGCAACAGACTTTTGATGACGGTTGATTGATTGATCCATTGAATATTAACGTCACACTGTTTAGCTACACGAGGGCTTTTGGCGACTGACCACGTAATTTTGAACCATTGTCAAGTGACGTGGATGACACCTGAGCTGACACCCCCTCTCCTAACTACCACACCACATCAAAGGGAGGAAGCTTCAGCTCTCGACAGATTTAGATGCATCGTTGCCCTACACGGTGGGTCTTTAGTGGTCCTGGGCTCGAAATCGTGACAAGGCAGTCCACGATCCGATACCCATACCACTCGACTACCGCGGCGACCTTTTGACGACGGACCTTGTTATTTTGAATCGCAGTCAACTGGTAAGAGGCTGATACCGTTATTGGCACACACCTCTCCGATACCGGCAAACGATAAGACTTCAAGCCCTTTGTGAGGCACGGTAGAGGGTTTGATGCAGCACTCAAACCCCAAACTCGACAAAAATATTTAGAATAAAATTTTTCAAAATTTCTAATGGGGCAATGGATTAGCGTTTTGCTATTGCAGTACTAGTACAATAGCCAGAAGTTGTTATCAATTTTTAGTGTAGCACCAAATAGGTGGGATACCAATTGTCTCAATGTAATTTCGACGCCCAGTTTCGTCCCCAGAAGGAGGCACCTGAGCTCTGAGGACACGAAACTGCACTTAGGAACATAGTTTTGCCGAGAGCCCTCAAGGCAAATAGGCACTCAAAGAATTTTTTACATGCTACATAGTCATATGACATAAACGCTGTCGATTTTCTGTATCATGAAACATATGTCTCATCATGGTATCCTCCGCCTTGGGCCGTGGTCGAACCCGTAACCTAGGCCGCATAAGGCTAGGTTACGGGCCAACTGTACCACAAAGCTGGCATTTAGAATTAAAGCGATAAATAAAACGTAGTAGAAAAAATATTTTAATAGTTGTGCGTATTTTAAATAAAATATGAAAAGAATACAAAAATCAATTCTTTTATTTCAATCGTTTAAAAGACTCTAAACACTTTGAAATGTGGTTTTTTTCTCAATTGAAGTAATGGCGTTGAAATAAAATTTAAAAACAAGAAACAAAATACAATTTCAAAAAATACAACCGCAAAAAATATTTAAATAAAAGGAATAAAAGTCATTTTAAAAAATAATATTTACTAATGATACTAAATTTGATATTTTCTTAGAGCAATTTATAAACACTTTATTCCTTTAAAACGTAAAAGATATCTAAAGATAGTTTTATCTAGAAATCATCTTTAAAAATAATTCATCAATTAAAACACGTCAGATAGTTTTTAAACGCTCGAATCATCCATTTTAATCCATTCATTTGAAATTAAAAAGATTAAACTGTATAAATAGGATAAAATTAACAACTCTAAATTCAGCCTAAAAATCTGAAATCATTTATTAAATAGACAAAATATATTCACTTACAGTGTCCTATTCAAAGTTTACCATCTCAGATCTAAATGCAATTATTTTCAAAAAAATATGTTAGTCGTTTCTACTTTTTTTAAAGATTTCTATGGCTTTCTCTTCACTTTAAATCCTTCCATTTTTTTTTCAAGAATGATTGATATTTACGAAGTTTTTAGCAACATGCTTATTCTTGACGTCATAGCCACGTGACAGATGTAATTCCTTGCTATCAGTAAACTCTCCACACTGTCGCCAACTTTCGATTTTTACTGAATCTTTTTTTAAAAATTACATATTTCATAATAAAATTGATGCACAAAAGGGGAAAAAATCACGACTAAAAAATATCAATATTATTTTTTTTTAAAACAAAAACAAAATTGAGAGCTTTTTAATGTTAGCAAATCATAATTAAGTAATTAAATTTTGATATTGCATTAGAAATTTACAAGTACAATAAGTGCAAGCTTGATATCATCTGTGGTGTCAACGGAAAGCAAGCGATTGTATTTGTCACATGGCCATCATGAATTCATGCGACGTCATGGTCACATGATTATTACAATTCCGTGTTTCCAACCAATCAGTTCTTTAATTCATGTGACGTCATAGTTACAATAATTGCTATCATGTACTTCAAGCTAATCTGTTCACGCGCTTCACTGTTGCTAACTTGTGCTTTTTGTATACTTATTTTTCAACAGTAACAACTCACACATGTAAGCTAATTGTGAAAATAATTTATTTTTTAATTTTGAACAGTTTTTTTTTAAGAATCTTAATGTTTCAGTACCGTTACTAAATTATCAAACTGGAAATGGTGTCTAAATTTTACGAGCACATATCTAATATTTGTTTTGAGTTAACGAAGACCACGATTATATTTACCATGAATTTAATTTACTGCAAGATATTATGTTAACATTATTTAAGAAAATAACATGTCTTTTGTATGAAGAACAGTTAAGACCATATTAAAAAACATTTCATTAAAAAAATGACTCTTGATAACTTAACAAAAAAATATATAAGATACAAAATAATACAATGAAAGAATTTATTTATGTTAGTATATCCCATTAAAAATGAAATATTTTAATACTTTACAATTTTAAAACCTTTACTCTTTTATTTCAATTTCTATACCAATTTCAGGAATTAATTGGCTACAAAAGTCTGGAAAATATACAGTGAAATACGTTTAACGTGAAAACGCTTAAAACGAAATATCGGTTAACTCGAAATAATGCAACGGTCTTGATGTATCTTGTGTATTTTCGTGCATTTTCACTTGTAGTGTATGACACTTGATGTTGATAATTTTTTTTCAAATATTAATTCATTAAATTCAATGTAATTAATTACCGGTTTGATTGTTGTAACAATGTATTTTAAAAAAAGGCAAAAGTTGGCGTCGAAAACCTGTTTTTCTGCCAAATCGGGTGTGCATTGTTACAACAATGCAGACAACTCATGCTCTTTTTCAACTCCTACTAGTAATTCATTCTTATATATATATCTTCTGTGCGTGTGTTTGTCACTAAACTCCTCCTAAACGGCTGGACCGATTTCGATGAAATTTTTTGTGTGGGTTCAAGTAAATTCGAGAATGGTTTAGATTGACAATTCGATCCGATATCGCAATTAGTTAAAAAGATATTAATTAAAAACATTCAAAAAAGTACAACTCAACGTTCACCCACATTGTTGTAATAACGCCATTGTTATAAACAAGTAATATAAAAAAAATTTTAGTCAATTCCTACTTAGATCAACAAAAAAATTTATTTTAACTACTTTTTATTAAATAGTTACAATTAACATAAATATGTATATACATAGGACAGAATCACAACATTAAGTGGTATTTCATTTTTATTCATTATCATTAAAGTATTGTTTTGTCATCCAAAACAATCGTGCATATAAAATTTCCTTTCAACTGAATGCTTTAACTCGTGAGAAAAACTCCTTTTCAAATTTTGACATAAGTCGCCAACGTGGCTGTAATTGTAATTTTTAAATAATTAGTTTTAACCAATTTTTATTAATTATAATTAAATTATTGTATTGTCATCCAAAATAATCACGTACATTACATTTCAGCTCAATTGAGCGCTTTAAAATGTATTTTATTAACGATTGAAAATTCCATCAAGATAAATAAATAAACAAACAAATAAATAAAATATGTATAGAGATCGTGAGCTAATAGTAGGAATTGAAAAAGACGTAAGTTGGCGTCGAAAATTGATTTACAGCCAAACTGTCCAAACCCGGTCTTTATTGTTACGAAAATGCAGACGATTCACGCTTTTTAGAGTTTTTAATTAATATCTTTTCAAATAATCTTTATATATGTAATTCTTTCGTGCGTATGTATGTAACTGAACTCCTCCTAAACGGCTGGACCGATTTTGATGAAAGTTTTTGTCTGTTCCAGTGGACTCAAGAATGGTTTAGATTTATAATTCGGCTTAGAAATGCTTATTTAATTAATTTTTTATTTATAAATTGATCTTGGAATGGTTTACATTGGATCCGGCAGACACCGGTACGATCGCAGTATCGAATATTCAAAAATATGTTATTATAATTCAAGTTGGTCCCCGACAGTTGGTGCTGTGATCATTTCAGGAAAATATTTTGTCACTTCGTGTTATTATTTTGTTGAAATAAATCGTGTGTTAATTAAATTATTACATTCAGATGTAATTAGTGTTTGAAGAGTTTTGAAATGTGCATAAAAAACTATACATTCTCCAAATTTAGTATGCAATTGAAGTGAGTATTTTACATGATTTTCTATTAAATTTGCACGTGTGTTGACAACAATTAACCTAACCTACAAATCTATTTGTGTAGCTAATTGTGATTACACGCATTATTAAACTTTTTTTTTAATTTAAAATTATTTCTTATCGGAAATAGTTTTTGTGTGTGTTTCACTTCTAAGCATAATTACATTGTAATAACTTTTTAATACAAATTTTACTCAAAACGGTCCAGATTGTTTAAGCTTATTCATAAAAATTTGGAATTTTTTAATTTAAGATGTGTGTGTACAGGACAACGTCTGTCAGGTCCTCTAGTATCTTTATATATAAAAATCTTCTGTGCGTGTGTTTGTCACTAAATCCTCCTAAACGGCTGGACCGATTTCGATGAAATTTTTTGTGTGGGTTTAAGTAAAATCGAGAATGGTTTAGATTCACAATTTGGTCCGATATCTCAATTAATTAAAAAGATATTAAGTAAAAACATTCAAAAAATACAACTCAGCATTCACCTGCATTGTTGTAAAATAAAATTTCC
This sequence comes from Trichonephila clavipes, assembly GCA_019973935.1. NCBI lineage: Eukaryota > Metazoa > Arthropoda > Arachnida > Araneae > Nephilidae > Trichonephila > Trichonephila clavipes. The sequence goes on along the minus strand of BMAU01018107.1, from coordinate 465,131 downwards.
TTTCAACTAAATGCTTTAACAAGTAAGAAAAAAACCTTTCCCAATTTTGACAGAAGTCGCCAAAAGGGTCGCTAAGTCGCCTGTATTTGTAATTTTTTAAATAATTAGTGTTAATCAATTTTTATTAATTATAATTAAATTATTGTATTGTCATCCAAAATAATCATGTACATTGCATTTCAGCTCAAATGAGCACTTTAAAATGTATTTTATTAACGATTGAAAATTCCACCAAGATAAATAAATAAATAAATAAAATATGTATAGAGATCCTGAGCTAATAGTAGGAATTGAAAAAGACGTAAGTTGGCGTCAAAAATTGATTTTCAGCCAAACGGGCCAAACCCGGTCCATGAGCGTCCAGGTTCTCTGAACAATTGCTAGACATTGGCAATGGTAGAATTCAATTGTATGTGAAGATACTTAATATATTCAACTCCCGGAAAATTTTTGCAACATTGTGGCTACCAAAGATGAATTAATAAAAATATCTTTCCAAATTTACGACATAATTATACTGATCATGCATGGCTACGTGAGCAAGCTATTTTAGCGGCAAAAAATTTGAATGTTGACGCCATCAATTTCAAAATACAACAGTCGTTGTCTGGTAATGAAATTACATTCAAATCGATTGACACTGTTGTTGATCCTGATGAAGTAGTCAATTATCCTGTAGAATTTTTTTATTCACTGGATTTACAGGGAATGCCACCACATAATTTGCGATTGAAGATTGGCTCACCCATAATTTTGCTTCGAAATTTGAACGCACCGAAATTATGTAATGGTACGCGATTCGTCATAAAAAACCATGGGCAACATTCTTGAAGCCAATATTTTAATTGGAAAATTTCAAGGTGAAGTTGTACTTCTACCACGGATCCCAATGATTCCTTCAGATTCACCTATACCATTTAAACGTTTACAATTTCCCATTCGCTTGGCATTTGCTATGACTATTAATAAGTCACAAGGTCAAACAATGAAGCTTTGTGGCTTAAATTTAGAAAATCCTTGCTTTTATCACGGCCAATTATATGTTGCGTGTTCCAGAGTTGGAAAACAATCGAATTTATTTGTTTATAGCCCTCAAGGATTAACCAAAAATATTGTACATCTAAAAATCTAAATATTGCAATCATAAAAATATTGTACATTAGAATAAATTAAGTTTAACTGCAATTTAATAAATATACCTGTTATAAAATAGCTTGAGTCTCAACTTTTTCACCTTTAATTATAACAAGTTTAAAGTTTTCATACACACAGCCTTTACATTTAACTTCGCTCATAGTATACACATACTCACACGCTATCGATTGATTGAATTTTATACCGTACATGTAATGAGACGTTAGACATTGTAATAACTTTTTAATACAAATTTTACTCAAAACGGTCCAGATTGTTAAAGCTTATTCATAAAAATTTGGAATTTTTCAATTTAAGATGTGTGTACACAGGACAACGTCTGTCGGGTCCTCTAGTATATATATATACACTGGTGTGCAAAAATTAAGGACGAGACGGTTTTTTCAATATAATTTTGTACAAAAGCTTTCCAAATCAACACATTTAATACCGTAAGATCCCCAATACGTAAGGATATGTGTAATGTAAGCAACACTTACTAAAAGAGAAATCAGAGGGATAAAAAGAAGCTTGATTGAAAAAGTAGCATGGAGCGCAATGCGACTAAACCGAAACATCCCTGTAATGGGTGTCCAGCAAGAAACATCCGGTCTTTAGTAGGGGATATGATCTCTCCTGACTGCTAGGCAGGTTTCACAGCGTCTGCCCATGCTGAGAATGAGGGTGTCAATGAGTTGTTGAGGCATTGCTGCCCATTCGTCTTGCAGCGCCAATCGAAGCTCCCGAATCGTTACTGGTGGTAAGGTACGAGCTGCCAAGCGTCTGCCTAGAAAATCCCATACATGCTCGATGGGATTGAGATCCTGAGATCGTGCCGGCCAATCCTCAATATCCTCACTCTCTAAGAGCTGTTCGGCAGTTACTGTGCGATGACATGGTGCATTGTCGTCCATGAAAAGGAACTGCAGACCCATAGCGCCTCTAAAAAGACGCACATATGGAAGAAGAATCTCGTTACAATAACGGGTCCCGTTGACTGAACCTGCGTCGAAGATGTGAAGGTCTGTACGACTACCAAGCATGATGCCTCCCCAAACGAGAACACCGCGATCTCCATACCTGTCCCTTTCAATGATGTTCGAGGGATGATTGCGGCTTCCCCGCTCTCTCCAGATGAGTATGCGATGAAAATCGCTACTCAAACTGAATCTGCTCTCATCTGTAAAGAGTACTCGTCCCCATTCATTGTCTCTCCAATTCCGGTGTTCCCGGCACCACAAAGAACGCCTTCTCCGATGGGCAGGCGTTAAAGGTACACACCGTACAGGGCGTCGTGCAAACAGACCACCACCGTGCAGTCTTCTGGCCACGGTAAAACGCGATATCGGTCGTCCAGTCGCCTTTGTCGTGTGTCTAGCGATTTCTCCCGCTGTCTGCCGCCTGTTTCTTCTGGCCTGTAAGACAATGTACCGGTCATCTGCGGGTGTGGTTCCTCGTGGACGACCACTACTGAACCCCCGGATAGCTGTTCCTGTAGTTTGAAATTGTCTCCAAAGTCGTGAAACGATGCTGTGAGCAATTCCGTACTCTGCAGCCACATTTGTCACACTGCGGCCTTCCTCCAACTTCCCAATGATTCGACCTCGGGTAAAAGCATCCAGATGTCGTCTAACAGATTGATTATTCGCCATTTCTCGCTGAGGCAGCAACTCGGTGTGATTTTAACTGCTATACGGCGTGCAATCTCTTTGCTAGAAATACTGATCTTACACCGGCAACATGCTTTATACTACTCAGACACTCCCCCATTACGTCTACCTGCATATCTGCGCATGTGCTACCGTACATCACCTTACTTAATCTCCTGATTGGTCTTTCTGTCCGCTCTGCCTCTTCGTTCAGCTGATATGCTAATTTTTCGACTTCGTCCTTAATTTTTGCACACCAGTGTATATAAATCTGTGCGTGTGTACGTCACTAAACTCCTCCTAAACGGCTGGACCGATTTAGATGAAATTTTTTGAGTCCGTTCAAGTAAATTCGGGAATGGTTTAGATTCACAATTCGGTCGAATATCACAATTAGTTAAAAATATATTAATTAAAAACATTCAAAAAAATACAACTCAACGTTCACCTGCATTATTGTAACAACGCTATTGTTATAAACAAAAAAAAAAAGAAAAAAAAAGTAATATAAAAAATTTTTTTAAATCAATCCCTACTTAGATCAACCAAGAAAAAATTTATTTTAGACAATTTTTATTAAATAGTTGCAATTTATATAAATATGTATATACATATGACAGAATCCCAACATTAAGTGGTAATTAATTTTTATTAATTATCATTAAAGTTTCATATTGTGATCCAAAACAATCGTGTATATAAAATTTCCTTTCAACTGAATGCTTTAACAAGCGAGAAAAAAACCTTTTCAAAATTTGACATAAGTCACCAAAAGGGTCAACTAAGTCGCCAGCGTGGCTGTATTCGTAATTTTTTAAATAATTAGTTTTAATCAATTAATTTTTATTAATTATAATTAAATTATTGTATTGTCATCCAAAATAATTATGTACATTACATTTCAGCTCAATTGAGCGCTTTAAAATGTATTTTATTAACGACTGAAAATTCCACCAAGATAAATAAATAAATAAACAAGCAAATAAAATATGTAGATATCGTGAGCTAATGGTAGGAATTGAAAAAGACGTAAGGTGGCTTTGAAAATTGATTTTCAGCCAAACTGGTCAAGCCCGGTCTTTATTTTTACGAAAATACAGGCGATTAACACTTTTTAGCGTTTTAATTAATATATTTTCAAATAATCTTTATATATGTAATTCTTACGTACGTATGTATGTAACTGAACTCCTCCTAAACTGCTGGACCGATTTTGATGAAAGTTTTTGTCTGTTCCAGTGGACTCAAGAATGGTTTAGATTTATAATTCGGCTTAGAAATGCTTATTTAATTAATTTTTTATTTATAAATTGTTGATATTGGAATGGTTTACATTGGATCCGGCAGACTCCGGTACGATCGCAGTATCGAATATTCAAAAATATGTTATTATAATTCAAGTTGGTCCCCGACAGCTGGTGCTGTGATCATTTCAGGAAATTATTTTGTCATTTCTTGTTATTATTTTGTTGAAAAAAATCGTTTGTTAATTTCAGATGTAATTAGTGTTTGAAATGTTACTCAATTTTACTCAAAACGGTCCAGATTGTTAAAGCTTATTCATAAAAATTTGGAATTTTTGATTTTAAGATGTGTGTTCAGGACAACGTCTGTCGGGTCCTCTAGTATATATATATATAAATTTTCTGTGCGTATATATATATATATATATATATATATATATATATATATATATATATATATAATTCAAATTTTAAATCGTGATAAAATACTTTCTATTATTCATTCAAAGTAGGAACTGACTTTAAAAAAATATTTTTATGTTGTTTCTCTTAACACATTGTTTCTTAAACTATGGGGTGCATCCCTCAAGTGTGGTGGGAAAATCCTACACTTTTTGGTGGATTACACTTGTTTCGTAGAAATGTAGTTAACTTGGCTTTGAAAAACCCTCGGAATAGTCTGTGACTCGAGACAATTTTATTTTTATTTAAGGCTACACGGTACCCTTTTTCAAAAAATTTTTTTGGAGACAGTTACAGTAAAAATAATTGATGTTTTATATTTAGATTATATTATTAAGCTGATTCTGTAAGCAAAAAGTCAGTTTGACCAGCCATTATTTTACAATTTTAAAAAATTAGGAATTTTTGAAGTTTTTTCAAACTCTTAAAAATACTAAATTTTTTAAATTTTTTAGTAATTTTAAGTTATTTATGATTCTTAGATTATTGCAAACAATATTTTGTATGGATTTGAAAATCTATTCCCTTGTTGATTTTTAATAATTATTTTTCTAGAAATACCTGGAAAAAATACGAAAATTTTTAAAATATCAACTTTAGCATATTTTAGAAGAATAACTAGAGTTCTCAGCCCTAAATCCATACTAACTGTTATAGAACATACATTTGGGAGTATATACAAAAAAAATTCAAGGCTCTATCTTGAACAGGAAAAAAACCTTAGGGATTAGAAAAGACTTATACCTTCAAAATTAAAAGTCGGAGAAAAACGCATTTAAAGTTTGTAAAGTCATAAAACAAAAACTTATAATACCCGTAAAACTCTAATTTTTTAATATTTTATTTCCCCCCCCAATGTATGTTCTACATTAAAACACTATTTTTATTAAATATGACTGAAAATTATATTTTTAATTCGAAATATATTTTTGCATAATATTGATAGCATTTGTTAAGACGTCAGTTTATTCAGATTTATCTTAACCTAATATTTCACAAAAGTTTTGAAACACGAAACATTTATGTACAAAAAAATAATGATACTAAATTAAGCTAAAAATAGTCAGGTTTGTTCATAAAATTTAATTTTTTTCAGTTTTAAATTGGGGCAGTTTAGGAAGTTTTAGCTACTGTCGTACGACTTTAAAATACTAAAATATAGTACTACAATATGTTTAGTATAATGTAGTTTGGTATATATATATATATATATATATATATACATCAAGGAAATATTCAGTTATATCTGCAGCATTTGAATTCAGAATACTTGTATTCGGAAGTCTAACTGCAGAATCAGCTGAAGGCTGAATTTTAGATACATCATTTTCAGTAGTATTCCATCTCTTCGAAATATTGTTTCTCACAGAAACCCAGAACGCATTTGCCATGGCATTTTCTCTACAGGAAAAAAAATTACGGATAAAGCTTTTAAGTTATATAAACTATTTTTAAAGCAAAAATTGGCCAAGAAATTAATCTTTATTAATTCATTACAAGAACTCAAGAAACTCAAAACATAATTAAGCAGAAATGATTTTAGAAATGAAAATAGGAATTAATAACCATTTTAAACTAAAAGCTCAAAAATATTTTTAATTAATTCAACTTAAGTGTGAAAAAATGCTTTAAAAGGAAACCGAAACCAAAACCATAGCTCATAAAACTTCAAATATCAGAAAAACTAATTTGCTAACAGGTCTGAAATTTCGTGGCAAGCATCTCAATGATATGGGCCACCAAAACATGCAAAAAAAAAATGTTTCGGCAAAAATGAAAGTTTTAGGGTAATATGTAGCCCTAAGCTACCTTCACTTTCCACCCCTACAAACGACACACAAAAACATCTCATCTCTCATCAGTTGGATTTGGAATTCGGTGACGAGTATTTTGAAATGTAAGTAAAAATCAGTGGGTTTGGTTTTCGTTTTTATTTTTTTTTTATTCAGAAGGATTTTTTTCAGAGCACAATGACAAAGAGCTCAGGGGAAGCAAAGTCCTATTTCGCTTAAAATGAAGATGAAGCTTCTTAAGGCTGTGGATTAAAAACCGAAGAAGGAAAAAGAAATTTGTAAAGATTTTGGTATTGCTAAATGTTTTATTAAATTTCATAAAGTTTTTGTGAAGTTTTATTGATTTTTATTATAAATACACGCATTTATACATATCTAAGTAAATAAAATGTACTCTAATGAACTTAATTTTGTTAAAAAAATTTATACTTTTTTATATTTAAGTATCTTTTAACACGAAATTCTTTCAACACGAAAAAGTATCTCAATTTGCACTGTAATTTCTTATCTTTTTATGGAATATTTAATACTCTGAAACCTATATCTGCTCTACTGCCACCAGGAAAAACCTGCAAAAACGCTCGAAAATAATAATTAGTTCATATAGGTCAAATAATCGGCATTTACACTCATAAATCCGGAAGTGATCAGAACCCATTCAATTTAAGGGCATCATTGAACAGAAACGGCCATTTTGATCCATCTCATTTATTTCCAAAATGGCAAGTTTGTAGCTAATGAAAGAGATATCAGCCATTCACCTGTACGTTAATATCTCAGCCCCCACTCTCCGGGAAAAAAAGAAAGAAAGCCAATCATAATTACGCTCAACAATTCTTTTTCGTTCCCAAACAAAGCATCAAATTAAGTACCATCATTTCATCACAATCACGGTAATCATTTAAGAAATAATACTTGACGCGCATTACGACCAAGAAATAATTCCATAATAAAAATGTCGAATATTGGCTGTCAACGCCGGTGTTATTAATGCATTTGGTATCGAACTGCTGTAAATGCCTAATTATCGCCAATAGACGCCAAAGGATAAAACCCTAAATGGCATCTCATTAGTAAGCAATTTATCATGTTGCCGAACGTTCTTTTTCAGTTAGCCATTTTTTTGTTGTTGTTGTTATTCCATTTTCCCGCTGGGAGAATTCGAATTATGGATGTGTATGTAGTTATTTAAAGTAATTGGCGTTTTTTTTAATGGAGGGATCAGGAATTTATTTAAAAAATATATAAACATTTATTCGGATAAAGGTTCATAAAATATCGACAAATGTATTAAGATTAAAAGCTATTCTTTTTTTCGCGTTTATTCTCTTTTTCGCATATTGCTAATAACTGAAATTTAAGTTTAATATGATTAATTTTCGATATTTACATTATCTTCATTTTGTTGTTTATATTACAGCAAATTGATTCCTTGATAATTTACGGTAAAATGTATTTCAAGAGACAATTTAATTTGAAGTAAAAATGATGATTCTCGTTTTTAGTGAATATTACATTTTTGCTGCTTGGTAACAAAAAATAGGTTGAAATATTTAAAAAGTTCGAGTATTAAAAATGTCGCAAATAAAATATTTTTAGGGAATTTGTTCTGAAAAACGTTATGCTTTTCTAGCAAATACCAGAAAAGCATCTCTTATTTTTCGCATTCATTTTTATTCTTTGAAATTTTTAAAATAGTTTAAATTGTAGTAATAACGTGCCCTGTAACTTCTTTTATAATAAAAAAAATCTCTCTCAAATTACATATGTGGTTCATAAGATATTTTATTTTCCTTAACACATTTTTGAATGCCCTATCCCAGTGATCTGCGAACCCCGGTCCGTGGACCGGTACTGGTACATGGACCAAATAGTGCCGGTCCGCACAAGGAATATTTAATTATTTTCATTTTATATAATGTGTTGTATTTATCTAGGGTTTTACGGTAATCATTTTATACACCATGTTAAATAACTTAATATTAATTTCTTGATGGAACTGTATTTTATTCTGAAAGCCCATTTAAATACAATTAAACCAAAATTATTAAATAAAAGCAATCTAAAATACAGACAATCAACTTCCCCTCCTTCAGTGGGCCGCGGTAAAATTATCAAACGTTGGCGATAGAAAGGTTGCGGAGCACTGCCTTATCCCATATTTTTAAAATGTTTTTAGTTTCTATAAATTTAGATAAACAATTTTCCTTTCAGAATTCATTCATTTTTGTAAGAACTACTTAAACAACTTCAAATAGTACTGGAACTTAGAAAAGGTGATTCAGTCATCCAAAATAAATATAAAAAATGCTTTAAAAGCTAAAAGGAAAAAAAATTGTAAGCAATTAAATTATTTACATGATGATCCGATGGAGATACATGGGACGGATACATTGGATGATTCTGATGATCTTACAGCATTTCAATAACAGCATTCGATAATCCTTTTAAAATTGAGAAGGTATTTATAAAACTCCATAGAACAAACAACACATTCCAGATTTTGAAACATGGCAGGTAGAGATGAAACTCTGTAAACTTTGCAACTGACATTTTAAGTCTTCATTTCTATTAACTGTAATTGAACTCAAACTTATTATGCGCCTTATACTATTCATGCAATTGACATTTGAATTTGATTATACTCCATAAATATGGTGTTATAAAATAAATTTATATTCTTAAAATAATTATTATACACATATATTTGATTATCAAGAATTGATCAGTGATGTTTTTCCGATAGAATATAATGTTTATAAATTAGGAATTAAATTGCATTGTTTCTAAATGTTTGATTACTTTATTCGCACTGAAACGAAAATATCTACCCCAGGGATGGACATCAAGTCGATTGCGGTCGACTGGTGAACCATCAAGACATTATGGGGTGACCGCCTTTACTAAGATGCTCTTACTAAAAGAAATACATTTATTGAACACCGACGCCAGCTGTACTGGAAAATCGGCTTTTCTCAATGGATGCAACTGTGCTTACTTAAGCAAATGATTCTCGATAAATGTGTAGATGACACATGTACCTTCATTGGAAGAGCACGATGCCGCCTAACACGTTCACGCCGCTGTAGGAAGAAATGGTGATCACTAAGATGTCAGCCATGAAATGAATTTTACATCATACGCCGACTAAAGGGGAGAATAAATGTTGGTGATCAGCTCTTCCCGTGATAAGACGGGATTGGCAATAGAGACATCCCACAGCCAGCCTACGTTTCTACGGGGTTGGGTTCTCGAGTTGATTGTTTATTGAGTCGATGTTCCGCGATGACGTGAGATTCGAAAGCGCGAACAAATGTAAGTACATACGTCTGTTGCAGATTCAACGGTTCGCGTATGTTCTCTGCTCGCTGCATTGAATACGTCCACGTCCTAACAATCGCTTACAGTTGCTTAAGCATTCAACTTGACAATTTTGTATTACTTGTGCTTTTGTAGAAAGAATAGTAATTTGTCATATTTTGAAAGAGAGGTACTATTTCGAAAACAAGTGTTAAGAAAAGAATGTACAATTTTATTACTCAATAGCCGCGCCTACGCCATTGGGTGGACTGTAATACCTTAAAAACATTAGAACTGGAAAAATTCGTCCACCCCTGACCTTCACAACTAAAATACAAGAGTAAAGAAATGAATCTATTTATGTGAGCCCACCTTCTTACGAAACGCGCAGAAGGAACCCCAACAGAAGAAATGATTTGAGGAATCTATTTTGATCATTTAAATTCCCAATTTACAATTAGTTAAAAAATATTAATTAAAAACGTTAAAATGCATGATTGGTCTACCCTACCCCTAACTTCGTCTATAGATCAAAGACACCGAACAAGAACCATTTTTAAAACGGCCATCTTTCCTTCCAAATCGAAATCAGGTAATTTATATATATATATATTCCCGGTTTGGAATCGGATAGACCGTTCATTCCGGCAGAACATGGTATAATTTTTTTATACAAAGCAATGACATTTTGAATATTATCTACCATCATTGTGGGTTCTTTGTTTGAAAGAACTGTGAGTTTTGATCTTTTATTGTTGCGCGCGTGTTGCTGTTCAATTTAAAATTGTTTTATTCTATTCTAAAGATTCTTTTTCCAGCGAAGCCTAGTTAATTTTTGGAAACTCGTTTGGCGAAATAAGCATAGCAGAAAAGAACTACATCTTCCCAAAGCATTCGTCATGGCGTTTGTTTACTATCACCGCATTTTGCAGCCATATGAAACCTTTTGATGATGGACCTCCTAGTATTCAAACCTCGACACCTCAGCTGCCCTCCCAGCTCCCAACGTAAGGACTTTGAGCCAAATCTAATTTAATGTTCATCAGCTTCTCTACATGGATAACCTTCAGTGGAACCCGGATTCGAACCCATAATTCGACAGTGGGAATACCAGCCATAAATTTAAAAAAACATGGCTACCAGGCTACCGTAACCACTAACCATCAGAAAGATCAGTATTTAACACAATCTATCCTATTTTTACTAAATACAGTTATCACCAAACCTTGTAGCAGCAGTTAGGCGAATTTACTTTAAAAATGAAAAATTCAGACATCTGAAATTACAAAACTATAATGTTATAATTCGTATAATCTTATCAATTTTAACATAAACTGTTTGATTGCTCCGTTTTAACTCAATATAATATTTATTGTTATGTTACCTCTAAAATATAGAGAAACTTATAAGTTGATTTAGTTATATATAAGTAAAACTTATTTTAGTACACCTTAAACTAGAGAGTGTCTTATTAGCATTTTTCTGAATGTATATAAATTAAGTCCATGAATTAAGTAACTTCAAATTTTCCTCCCTTCAAATTTCTTTTTCCTATTCATTGTCTTGCGCGAATACATTAGATTTTTCGCCCCAAAACACTAAAGATTGAATTATAGAGGGAAATAAAAATCTTCACAGAGAGACACTGCTGTTTATACTATTAATTTAATTCCTATTTTGGCTGCCCGATATTGGAAAGTGTTGAAAAGATTCACAAAACATCGCTATTATTTATACCAGTGCAATATATTACTTAATGCTACATACAATTACATCTTCGACCTATTCGTGAATGGAGAAGAAAGGACATGACTTCGACCTATCATCAAGAAGTAAATGAAATACGCTTTCTCAGCTCTCTATATTGCTTATTACAAAACAACTTGTATGTCGTCTTTTGTGAATAGAATTCACCCACCAGAAAAGAGATTTAGTCAGTGAATAGTGACGCCTTCCTTGTATTGTTAAAGACAGAAGAAAATGTCCGCTCACAAAAGGAATTGAAAGTGTGAACAATAATATTGCAAATCTACTTACTCTCTGATGAGAAAGTTTTTTTTCGGTATCAGCGAAGGGATTCAAAGTGGACCTAAGATTTATAGCCACCATTTTGAATTATTCACTTAAAGGTTAATATCGTGTAATTTCTAATTACTTCTCTTGAATCTATTATACTTAGTGGAAGGAAATTAAAGCATCGTTCAAAAGAAAAAAACATTAAAAAAAGGATTCTTCTGCACATTTTCCCTTTTTCCTCCTGCTAATTTTAATTATATTCTTGCTTTTGATAAAATATTCGACTGCAGACTTTCAAAAAAAAAATAATTAAAAATACTAACTAAAAATGCGGGGATTTTTTTTAAAACTGATATTATTCAGCGCCACCTGGAGCTCAATCTAACAGCAATGGCATCCAACTTTGAATCATGATATGGGAAGCAAGATTCCATGGGAAAAAATTTCTTTCAAAAATCGCCATTAGGAGTATTTATGACCCTGTTGAAGATCAACAAACTAAGAATCAGTATAAAACAAGGGCATGACAGCAAGATTCAAATGTATACTTTCATATGTTAAACCACGCCTACAATTTGGGCTATAAAAACATGTTGACAGCTCCGAAGTAAGGAGTTTGAGTCCAGTACCACTAAAGATCCGCCGTGTAGAGGAGCGATGCCCTTTAAACCTGTCGATAGTTCAAACGTCCTTCCGTCGATGTGGTAGGTAGGAGAGGGGGGTTCCAACTCAGATGTCGTCCTCGTCACTTGACCATGGTTCAAAATGACGATGTCCGTCACCAAAAGTCCTCGTGTAGCTGAAAACTGCAACGTTAATAAGGGCTGCGGTAGCCCAGTGGTTAAGGTATCCAACCATGGCAGGCATGTCATGAGTTCGATCCCAGTACCACTAAAGACCCGCCGTGTAGGGCAGCGATGCACGTTAAATCTGTCGAGAGCTGAAACGTCCTCCCGTTGGTGTGGTGTGGTAGTTAGGAGAGGGGGGTTCCAGCTCAGGTGTCGTCCACGTCACTTGACCATGGTTCAAAATTACGTGGTCCGTCGCCAAAAGCCCTCGTGTAGCTGAACAGTGCGACGTTAATATTAACTCAACTCAACTGCAACGTTAATCTTCAATCACTCACCCGAAGAATAGCATTCTCAGTTGAAGTGTGATCCAGCTCAAGCGAACATGCGACGCAAGCTACCAGAACATACATAATTGGTAAAACTGTATTATTTCCCCCCCCAATGGGGAAGTGGATAGGTATTGACCGTTGCAGGCCTAGTACATTCCCCGAAGGCTGGTATCATTTTTTAGTGTGGCACCGTATGGGTGGTATACCCAATGCCACAAGGAATTTTGACGCCTAGTTTACTTCCCAGAAACGATACGAATTTGAACGAGAAATTTAAACTTTGTATTATCTTAGTCATCCATAGTTCTCGTAAGAAGAACTTTACAGAGGCTACGCAAATCTCGGTCCTTATTGCTTAGTAATTTCAAAGTAATATTGAAGTAGTTTGAAGAAACAGAGTCACCAGCAATTCGCCCCGGCAGAGGACATAAATCTGTATCAAAAGAGATTATAACAGACTTCGTAACGCAAACGTCTCAGGGTTGATACACATCTTACAGACAGTGGGGAATATTCCTAGTGACATGTTGCATTCTTGTGCTGAATGCACGGTGACCATGTTGAATGTCTGTGTTCGAGTTCCTCATCAGGGAAGTAAATAAAACTTAATAACACACACAAAATAGTGAAACCACTCACCCGGTAGAGTGGCTGGAGGGACGTTGGGCCTGAGTGCGAATTCTGGAGAAGACATGGATGTATGTAAATCTTCCGCATGGGGACGGGGGTAATCTAAATAACTGTTGAGCCACAAGTCTTCCCATGAGGTGGATGGAAGGGGAAGAGAGGGGAGAGGCCCTTGATCATCTGAAGGGTGTCCTCCCTCAGAATTGAGGTGGAACCGAGGCAAATCGTGGTATAACCTGCATGATGTTCAAAGCTTCGGGTAATAACAGGCGTAAATTATTAACCTCTTGCCACGATGGTTTTCATGGGCCTCGATCGGACACCGTCTTACAGGTGCATTAGAAGCAACCAATAGTGAAATGTTATTCTTTTGAAACACTTTGAATTGTACCCTTTATTGGCCTTTTTGGAACTGATTTTCTCCCCTCGGAATCCTACTTCCCATGTTATCATTTGTTTTCATACTACCAAGATTGGAGCCATTTCTTCTGTTAGATCGAGCAACAGGTAGCTCTGAATAGCGCGTTAAATTCATCCATGAGCGTATTTTTTCATCACAACAAGGAATAAAAAATGCATGCTGTGATTAAATTTTACGGGAGAAAAAAAATCTTTGTGCCTGCAGACTACTTTAAATTTTTAATGAAGCCTTCATCAAAATAACTTCAATCTACTATTTTGCATTTGTGTTACCTAAAATTTTATTAAACATTATTTTGTTTCGTCCTGGCCAGAAATAAAATTAATTTATATGTATTTGCATGGGAAATCCTACCGCGATGTTGATAAATTTCTTTAATTCTAGTCCAGATTAAATCGTAAAATGATGCATTTTTTCAGAGAGAAATATTTATATTAAAAATGTTAAGTCGAAAAAGTTATTACACGTATAAAACACTTGCTGCTTATCCGGGCCTAATGCCGCTTATTGCGGTGCCGTAGGGCCTGGGTTCGAATACCGCAGAAGGCATGGTTGCTTAAAAATGTATAGAGCCTTCGCGGCATGGGGGGCACTCTAAATAGCTGTTGAGCCGCAAGTCCTTTTGTGAGATGGGTGGAAGGGGAAGAGAGGTGGGGCCTCTGACCACCCCCAAGTGTTCTCCCTCAAAATTGGGGTGGAACGCAGCTAAATCGTAATGTCGCCTGTTTGGTGCTCAAAGCTAACGACGGGCGTAAAAATCTAGCGCTTATATGAATTTCGTGGACATTGATCTGATGTCACTGTCGATCAGATGGCATAAGTAACAAAAAAACTCCCAAGCTTTTGGTTTTCAATACTTTTCTATGGGAATTAAAGAGTTATTTATCTCCTTAAATAAAGTACATTTTACTTTTTTGATTGTAAAATTAATTACACATAAGTAGTTTCTCAAACACATCTACAATTGATTCTTTTCAACAAAATACGTCAAAATTAATTACTGTTATTATTTAATAAATGGTACAATGCAAATGTCAACACATTTAAATTTAGCTTTAAAAAATACTTAAGGACTCTAAATTTTGAAGGCGCAAAATTTCGATGAAACATTTATAATATTTAACTTAAAGCAATTGTTGCCCAGCCAGTATGGTGGCTATGACCCTCGGCTTGTAACCGAGTGGGTTCGGGTTCGAATCCCGAGAAAGACTTGGTTGCATCTTCTTCGGGCAAGAAGTCGGTCTTTCGCCTGAAATGGATTCCCTTTTCGAAAGGAACAGCAGCGCACCTCTTCTGGTTAGATGCTGGGATCATCGATTGTAATAAAAATCTGTATTCTTCTGTGGTTGTGTTGTATGTATCTGCTCACCTATCTCACGTCTTTCGTATGTATGGCAGTAATAAACACACGACAACAACTTAAAGCAATTGAAATCACTTCTTACACTTTTAATATTTTTTAAATTGGAATAATTAATATCTTTTAATACTTTTAATATTTTTGTAAAAATTTCAAAATTAAAAAAATTAAAAGTTTTTAAACATTTAAAAACAATTTTTATATTAAACACATTTCAACATATTTTTAAACTATTAAACCAGAGCTTCTAAAACTTAGCGAGCCAATTTTCTATCCCCCCCCTCCCACATAGTGACTTTGCGTTAATAATTTACTTTTACGCTAAAGCTTAAGATGCGACCTTATTTATAAATCGAGCAAATTATTAGTATACAATTAAATTTTACACATATTGGTTTAAGGTAATAAATTTCTTAAGTTACTTTATAGTAATAGAATAAATATTTTATTTTCATAATTCAGAATGCCTTTCTTTTGCTTCATTTCAGTAAATTAATATTTTTTAAATAATCTTTTATGATAGAATTTTAGATATGCTTCCGTCGCCCATGTAGGGTTATGACACCCCCTAGTGGGGTTTGCCCCACAGTCTGAGGAACACTGCATTAAACTATTAAGAGGGTCCAGCACGTCCTTAGAAGCCCATGTTAAATCCTAAGTCTTTTGCTGTAGGGTATGTGTACTACTGCAGGTTATTATTATACCTTTATATGAAGGTTTGTCATTTTGATAAAAATTAAAACAATTCTAAAATTTAAAAAATAATTTTTATTTCGTTTAAAAAGACCCTGTTTAAAAAGTTTACAAGATATATCTTATTCCCTCCATTATAAAATATGTAAACATACTAAAGCGTGCTCACCGAAAATTTGAGGATTATACATTAGCTTTTGAGTGGGTGAATATTAACGTTGCACTGTTCAGCTACAAGAGGGCCTTTGGCAACGCACCTCGTCATTTTGAACCATGTTCAAATGACGAGGACGTCACCTGAGCTGGTACCCCCCTCTACTACCTACCACACCTCACCAATGGTAGGACGTTTGAGCTCTCGACAGATTTAACTTACATCCTTTCCCTACACGGCGGGTCTTTAGTGGTACTGCGCTCGAACTCGTGACAAAGCCAGCCATGGTCCGATACCTTGACCACAGGGCTGCCGCGTGAGAGAGTGAATATTTACGTCACATTGTTCAGCTACATGAGGGCTTTTGGCGATGGACCTCGTAATTACTCGGCTACTGCAGCTCCAACTTTTGAGTGAGAGTTACACATTCATGTTGCACAATAAAGCAACATGCGGGCTAAGGGCGACGGACCTGGTCATTTTAGTTCCAGTCAAGTAACGGCGTCGACACCTGTGGTGCCACACTCCTCTCCTAACTGCGAAAAAAACGGGAGGATTTTGAGCCATGCATCGACACGACGACATCACCAAGAATCGAACCCGCGACACACCGGCCACGAGTTCATGACCATAACCACCACTAGGATATCGCAGCTACAAATAGTTTTTGAGAAAAAGATAAAATAAAGTGAAAAATTCTATATTGAGAAAACAATTGTTAAACTTAAAATTTTTGTGGATTTACTTTTTTAAAATACTTTCCAGATGCATTTGAATCCTTTTTTTTGTATCCACTATTTCCACAAAAGACTAATTTTCTTTTTCTTTTTTTTATTAACAACCAAGTTTTTTTTTTTTTTTTTTATCAAGACGTTTTTGTCTATGTTCATCTAACTTTTTTGAAGCATAACATAGTTATTACGTGTCAACGATACAATGTTTTAAGATCATTTATTTGGATACAAATATGAGTAACCCCTATTGAACAGCGCGACAACCCTATTTACCCCTAGTTTTAGTCAGACCTCTATATTGAATGAAGTTATGTGGAAAATTCGTTGATTGAAGATTCATCTTTCAATGTACTTTAGAAACCACCTAAAACAAATTTAAAATTCATAAACACTATATATTATTCAAAAAATAATTATTCTCATTTGTTGTGAATCAATATTTATCTACTCTACTAGCTGGTATACCCGTTCTTCGCACGGAGGATTAATTGATTGACAAAGTTTGTAATGAGTTAGTTTTACGTGAATTGCAAATTAAGCAAAAAAAAAAGAAGCTTTTTGCATATCTCAGCTAACCAAAAAATCATATTTGTTGAATTTTAAGTCTGTGGATATAATAGCTGATAAAAATGATTTTTTTATTTATAATGTCCCATGACTCTTGTGGGTCGATTTTTGAAAGTATCTTCCTTCTGCTCAGCAAAAGTAACACATCGTTACACATTTTGTGTAATAAACGCTTAAAATAGTACAGATCATTTATATCTGGATGTGATGTAATATGTTAATATTGCTTTCTGTTGCATTTATTTTATGTTAAAATTGTAATATTCGCAAGCAACGCCGTTCCTTACATTATAATGACGATTCAAAGGAAACAGTGAAATATTGGCGATAGAGCTAAGTTGGCATTATTTCTGGCGACCCTGTTGGCAACTTAGCGATTGATTGAACGGTGCAGAAGTTGATATGCTGTAGCATCGCCTGGTGGGGAGCTGCAACAAAGTACAAAAACCTTCTCCACACACACACACAAAAATACACATGCATGCCAATTTTCATGGTGATCGATTGAACGGTGTTTGAATGACGCGATTTCATGTATACAAACATCCATTATTATGTATATAGATAAATCTTGCCCATCAGAAAAATATCCACAAGAAAAAAACAGCGAAATGCACTGTATTTTCTATAAAAAATAATTTTATGTATGAAAAATAAGGAATTTGAAAGACATTTACTAATTTTAAGCAAGCGAGCAATTTTAAACATACGTTATTTTATAAGCAGTCATTTTAAGCATACATTACCATATGAGTCCTTAAACTTAATGAAAAAAATCTGTTCATTACATTCGAGTATTTTTTATTTGAAAAATTAAAGCAATTTCTTTGCTCTAGGTGAACTAGACAAAAAACTGGTAAAAGCGATTCCAAGGCTTCTGATCTCACCATAAAAGTTTTTATGAAGATAGAACAAATTGAAATGTCTAGAGAGAAATATTTTTAAACTAGTGAGAAAACAAAATTAAACCGCAAGAGATAACGTTCGTTCAATAGAAAATACACTTCTCTCTCATTTGGGAGGTTATTTTACGAAGAAATAGAGAAAATAGTAAAGTGTTCTGGGTACCAGGAAAAAGTTCTTAAAATAAAAAAAATCTCTAAGCAGATATTTCGTAAAATGAAAGTACGACTGTATTTAACTCCACAAATGGAATAACTGACTATATCGTAATATTAACCGACTCATTGGAGTTCAGAGACTTTCCACGCAAACATCGTTTTTATAAAACTGGGTCACCTCTAGAACTCTAAAAAGTAACTTAAATTCATTCATTATGGTATACGGTACTTGTGTATGCGTTTGTCATGCATCAAAAAATCTAATCTTTGATATGCGAAATGCATTGCTTTATGTTTCATTAAAATTTATAATCGCTTCGATAATTTTATAATAAAAACTTGATTCCTTAAGATCATGAGTTTATCTATATATACGAATATCAAATTCTGTATAGTCTTTTTTTTTGTATAATAACCTTGTGGATTTTTAATATACACTCAGGAACATTGAAAATAGCGACCCAAGAAGGAAGCTAAGTACAATCGCGAAACTTTGCAAATAAGTACAGCGTAATTTGATATGCAAATGATCCAAGTTTTCTGCCAATACGCATGCTCATACACGCCGAGGTGGCGCTACAATCAGGAAGAGGGTGCTATATAAGCCAGCGCAAATTCGAAGAATCATAAACGTGACGATTACCCGCCGATTGTAGGAAGACTTTGGTAAGCGAAACATGCCAGGTAAACGTGCTAGAAGACATTTCTCACAGTTAAGCGAGTTTGAGAGAAGCCTGATCATCGGGATGAAAGCTGCAGGGTGGTCGACATGCCGTGTGGTCAGGTGGATCGTTCGGAGTGTGCCGTTAGAAATTGTTGGGAACAGTGGACACGAGAAGGTACCCACGCACGGAAAACCGGGTCTGGAGCGACCAGGAAGACCACGAGGAGAGAGGATCGGAGGATCGTGCGGCAAGCACTTGTGGACCCCACAGTGACTCGTTCAACGATACGAGCAGACGTAGGCGTAGCAATTGTTCCACAAACAATTTCCAGACACCTTGCAGAAGCAAAGCTTAAATCCAAGTGCCCTTTCCGTGCACTCCCTTTAACACCGGAACATCGGCAACTGCGTCTACAGTGGTGCCAAGCCAGATCAATGTGGAATGTCACAGATTGGCAAAAGGTTATGTTTAGTGATGAAGCCCGGTTTGTTTTGGGGACAGATAACCCTATACGGGTGTGGAGGCGCCCTGGTGAGTGGTACAATTCCCCCCACAATGTTCTACGTCTCACTGCCCGCACAGCTGGTATAATGGTCTGGGGGCGATAGCCTATGATAGCCGGTCCACTTTTATTGTGATCCGTGGATCCTTAACGGGCCAACGTTACGTTGATGATATTCTTAGACCCCATGTAGGACCTTTCCTAAATGGTCTCGCAGGGGCAATTTTCCAACAAGATAATGCTCGTCCACATACAGCAAGAGTTGCTCAAGACTTCCTACGTCATTTTCAGACTCTTCCATGGCCGGCCCGCTCCCCCGATTTGTCTCCTGTAGAGCACGTGTGGGATCAGCTAAAATGGCAGATGCCATTGTGTCACTCTGTACATGATTTAGAGTTGGCTGTTCAAGATTTGTGGGCCCATCTGCCTCAGGACAGCATAAGGTGTCTAATCAACTCAATGCCGGACAGTGTGGCGGCATGTATTGCAGCTGGAGGTGGTCCAACGCGCTATTGAAGTTGCCCAGTATCTGTGTCATTGCACACCATGTATTCATTTAATTGTCTTGTTTTTGAGATCAAGTGAATCTCTCATCTGGGTCATGTGTATTAAATTTCATTTCAATCCTATGCTTTCTTCTTGGGTCGCTATTTTCCATGTTTCTTAGTGTATATACATCGCTGTTGTTTTATTATTTATTTGTTTAAAAAAACCCTAGTAGCTTACAGAAATCAAAGATGTATCCGTTTCTGGTCCCTGTGAACGTATTATACTTGGCTCGAGTTGGTCTTTGCTTTAAAAATACCTTAAAATCCGACGTATGTAAAGTTCAGCTATACTTTCAAACTGTTTTTTTTTTAATTTTTGGTATACTCTTCGTATAACACACCCTTTTTATGAAAAAACTTGATATAGTATATGTATCTAATCCTCTTGTGTTTTGAAGTTCTTTAGTCGAGGTATTTATCCGAGACTCTTGAAAACATATAGTATGTTTCTTAAACTACAGCCCCTTAAGTTTAACGGAACGTCAGTTTTTTTTAAATAAACTGTATTTAGATAGTTGTAAAAGAAATTATACGCATACACAATAAATTAGATTTCTATTATCACTTTTATACCTGGTGTACAAAGCGCACCCGCACATTTCGACCTTGTTTCTTGTGTTCAAAGTGGGCCTGATTTTACGCTACTAGTTTTGTATACAGAGTTTTAAACAGTATTTGTCCTAAACGGCTCACCATTCTCACCCACCTACTAATCTCTCAAAGAAAAATCAACTTACTAATTTTAAGAACATATTCTTCTTAAATTTCAAATGAGAGGACTCAATAAAACAAATGTTCAAAAGAAATTTGAAAACATTAAATAATAAAAGAAATTTATTGAAGTACACTCTACATCTCAATCGTATTAACTGAAAGTAAATCTCAAAAAGCAATGGGGTATTTTAGAGTGTTCGTTAACATCGCACTTAGAGCATCTCGAAAGATATTGGCAGCGGAAGTCATAATTTGGGGCATCTGCTCAAATGACGAGGACGACAACGGAGTTTGCACCTCACTTTCCGACCTTCCGACGTGCGGACTTTGAAACCCTCGACAGATTCAACGTAGATCAGACTTTCTACTCTATGAATCTTCAGTAGCATAAGGACTCGAACCCGCGACTTGAATCCACGACCATGATCTCTTTGGCTACCACGGCCGATTGGGATATTGAGGAGTGAGGGAGGGAATATTAACATCGCAGTATTCAGCTACACGAGGGCTTTTGGAGACAGATCTCATCCTTTTGAACCATGGTCACGTGATGAGGACAACACCTGAGCTGGCACCCCTCACCTAACTTCCACATCACACCAAAGGGAGGACGTCTGAACCTCCACAGATTTAACGTGCTTCGCACCCCTACACGGTGAGTCTTTAGCGGTACTAGGCTCGAACTCATGGCCACGAGCATGTTACCCTGATCCCCAGGCTACTGCTGCCACCCTTGCTTTTGCAGAAATGATGTCTTGTGTGAAATAGATGAAGAAAATAAAAACTAAATTTTATGATAACTACTGCCACACAAGGGGAGGAGTTAAGATGTTTGATTTTTTAAATGGTATATATATATATATATATATATATATATATATATTGGTATATATATATATTTACCAATATATATATATATATTGGTAAAAAATATATATATATATTGGTAAAATCATATAACCATAATTAAATGTTTTACCATTTTTTTTTTCGAAAATTCAACTTTCGTGGCAATATTTGATTTTGAAATTATTTTTTAAAGTTATTTTTCTCCTAGAGTCTCCGTGCCATAAAATATCTTAACTAGTTGTCTAGGTCTGAAAGTCGAGGCACTCGATTTATGAATTCGTGTTCTAATGACGCTAAGGGCTCGTCGAGTAGTAAGGCTGATATTGTGGAAACAAAGTTTTCTCGTTGTCGTGGCGCTGAATTTCACACAAAAAAAGTGTCAACTTGGATGTTGTCCTCGTCTTTCATGGTGATTCAAAATTAAGAGGTCCGCACCAATAGCCCTATGATGCTTCTAAGTAAAGCATCATTAACCAGTTGATATCTATTAATACGTAAAATCAAGAGCTCAAAAGATGTGGCAAATTAAATAAAAACATTTTACGCAAGACAGTACGATCGCATTAACTTCAAAATTTAACTTCTTGCCAACTTTTCTTCGCGAATTTTATCCCGTGATATGCGTCTAAGCAATCAGATTTATTGTTGTTGCCTTTTATTCTGGGTTACATACAAAAGACGAACAGAAACATACAATCGCAGAATTCATTACAAACGCTGATCCCCGCAGACAAACGAAGAGGTGCACTCGAGACGGCGATCCATTTCAGGCGAATGTCTAACTTCTTTTCCCGAAGATACATCCTTGCCTTATCCGGGATTCGAACCCACTCGATTACAAGCAGAGTGTCATATCCCCCCCCCTATCGCCTGGGCGGATTTATTTTATCTGCTTCATGAAAGAGTTTGTCGCAATTTGGAGACACGATCACATGACGAGAACATCTGAACTAGTCTGTCTGTCTACTTCCCCATACCGCCAACGTAAGGACTTTGAACTTCGACATTCGGGTTGCATCTGTTAGATACATTTTCAGTGGGATGATGTTCGATCTCGACTGAAAGCTTGGAAGCTGCCTAGAGGGATGTGACCTGAAGTGTTGTTCTCGTTCACTTAATTGTAGAACGAAAGGACCGGATTTATATCTTATGGTTCCACACGAGTCTAATTCAAAAACTGACAACACGTTCAACACGTTATTCTATAACGTTCGGTTGGTTAGAGAGAAATTAAAGCATAAGATATCCCCCCCTCAATAAATATCCTCTTTTTATCAATTTATTTTATTGAAATATTGTACAGTGGAATCATCGTTTTGTATAGCTACGCAAAAATTGTTACTATGTATTATATTTTATGAATTTGGGTAACTGTTTCGTCAGTAATTTGGGGATAGTGGGATCGTTATCTAATTCAATAATGCGAGTCCATTCATGAAAACTACAATTGAAATATTAATCAATCAGTCAACATGGGATATTCAAAAACTGAGTGTGGGGGGTTTCGTTTTTAAAAATTATATTCGCCAAATTATGAGAAAACCTTTTTGATATTTTAACAAAAGTAAAAGTAAAACTGTCCAGTTAAAGTTTATTCCAAATAAGGAAATTGGGAAATATATATTTTTTTCTAAATAAAGGAAATCATTTGGAATTATTCAATGTAGTTGAAATAAACAGTTAAAAAATATTTACATTATAACAGTTGCAGAAATTTCAAAAACATTTCACCAGTTCTGATGCATTTCGGTACAAAAAACAATCATGTTTTTTTATTTTAGTTTTATTGGCTCCTTCTGAATTATTTAATAATGAAGTTTTCGAAAGCAAATTTTTTTTTTCAGTCTTTCAATATTTCAAAATTGTTTTCTTTGGAGGATTTTACTATAAAAAACCAACGATGTCCTACCCCCCCTTTTACAATCTATATTAAATTTTTATTAAAAAAATTTTAAGTAAATTTTTTTTAAAAAAAAATAAACTAATAAAAACTGATAGCAAGGTAACGAAACATACACGACCATACACAACTTCAATGATGAAGTTAAAGATTTTATCTTCCAGTAATGCTTTAACTAAAATTGACAATAAAAATCCGTTATATAAAGATTATCAGACACACTATTTCTTTTTTTTTATTCGTATTACATTCGAATGAATATGGAAAATGAGAAGAGTGAAGCGAGTGCAAAAGCATCAAAACAAGACAAACATTAAATAAAAAATCTTAATTAAAAATACAAAAGAAATATTTTATCCTTAAATCAAGAGAGATTCTATAAATTTGGCTTTAAAACTTATAAAGCTTTTACACTAAACTAAATATTTATTAAATTCAACACATTCAAAAATTATCTTTTCATGCATCCGTAAAAACATTTCATATTATACGCAAATTCATTTTTCTTTTTTCCGTAAATGTTTTAACATCACAGTATAATTTCTCGCTATTATGCAACATGCGATTCTCACAGCAATTTTTAAACCGTAAATTAGTAAGTTCTGTATGAAATACATTTTTAAAACATTTCACCATTTTTTGCAAATCTTTTCACTAAAGCTTACTACAATTTTTCTACACAAAACTTACTTTTTTAAAATATATATATAATTAGGCGTGTTGATTTAAAAACCTGTAAAAAATGCATACTTATATCCCAATTCTTTTTTGATTTTTAAGGTTATAATAAAATTCGGATGATCCCAAATATTCGCAGTGCATAAATATATTTGTAATAATTAATATAAAATAATTAGTAAAAATTAATTTTTCAAACGTTTAGAAATAAAAGCGAAAAATAAAAGTTTTAAAAAGTACTTACCCTTTCGGAGCGACAGCTGATGAAAGCCGGTTCTTATTTGCGAAGTAATCCATGGGGAAAAAAAAATTTTTTTCGTCCCGCCACACACACCTCAACTCCACTTTTTAATAGAAAAATCATTTTCTAGTTTTCGGCGGACGGATCGTCTGCCCACTGGAACAATATTCCGCCGACGGGAATCCAAAGGTTGGACAAGCGATTGCAGCGCCCTCTACTGCGCAGTGGATAAATGTTTTCACAGTGAAAAGGAAACCTGCGCGGCGAAAACGAAAACAGTTTCTGTTTCATGGGGAGGGTTTGCGAGGGTGGAAGGGAAGGTCTCACCTGTTCCGCCACTAAACACAAATGTATAACAGTTGGTCTTCAAACTATGTCGTCTGATGGAACCCTTGGGAGAAGGCGCGCACTCGATATTAACGTTAATGGTCACGCGGGGTCACGGAGTCATCCCAATCCTTTTTTTTTATCATTATTTTTATTGTATAGCCGATAAAAATCCTTATATATTCCAGTGAATAATTTAACTAAGAGAAAGTATACTTACCTACGTTTAAGAACTTTTCAATTTTCTGATTTCAAATTTCAATTTTCTGATTCTTTTCCTTTCAATTTCTGAGGAAAAAACCCTATCAAATTTAAACTTTGTTTTAAATGCGCGTGATTTTAATAAAGGTCACAAATCAAAAACGATTTTCGCTAACATCACAGGAATAATATTTGCTTGCAAAACTGTCCTATTTTATTCAAGCTATTGTAGTATTTGTCTCAGATGATTGACAAACAGCATGTTGACCTTTTTCTTATGTATGTTTGTGGTGGCAGCGTTAGTCTAGTCTTCAAGGTAACGGACTTGTGGCCAGCATGTCACGAGTTCGAGTCAAGAACCACTGACCCACCGTGTAGGCGACTGATGCACCTTAAGTTTGTCGAAAGCTCAAACGTCCTCCCATTGGTGTAGTGTGGTAGTTAGTAGAGGGAGTTGCAGCTCTGGTGTCGTCCTCGTCCCTTGACCATGGCTCAAAATGTCAAGGTCCATAACCAAAAGTCCTCGTGTAGTTGAACAGTGTGCCGTTTTCACTCACACACTTTTTGTTCGTGTCTTTTTGTCAGGGCGCAGTGAGTCATGTGATTACACTTGTGTTTTTATATCTTTCTTGATGGAGCTCTTTAGGTAGCATTTGAAAATCAACCTTTCTACTCA
Organism: Trichonephila clavipes; assembly: GCA_019973935.1. Lineage (NCBI taxonomy): Eukaryota > Metazoa > Arthropoda > Arachnida > Araneae > Nephilidae > Trichonephila > Trichonephila clavipes. Next base: position 439,495 of record BMAU01018107.1, on the reverse strand, counting down.
AACGTTTCGTGTTCGCCCCTTTTCTAAAATTTACTTTCACTACGATGAATAATACCTATTATTTCATTAGGTTCTTCCCTTGCTTGATCCATTTCTTTTTCCGAAGTTTCATTTCCTACAAATTGAGAGAGATCGCAGATGTCCATTTCTTTCTTTTTTATATATATTCTGTTAATTTTCAATTATAAGCCATGATGAGTCGAACAGCACAACAATAAAAACCACTAAGCCGTTCACAGAGGAAGAAATGTAGCCTTATTATAGAAAATATTTTAGAACGAAAGTGGTCGCGCTGGGAATTCAGGTACCACAAGCATTTTAAGATCATTTGCCATTCCAAAAAAGAAGAGAGATGTGACAAATACATTTTCGTTCCCATGAATACTGTTATATAAGAGGATACACACACACAAACACAGGCAAATTAATTGGTAACAAATAAACAGTTTCCGAAGAATTAAAGATTTCGTGAGTCTGCGGTGATTCTGTGCCCCGCTCCCGAGTAAAAAGTAGAAGTTGTTTTCGATAAACTCTATCCAAAAGTGCACGCATTGGAAGAATAAATCTAAGAATATTTCTTAAAATATTTAAAGTAAATTTTAATGTTATAGTTATACTTTAAGTAAGGACAATTTAAGCAAAATATTGAACATTTTTTAAAAAATTTAATATAATACTAATATAATTTACAGATTAATAGCATTAATTCGTGATATTGTCATCTACCTTCAATTATATTTAATAACTGGGATATGTGTTTGCTTTTTTTTTACACAAACAGTCAAATTTTAAGGTATCCGACTACGTTCGGAACCATGATTTTAAAAAAGCGCATAAATGGATAATTTTCATGATATTTAGTGTCACTTAGATTAGAATACAGGCATAAAATTTTTTTAAGGACATTTTGACAAAAAAAATTTATTTAAATATAATATTTTGGCAAAAAATAAACTTAGAATAATCTTTTTTCCAAATGTTCTCCTTTTGTGAAAAAGGGTTCTATTATAATAATAGTTTGCCTGTATATAGCTCAGACCTCTCTACAGAGGCTCAATTAGAATTTTTGAAAAATTCACATTATTTTCAGCTACCACCAATTGAAGTAATTATTGGCGTTTTTTTCTTAAAATTGCTCCCCTCTGTTGTCGTAAAATATATGAATGAACCCCCTTCTAAGTTATATATTTAAAAAATTCCAGTTGTGTCTCTGTAGAGAGGTCTGAGCTATATACAGGCAAAATATTATTCTAATAGAAGCATTTTTCACACAAGGAGAACATTTGGAAAAAAGATTATTCTAAGTTAATTTTTAGCCCAAATATTGTATTTAAATAAATTTTTTTGTCAAAATGTCCTTAAAACAATTTTGTGTATATATTCCAATTTAAGTGATACTAAATATCATAAATATTATCCATTTATACGCTTTTGCAAAATCATGGTTCCGAACGTAGTCGGATACCTTAAGCAGAAACGTGTTAAGACGACTTGAGATTCTGGGATCCTACGCAAAAGTAGTCCCTGGGTCGATCCCTACACAAATGTGGGCCACACCTATAACCTTTATATTAGACAGTACATAGCATACACTGTCCACAAATACTCTTACAAATAATTACTCCAAACAAATCAATGCGTAGGACTTGCAATCGCACAAACCGCCTGAACCGACTGCTGTTTTTTGACTGAAGGAGCAATGATGGTGTAGGGTGGTAGGCCCAGGCCCAGGCCCATACATGGACGATGGCAATTACATGTAGCCATTCAACATATCATTCGAAATTTCCAGGTTTTTTTTTTGTTTGGAAAATATATCCCGAAAAAACATCTTACCGTTAAAATTATTTGAATCATTATCTTATTACGGCTGAGTCGCGTGAGAACGAGACGAGGCCTCGGTCACAATCGAGGCTGTGGGGACGGCCTAGTTGGCCTATGCCTTCAGACGACCCCGAGTCTAAGTCTATTTAAGCTATCTGCAGTCACACTTTATATTCTGCGTTAATGGGCTTAATTAATGTGGCGTCATAGTCACGTGTTTCCAGCCAGTCAGTTCATAAATTCATGTGATTGATTGATCGAATATCAACGTCACACTGTTCAGCTACACAAGGGCTTTTGGCGACGGACCACGTAATTTTGAACCATGGTCAAGTGACGTGGACGACACCTGAGCTGACACCACCTCTCCTAACTACCACACTACACCAACGGGAGGACGTTTCAGCTCTCGACAGATTTATCGTGCATCGTTTCCCTACACGATGGGTCTTAAGTGGTACTGGGCTCGAACTCGTGACAAGGCAAGCCACGATCCGATACCTATACCACTCGGCTATCGCGGCCACCATAAATTCATGTGACGTTATAGTTATATCATAAATGTAATCACCCGTTTCCAGCTAATTAGTCCATGTTCTTCACTGGGGCCAACTTTTGCTTTTTGCACAGAATCTTTCTTTTAAAAGTTTTATATCTGTCAACGATATAATATAATGCACATATTTAAGCAAACTGAGCTTAATTTAGAAGTACACGCGTACATAATGTTAGAGTTTCTTAATTTAAAAAATTATTTGAAGGATTTTAACACGTGAAAATCTTTAACCAATCATCAAATTTTAAGCGTCATCTAAACACTTTACCAGTAGAACTACTAGTATGATAGTTTTTATTGAATGGAAAACACATGATGAATTACACGTGTGAATGAAAACGCGTGATGACGCGTGTGGCCGTCATGAGTTTAGTCCATTTCCTTCTATATTTTTTGCATTTGTTGCCACATACGTTGAGTAACATTTTTAATTTAAATGCATTGTTATAAACGGCATTAATATGTTTAAAACTGTGTGAGAGTAACTTCTGTGTAATCCACAAATTTTCAGTCTATAAATTAGGAACTAATCCTGCTTGAATTTAGATTTTAACGTCGAATCAGTTGATATGTAGATAACTTAATTCTTTTCCTTCATTGGCAAGCCTTCTGCTTTTAAACATGCTTTTATAAGTTTCACTTGTATGTAACGGAATCTTTGAACTCGATTTTTACCCACTTTAAAAGGTCAGATTGATTCGAAATTTTGCATAATTCTCAAGGACTGATGACAATACAATAACTTCATAATTTTGTTCCATTGTTCTGATCAGGATCCCCAGGAATAACGATTTGCAGATTTAGTGACTAATTCAAAATACCATTGCCAGATTTGGCGACAAATTTCAGATTTGATGAATAAAAGATTAAGGTAAACTCTAAAAGCGAATACGCTTGTGGTTAATACAAATAAAACAAATAGCGTCAGCAATTTCTTACCATAATAAAAACTGTAACGAATCTATATGGCACTTTTCCACTAATACTCTTAGGCGTCTTTGGGTATTGTAAATTCACGTGTATTTCCAACCAGCTCTAAAAGAAGAAAATGGGATATGCAAATGAATTAAGGTATTTAAGGAGAAAGTTGTAATTTAGCAGATAGAAGGCGATTGAGCGAAGAGAAGTAGTGACGAAGTTTAGAGGATTCAAGTGCATTGCTGTCATTATTCAGCGAAGTAGCATTAGAAGGATTGATCTACCTTGAGAAAACGACATTAGATCCAGGTGATATTTTATCTTTAGTTCATTTGACCACAAGAGTTAATATATAGTAAAGTTAGTGTAAGCTTAATGAAGAATAGTAATTCTAATTGCGTTGTCTCTCGGACCTCCTATTCCGGTAAACCCGTTCGATATCCAGCTTAGTAATTGATTAATTTCATATTTAGTAATTTAATTTAAGAGTAAAGGTAAATCCCTTTGACGTAGACACATCGTTTAGTATTTGTAATTAGAAGGTTGATATTTGAATTAAGTGAATAAATATAATTTGTTATTCTGAAAATGGCGTCTGATAATTCTTTGCCTCAATTCAATCTTCGTGTCCAGGGTGGAACCCAGGGGGGTTCTCACAAAACAATTATCTAGTTTTTCTGAAAATGGAAATAAAAAAAAAAGACTCGTGCATGTGAAAAAAATTTTTATGTTCCAACTGCTAAATATTTTTTATTTTGTGTAGCAATTAAAAAAGAATAAATCCTTCTAAATTTTGATAGAATTGCACACACACACACACATTTTATTTGTTTATGGTAAAATTGTATTTTTAGTACAAATAAGAATATACATAAAATAAAATCATTCATTCGAAATTGAATGGAAAACCGTTATTTTTGGTGGAATGAAAACCGGAACTGAACCGATATACATGTTTTTTAACTAAACCGGAACGAAAAACATTACGGTTCGAAGTTCTGAAAATATGTAAAGAATTGAAGAGTGTCACGTTTTGCATCTTTACTCTTGATGGCGTACTTTGAGCAGCAGAGAGGATATTGGATAGCACCGTTTTATAAACTATAACAGCTAGGATTACTTCCAGCACTAGTTGTAAAGCTGATTTAACTTTAAACTCACAATAATGTCTATCCATATTACGAACCTCTATATTGCGAATTTTTCTATACAGCGTTTTTTTCCTGGAACCGAGAACATTTCACAATTTTCCTTGTAAAACAGCCTCCCAATAGCGAAGTGCATTTTCTATGTAACGAACTATTTCTCTTCTGATTCATTTTTCCCTCTCTATTTTTAAAGTATTTGTGGACATTTCAAGTTATTTTCTCTTTTAACACATTTTATGGTAGTCATAAATCTTGAACTGGTTTTTTTAGGTGCCTAACTCGCCGAGACCAATAGAATTCTGGGCATTTCATCCAAAAAGTTCAACCTTTAACCTCCATGTTGTTGTTGTTTTCTAATGCCACCTGTCTGACGTAGTCAGATCGAGGCCCACGAAATTCATCGTGGCATGGGCAAGAGGTACGCCTGTCGTTGGCCTTGAGCACCATACAGGTGACAGTACGATTTAGCTCGGCGAAATTCTCCGAAGGGACGATAGATGGCGACACGACCTCTATCTCCACCTCAACAATTTCTGCATGTAGACTGAAGGGGAGGGAAATATTCTCCAGTCCCTGCGCTCGTGATTAAGCCCACAAGACTACGGACCCACTGATTTAACGAGCACGTACTCCATGTGTACTCGGAGGGTGTTTGGTGGCATCGGACATCGAACCCAGGCCTTCCGGTCTGGAGTCCGATGCTCTAACCACTAAGCTACCCACGGCCTCCATTGTGCAGTTCACTGAAAACATCTTTGATATCACTTTTAACCTTAGTGGAGTCTCGTATCTTTGAACTAATCTCCATTCATTTGTGATGTTGATTGTACTGGTAACTTCGTTTCTTGATTTCTCTTAAGTCAACATTTTCAAAATGTAAGTGCTTGAGAATCAAAGAAAAAATTTAATTCTTCAGGAAGTGAATAAAGGCGTCAAGAAACTTTCCTTGCAGTTTTCCTTTCTTTTTTTTTTTTTTGATAGGTAAGATATATAAAATAAATATATATTAAATTACAAAATGGTGGGAATAATTACTTCTTTAAAAATATATAGTGTTTATGAATTTAAAATATTTGTTTTACGTGGTTTATAAAGAAAATTGAAAGATGAACCTTTATATAACGAATTTTTCATAGAAAAAAATTTTTTTCGGGATTTAGCGACTTCATTACATAAAATTGCAACAGTAATTTAATTGAAATTCCCATGCTCTGATTATTTTCTGTTAATCTAATTTATTTAATTACTCTATCAACTTTAAGCTCTGAATCTAACTTTGCTTCAGTACCTCTCGTGCGAGAAACTCATAAATTTATCTAATTAAAAATTATATATATATTTATCGCTTAGTACCTAGTAGTTTTATGCAAATTTTTTAAACTAAGTTCACCGATGATGGGGGAGGGATCCCAACGCCAAGAACGAGTTGTGCTAGATCAGTGATTCTCAACCCTTGTGCTGTGGCAATTTTGAGTGTCACCAAATCTTTTTTTAGTTTTGTAAGGGCGTGGTGCCCTTCTCTTTGATTATCAGCGTGAACTAGAGGTGTAGGGATAAAAGAAAAACTAGAAGCTGCCATGATCTTAATTTGACTTTATTAAGATCTTAACTTAAACTTCTAACAAATTAAATAATAATAATATACGTGAGAGAATCTACGGTGGCTAAACACACAATATATATAATACCGAAATAGCGTAACCCGGACCACTATCAATACTAACTCACCTAAGCTCAACTCCTAGACTATCACAGATCCGAATATTAAATAGTCACTCCTACCTTTAATGTAGACTGAAGTAGCTATCAATATAATCCTAGATGAAGCTGAGGTTTACTGGAGTGCAATGGTATGTACCTTGACCTAAGGGCTCTCTATCACGTATAACTTCTGTTGGCTGTCACTTAACCTTTCCAAAACCTCTTCACGCTTTAATCACGGATTATCTTAACATTCCCGAATTGCCACCCCGCTTACTCTAACTTCTGATATTTAAAAGCTTCCTAATTTACATCTTTCCTTCACGCTTCACTTCTTGGTTTGAGTTGGAAAAGAGTTGTCATTAATTCTGGCCCCAAAGTACCCAAAAGACATATTAATGAAAAGACGCGTGAGCCCGGCACAGTTTTTTCAATTACTAATTATTCTATAAAAAAATAAAAACGGGAAACCGAATCATTCGGCCATTTTATAGGAATAAACTAAAAGTATTCGAGGTATATTGAACTTATCCTTTCGGAAATTGGGTTCGTTATCCATTTGTGGATGCTTCTGTGCATGAATTAATTTTGAAGGAAAAGCAAATCTCGCTCTGTAATAATCGAGATTCATTTTCAAAACATTTGGAAGAATCAATGAATTCATTTTGGACTAAAATGAGTGGCGATTATCAGAATAGCCCTGAAAGCTTCAAAACATTGTTACAGTTTTCTACTTCAAATCTGGGCGAATCCCGATTTTCTGCATTTACAAGAATAGAAATGAAAAAAAAAAAAATGATCGAGTCTTTTAAACACAGGCGACGCGAGATGAGAGTGGCAATATCCTTTTTACGACCCTATATAAACGAAAAAAATCATCAAAAATAACCAAGCTCAAATTTTTCATTTAATTTATTCTTATTATTCATTTTTATAGTTACTCAATAAACATTTTATTGTCCTTCTCGTACATATTATTTTATTTGACATTGAAGATTCTAATCATAAAATATTTTACACAACGCATTACAGATAAATAAAATTCTTTAAATATTTTTTATTGTTAGTGTGCCGCCAAATTTTGAAATTGTTAAATGTGTAGCGCAACAACAACAAAAAAAAGTTTGAGAATCACTATGCTAATAAACAAAATTCGGTAGGTCCGTTTACGCATCTAAAAACGACATCGATTCAAGTTGCGAGCTAGGAGCAGACATAAGGCACTAGAAGTGTTACTTTGAGCATCCTAATCAGGTTTAATTTAAATACATACTGTTAAGCTAGTGCAGCATTTCTCAAACTGTAAGGCGCACCCCCCTTCGGGGGCGTAACAATACTACAAGGGGGGCGCGAGCGTATTGAATAGTCGAAAACAAAAGATTATTTAAGGGGAGTTGGAAACCTCTCTCTCTCTATACTGACAATGTTAAATTGGCTGTTTTCGATGTATCTTTTCTCAAAATCTGTTTTATGTATATGCTTGAAATTTTTCATACTATTAAAGTACACCTCTCTTATTATACTAAAATGAGCTTTTAGCTAATTTTGAATTTTTTAATAAATTATGAAATATTTTATCAAACATTGCGAAATTTGACCCATTTTTTACTTAAAAAATTTGTAAAAATTTAATTTTTCAGTGTTTTAAAAAAACCTCATTTTAGTATATATTAGACATCCTTATAAATAATTCGTAAAAAATTTACATACCTGTGAACAGTAGTTTCTCAGAAAAGGTACATCGCACATTAAAATTTACATTTTGAGATAAATTGATTTTAATGTATACAGTGAGACTTCTAATCGGCTTGGAAATAAAAAAAATAAAAGGCTCAATTTAAAATAAAAGATACATGTTTTGGTTTATATCAATCGTTACACTTTTAAGCAAAAGCAAAGTAATTTGTTTACAACTTTCGCCATTAAAATGGGCGTGGCCCAAATTCAACGAATATTTAAAAATACGTTTTAAGGCTTCTAAATACCCCAGAGGTTCAAGTAAGGTTTTTTAGAAAGGTTAAAATCCATACAATTGGAAAATGTAAAAATCTCAAATTGTCAAAAAAAATAAGATTTTAGCTTTCCAACACCCCTTAAGAAAATTATTAATTTACTGAAAGTAAACAAACAAAATAAATTCTGACATAATAAAAAATATAATACCTATTTACGTTGATATATTGCACTTATAAATGTGTCAGTGCTACACATTGTATTTTATAATTAATTTAACAATACTATGTTAAGAAGTTTATTAATTACCAGTAAACCCATGGGCTTATCATACATATAATTAAAAATAAAAAATATCTTTATAAATTGTACGGTTTCTAATTAATCCCTTAACTGCCTGTAAAAGTTAAGCGATTCGCTTCCCAATGCAAAAGCAAAAATAATCTGAAATAATTAAATCCTTCGCAAACGTTGTCAAGATCCTATTATTACATTCCAAAGCGTCAAAATATAGTATTATTGAATGCAATGTATTGTCATTGTACGAGGGGGGCGAAGAAAATTATGATTGAATATTGGGTCGCGAATATTGCAACTTTGAGAAGCACTGAGCTAGTGTTGTTTATCGTAATGAGTTGTGTTGTTCTGTAATATCTGTAAGACAAAAAAGTCTATTATTATGAGCTCACTGAACATAATCACGTTATAGGGTTAAGAAAAAATGGATTTTCTTTCTGCAATGGATGGAATGTATCCAATGTGGATGGTTGTGGTGAATAGAAAAATCAAGGGAAGTACTCTTTCAAGAAGACCAAGGCCGTATTTCGGGTGGCGATGTGGCGCTACTGAAAGGGAAGTCGCCGTGTTCGACGACTGACTGTGGCGCACCGTGCTGCGTCTGAAGCAGAAATTCGAGTTCCAGCTGGCTACACAGTGACACACCAAACTGTTACAAGTCGATTACTTCAAGGTCAGATATGAGCCAAACACCCTGTAACCTGCATTCCATAGACTCCAAAACACTTCGTTTTACAAAGTCACTGGCATCAAGCTATGGTGGAAGAGCTAGTCTCCATTGGAGGTAGAACCTAACTAGTCTCCACTGGAAGTAGAGCTAACTAGTCTCCACTGGATATAGAGCTAACTAGTCTCCACCGGAAGTAGAGCTAATTAGTCTCCACCGGAAGTAGAGCTGACTAGTCTCCACTGGAAGTAGAGCTAAACTAGTCTCCACTGGAGGTAGAGACAAACTAGTCTCCACTGGGGGTAGAGCTAGTTTTCACTAGAGGTAGAGCCTACCCAGTCTCCAATGAAGGTAGAAACTAACTAGTCTCTACTGGATATAGAGTCTAGCTAGTCTCCACTGGAGGTTGAGCCTAACTAGTCTCTACTGGGGGTAGAGCTAGTCTCCACTGGAGGTAGAGCCTAACTAGTCTCCTCTGGTCTCCACTGAAGATAGAAAAACTAACTAGTCTCCAATGGAAGTTGAGCCTAACTAGTCTCCACTGGAGGTTGAGCCTAACTAGTCTCCACTGGGGGTAGAGCTAGTCTCCACTGGAGGTAGAGCCTAACCAGTCTCCACTGAAGATAGAAACTAGCTAGTCTCCACTGGATATAGAGACTAACTAGTCTCCACTGGAGGTAGAGCCTATCTCTACTTTAGGTAGAGCCTAATTAGTCTCCACTGGAGAAATCTAGATATGTCCTCGTCCCAATGATGACCCTGTGTTGGTTAGAAGGAGGCCAGGTGCACACCACCAACCAAACTTTCTGTGGCCTAGACAAGCTGAACACATCTGGAGTTATGTTCTGAGGGTCAACTCTCTGTGACAGTAGCAGCCTTGTAGGGGTTATTCCATGCACCCTGACTGCAAACTTGTTCATCTGTCTGGTGATTCAACCTGTTTCTCTACCATTTATAAACATCATTCAAGGAGGTGTCTTCCAAAAGAAATGCACGCATGTACATTATTACGCGATGGCAACCCTACATGATCAGACTAAGGATAAGATACTTGAAAGGTATAAAAATCCTGTAAGATGGATTAAGAATATATGTGGAATGCACGCAGCTGGACTCCAAACACTTTTTTCACTGCCCTTCTATTTCTTGCGCTCTTTTCAAAATTCACATTAACTGTAATGTGGACACATTAAGCACAGACAAGACAGAGGATATTGCAAAACAGCGACTTACGCTTTTAGTACTGCTGTCTAATTGTAATAATCGGTTTTGCCTGTGCACTTTGTAATACACGATAACACTAACCCTGCCTTCTCTACAGAGTGTCGACGGGCTACCTTGGCCTACGAGATCATCATATCTTTCTCCAATCAAGCACAAATGGGACATCATTGGATAACTCCAGCGTCCTCCAAAACCAGAATTAACCGTCCCTTTAATGACCAACCAATTGCAACAGTCACCGAACTCCATTACATATATATCCAGCACCTGTACGACAAAAGCTATGCATGTTTGTATGCTTGCATTCAAATGTCTGGTAGTTATACCAGTTATTAAGGTATCCAACTATCCTAAAATCATGATTTTTTTCAAAAATTGACAATTTCTTTTTATCATTTTATTTTATTAGACATCTTTTTAACTTAATAAAAATACCAAGTCTTTTATTTTCCATTCAGTAAAACAAAAACTACAAGTGTTTTAGTAAAAGCAGATGCCATAACTTTACACAAGATGTCACACTTTAAAATGCGTTTTACTCGAAATGTGTTTTTTTTTCGAAAAACTCAAACGAGGACAGCGCACGCGATTGCACAAAAAGTTTATAAAATATTTTGCTGAAATTTTTTGTGTATGTTCTGAATAACAGTAGAAGTGTTTTAAACTTCAGGTTTATCAATCACTGTTTTATTACACAATTTACAGTTCTTTATGTGAATATAATCACTGTTTTTTTAAGCAATTTCACATAATCAATAAGATAAAGTGCTTCAGTTTTTGAAAGAATTAAAATATCTCTTATCCTGAAGGTCATTCCAAACATGAATAACAAAGTAATACATTAAAATTGAAAAATTGAGAATTTTTTGATAAAATTTTTGTACAGAGTGGGCCCCATTTATGCAACTTTTTCTCAATTTTTACCCATTTTTTCTCATCTTAGTAGCAATAATTTGTTTTTCTCTTCTTAATTTTAGCCTTTTTTCTTAAAATGTACTAAATAAATCTAAAAACCACAAAAAATCTCCATATTTCCATTTAAAAAAAAAATAATAATTGTCGCAAGTAGTCGGATACTTTAATGTACTATCATTTCACATTTTATCGATATGATAAACCATACCAATCTGGAAGTTATTTTAAAGATAGGGTGGAAGAACAGAAATATATACAAAATGTGTGTATACATTTTTACTAATAATTTTGAAAAATATATTGTTACGCAGATCCGGGTTCGAGGATATTATGCAAAACAATCACAAAGAAAAAATACAGTTCTTTAAGTGCGATGAGAATTTATTGTCGGAAATCCAATCCTTGAATTACAGGATCCAGTAGCAATATTTACATAATAAATATTAGGTCTTCACTCCTTCAGCAGCTCTCAAACACAATTATCAGTGTTTAAAATACACGTATGAAAAAGATTATTCACAAGCACAGCCGAGATAATCGGTAATTACGGTCAAAGAAAGTTTACTAATTGCTGATTGAAACCAGACTGACTGTTTCTCGGCGAGCACCACTCTATTTATAGACGTGGCGGAAACCTCCAGAAAGATAACCACTCGCGTCATAAAGTGCGACATTAGTGAATTTCTCTACAAATTTCTAGAGAAGAATCCAGAGGATCCCAAACTCACCAACATGGTTGCCAAACTCGTCATATTGGTGATCAACTTGGTCGCTAAATATAATGCCAACTTGGCTCTATCGCCAAGATCTCGTCATGTTCCTATTGAATCACCATTATAACATAAAGGATGGCATTGCTTGTGAATATTACAATTTTAATGTAAATTAAATCTAATTTAGAGTATTTAAAGGCATTACACATCCAAATACAAATTATTTGCACTATTTTACACAAAATTAGTAACAATATATAGTGCCCAATTTACGTAATGCTTAACAAAAGTGTGCCAAAAGTTTATTTACGTTGCTCGCATCAACATATCTGTCAGAATCATCGTATTCCAAAAGAAAATATGTATAGAAATCGGCTTACTGATGCTGATATGGATGCCATCTTAAGAATAGCATGGGCAGTTACAAACAGACCCAAAGGAGATGGCTTAAGAAATCCCAGTATCACATGTCCCATTCGTTTCAAGGCTAAAAATGTTTTTATTTTTTTAAAATTATATACATACATGCTCCCAATTTTTGTCTGTGTTTATGTTATAACTAAAAAGACAAAGAACTTGATGTGAAAAGTGAAAATATTTTGACGAGAAATAAATTTTTAAACTTTTCATGCGTTGTAAAATTTTTTACTAATTCTAAATTTCCAATTGATCTTAAATTTTTTAACATTATGTTATAGAAATAAAACGCATACAATGCAACGTTTTATGCAATTCCAGTCTGATCTCTATTTAAGAATGTCGCTAATTCCCTAAAAAAAAAGTTCTCTTAATGTGAAAAATTCGTTAAATACAGATTCATCATTTAATGTACTTTAGAAACCACATAAAATAAATTTTAAACTAATAAACCTTACAGATTACTAAAAAAATAATTATTCAAACTTTTATTGAAAATTAATACCTATTTATTCTATATATCTTGCCCATCAAAAAGAAATCTAAGAGAAAAAAAAGAAAAAAATTGTCTGGAAATACACTACATTTTAAAATTTAAAAAGTATTTTTAGTTTAAAATTAAATTTTCAAATGACATTTTCTAATTTTAAACATACTCTACCACAAGAAAGAGAGAGTCCTTCAATTTAATTAGTGACAAAATCTGTTACTTTTATTTGAGTGTGTTTATTTGAAAAATTACGGCAATTTTTTTTATTGCTCTGGATGAGTTAGAAACCTAGTAAAATCAGTTCGTGTTTATTGATCACAAAAAAATATGTTAAAAGGGATAATAATTTGATACGTCCAGAAATAGTATAAAATTAGAGAAAAAAATCGAATCACACGAGAAAGAGTTCGTGAAATAGAAGATGCACTTTTCTGGTTCGAGGTTATTTTACAAAAGAAATAGTAAAATTCTCTTGATTTCAGGAAAAAGTTCACAAAATAGAGGTCCGACTGCACTTACAAAATACGGGAGCGATGTGTAATGCCATGTGAAATTTTCAAGAAATTCCCGATTCAATTCTTCAAGCAATCATTGGGCGGCGGTAACCCAGTGGTCAAGGTATCGGATCATGGCAGGCATGTCATGAGTTCGAGCCCAGTACCACTAAAGACCCACCGTGTAGGGGCAACACGCAAGTTAAATCTGTCGAGAGCTCAAAAGTCCTCCAGTTGGTGTGATGTGGTAGTTTGGAGAGGGACATGCCAGCTCAGTTGTTGTCCTCGTCACTTGACCATGGTTCAAAATGACAAGGTCCGTCGCCAAATGCCCTCGTGTAGCTGAACAGTGCGACGTTAATATTCAATCACTTAAGCAATCATTAATACAACAGTATATCCAAGAAATTATAATTCCTTATTAGAAGAAAACATTTCGAGATATTCGTAATAATTATACAAAGGTTTCAAAGCATGTTGCATTTTTAATTTGGTTTCGAGGCAATTTTTTTTATTTAATGAGATTTTATATAATTTTAACTCAGTTGGGGGCCTCGCATTGCGAAAACGCAACATTAAATTCTGAAGATTTTTAAACATATCGTTCTCGTTATTTTTCAAATAAACTAAAGTTTAATTTTATTTTTCATACTTTAATTGTTGATTATAAATTAATTTTATTTTCCGAAGTGAGTTTATTCCACAATTTCCGAGATCTATCACCGTTATAGTTTGGTGAAAGAACCTGAAGAAATGCAGACAGATATATGACTGTCTCGCATTTTCTGCGATCCCATCTGCTATCCAAAATGTAATTTTGAACGTTGTTGAAGACCTCATAATCACTAAAAACTGAAAATGTGTAAGCATTGCAATAGTCAAACAACTACTATGTGTCTCTACATGCAAAATGTTTCAAAGACTTTCATACTTTACAACGATGCTTTTTCAAATATTTCTGGAGTAACGTTGCGCAACCGCAAAATTTTAACTCTTATAAAAATAATAATAATTTTTTTTAAATTACTTTTATTGTATTATTTAGGCAGAAATAAGTCTAAAAATTTGCTTTGGCGCAATTCTGATTTTCTTTGATGAGTTAAGAATATTTTAGGGTTTTTTTAATTGATAATAATATCAAAAATTTGACATAGAATCATTCTAATATATAATGGGTATTATTGATAGAGCAGGTTTTATTCTTGCATGATCACATTGAGGCTTGGTATAAATTGTGAGTAAAATTGATCTTTTCATTAATATTACCTTAATCAGATAATATGAGTGATACATTTCATTAATCACAATAACCTACAAGAAAATATTTCAATATAATATTACAAATTAAAATAGTATTTTTCTCATAACTGCGTAACACAGTTTGTAAAGTCTTTCACTAAAAAATTTAAGGGGGCACAGTACGATTTAATTGACAAAAATTGGTCACAAAACAAATCTAATTTTGTAGCCGAAATTATTTTTATGTACTTTTCTAAAAACTTATAACGTTTGAAAGCTCTAAGTTTAAAAAACGCAGAGTTGTGATAACTTTTAGGTTCGTTTTTATTCATATACCGATGGCAAATCAAAACTTTAAACTGACTTATCTCAGAAAGACAAAATAATTAGTTTGACTTCATTTAAAATGTGTGTGCTAAGGTGTTTTTTTCTAATGTGCCTAATACTTGGAATTTTTTTTCACTTGTTACTAATAGTACATATTACAAAAGTATTGGCATGCATTTTTCAATCAAAGCAATACTTATTTTTTAAAAAATAATTGAAGTTAGAATTCATACATTTTTTAAGGAATTTTCTATAAGCATTCATAAAAAGAAGTATTGTACAAATACCAATCGGGTTATCGCAAAACCCATACCAACTTTTGTTATACATAGTTTTACGTACTTGTAAATCAAATTTCTTACATATATGTCAATTTTTGTAGAAAAGAAAAAAAGAGAGAGCAGCATTTTAAAATCACTTCATAGTTTTCAAGTTTTTCCCTTAAAAAATTAAATAGTTAGGTTTTTATGAAATTTTGAGCACAAAATCAGTTTTACATCGTACATACACGTAGGAGGCAACCCAAATAATTATGGAAATCATTAAATTAAAAAAAATTGAGCAAATTGTACCAAGTCCCCTTAAAATGTACCAACATCATAGGTTGCCTTTATATTAAAAGTAATTTTTAAGAGCAACATTATTATGAGAAATGCATTTTTGTTTTCATATTTTAGTAATATTTATTTAAAACTTTCCTTAATACACAGGTATTATATTGATATCAGACATTACTTAACACAAGTAATGATATTCGATTCATCAGTCACAACTATAGTTCTAGCTTTTTTTAGACAAGTACTTCTTTAGACATTATCACCACATGCAGCTATTCACACTTTTAGTATAGTTTTGAGTTTGCCAACTCTATACATCTATCAAGTGTAGAATCTTATACTAAATGTTGAAATTAAATTCAGTGGCGCAACAGCCCATGAGGGCCACAAGTCTCACGAAATCCAACTCCGTTTTCATGAACTTTGGCGCTGAGGTACATGAGCAGACGTTCCGTTCAGGTGGTCACTCTGACGTGAAACTCCAAGTGCCTAGTTCCCAAGAAAGTTTGGTTCTCATTTATCGAGCCACTGAAGGGATGAAAGGCCGGGTCGCGGCCTTGCCCAGCCCGGGGTTTTGGCATAGACCTGTGGCGAGGAAGCGCAAATACCACTCAACCACTGGGTTTCAAATGTTGGTATACATGCAAAAGTGTTAGCTAATTTTTTAATAACATGCTGTAACGAACGAATTTTCATGGAACTATGTGACTTTAGGGTTTCATTTTGGGCTGTTGCTCTTTGCCAGGATGACGCATACGTTTTTGTTGTTGTTGTTGGTTAAGGAACAATGCATCAGGTTGGCATAAACTGCAGTTTTCATTCTAAACTTTATTTAAAATGAAAATAAGTGAGCCTTTGTCAAAAGAAAAAAATCAAATTTTTCAACCACATAGCAACTTTGTTTACATGATAATAAAATGGGAACAAGGGGCACGGTCATATCGGTAGAGGGACTAGTGGTGCTGACTGCTGTGCTGTAGGGCAAGGATTCGAATCCCGGAAAAGGCATGGATGTTTGAAAATGTATAGCGCCTGTGCGGCATGGAAACACTCTAAATACTCGTCAAACTGAAAATCTTCTTGTGAGATGGAAGGCCCCTTACTTACTTACTCCAGAGAATCGAGCTCACCCAAAGGGTTTAGAGCTGCATCCGACCCTCCGAGAAGTATTTTATTATCAAATTAAACGAAAAACATGTACAAAAAGGTCCCTTCCCCAAAATTCTTGAGAATTGGAGGAAGAATACAGAAAAAACGCTTAACAATTACAATGCAAATACATAAAAAAAAAAGAAACACTTAACAAACACAGACAAGAACACACACAGGTGCTATCTTCTAAAGAGAAGAAAAGATCCTGAAACAGACATAGGGCACGAGGTGTGAAAAAGAGAAAAAAATAAACAGGAAACAAAAAAATATATATATTTGAACCATTTTTTCTTCAAAAGTGGAGGTGAAATCGAGCCAAATCGTACGGCACCTACAGGGTGTTAAAAGCTACAGCTGAGTGAGGGAATATAGACGTCGCACTATTCAGCTACTCGAGAGATTTTGGTGACGGACCTCGTCATTTTGAACCATGATTAAGTGACGAGGATGACACCTGTGAGCTGGCATCCTCTTTTCCTAAATTCCATACCACACAAACGAGAGGATGTTTGAACCACGGCAGATTTAACGTGCATCGCCAACCTATATGATGGATCTTCAGTGTTACCAGACTCGAAGTCGTGACAGGCTAGTCACGAGTCCATTACCTTGACCACTAGGCTACCGTGGCCACTCAAAGCTACGGCTAACAACAAACGTAAAACTAGCCCCTTGCCACGATGAATTTCGTGAGCCTCAATTTGACACCGTCGATCAGGCAGCATTAACAACAACAACAACAGGAAATCGGAGAATTTCTCCACGGCTCATTATATATATGATTAATCCCCAGCCCTTCAAGTGTCAGTTGGGTAAACTTCCTACCAGAACAACTCAACTCACCTCCCGCAAAAGGACTTTGACTTCGACTTTCGGTGGACTTACGAAAAACCACGTGAACGAGCGACGCACTGGCTCCTGACTGAAGCTGAAATAAGACTCGTTTCGCCATGGCTTGGAGAGAGAGAGAGTACAGACTGCTTTGCTGAACACTAAGATAAAATAAAATATGATAGACGGCTGCACGTTGCATTTCTCCTGACATTCTAAGAATTACTCCAATACATGATTATATATATATATATATAAATGCATAAAATTTAGTTTTTGTGTATGTGTTTGATAGAGAGCTTAATATGGTATTAAGATAAAAAGCATTAATTTTCATTTTTGTTAATTTTGCAATCTCGTGTATAAAGACTAGTAAAAATAGAGCTTGCAGCCGCAGGATACCTCTGTTTCTACAAATCCCGAAATTCTAGGATTGAAAGAATTAGTTTTTGTCTGAATTATACTTTAAAATGTTTTTCTGATCAAAATTTCCGAAGAATTTAATTCTCAGGAAAAATTTATGAATTTTTTTAATAAAATACGTACGTAAAAAAAGAAAGCGTGTATCAATGTGAACACGAGTTAGAAGTTAACTTCTTTGGCTTACATGTATTGGATTGTATAATAAAGTTTTATTTTGGAGTAATCTTATATATAATTAACACATTTATTATTATCATTATTATTTAAAACTGTATTTTAAAAAAATAATTAGGATGTAAAAGGTATAAGTATAGACAAAATTTTCATTTTCAATATATAATACTAAAAAAAAATTTTATTGCATGTATTTTGAGAAAAGTATCATCATTATTAGTCTACTTCCATTATGCTTATGGAGATGCTTCAGTACATACTTTTGTTATCAAAGCTTGTGGTAACTTAAGAAATGTAGGTTTTGCACTCAATATCGCTTAAGTATCTCGAAAAGACTACATCAATCGTAGTATTTGATTTTGTCGTTGATATTATTCTGTTGTTTGGTAGAGATAAGGTGAAATTGTCTTTTAAAAATTCAATCAATTGTAGAGATTTGTCTAAAGCAAAATTGACATTAAAATCTCCACTTAAAATAATAGGTATTTTATCAAAATTTTTATTAAGTAAAGCAGAACCTCTTGATGTGTATGGTAATAATGATCGATGAAGAAACTCGATAATGTCATCCAACTTTTTGTTCGGAGTAATATATACTGCTAATATTATAATTTTTTGTTCATTATCTATTACGCATTCAGACAAGCACAAATCCACCACTGAAGATTGTATGGTACCATAAATATTGGATTGACTGACAGAACATTCCATGGATGGAGTTATAATGTTAACAGCATCGCTAGAATTTTGATATATCGTAACTCCTCCTGCTCTCGTATTTGGTCGTTTATACTTCACAACGCAGTTGAAATTTGGAATAGATATATCACTTTCATTGCCCAGCCAAATTTCTGATAAAACTAAAATATTTGAATTTCTTATTACTGAATCTTGTAAGTCTACAGCGTACTTTGGCAATTAAAAGTAAAAATCGATAATCCTTGTCTGTTCGTTATGAAATTAATCAAATCTTCATTGATACTTTGTAGTTTGTTCAATGAAAGTCGTTTAAACTCCTCTTGCAAATCAATTGTTGATGACGATCGTCTTCGACAATGGTAAAATGTTTTATCATTATTTTTTGT
Source organism: Trichonephila clavipes (assembly GCA_019973935.1). NCBI lineage: Eukaryota > Metazoa > Arthropoda > Arachnida > Araneae > Nephilidae > Trichonephila > Trichonephila clavipes. The sequence continues at coordinate 420,390 of BMAU01018107.1, read as the reverse complement.
CGTAAGATATATAATCCTTCAATACTCGTTACACGCGATAAAGTAGCGTATAATAATGGTTCAGAGTGACGTCGATCGTATTCGTAAACAATTTCTGAGTATGTGTTGCCTTGAGATTTATGAATTGTTGTAGCACATGCACACGGAACGTGCGTACGCTTATGCATACATTTGTAAAGAATTGCCTAAAGAAGTTTAATCAGGTAAAAATATGAAATTTAAAAAAAAATTAAAACGCATGGAACGTTTTTAAATTTTTGAATTTTTTAAAAACTATACTCATTTTTTTCTCACCAATTCTTTTACATGATTTTAGTTCTATGTTACATAGAGCCAGTAAAAATTTGGGGCATGTTTGTAAAAACTTTTACTGCCCACTGTAGTCTTAAAATACAAATTAATGAAGCACTATGTAACACTTTCACAACAATCAAATTAATTACACCAAAACATATATATATGATTTTAAAACTCACTTCTTAAACTGGATTTAGAAATTCCATTCGATTGAAAAAATTTAGTAAACACAATCTTTTATTGCCAAACATTGGAAGAAATGTTGTGTTGCCACTAAATTTTAAAACAATAGATTGTTTGCATTATTTCCTTAAAATAATTTTAAAACTGTATATCCAACAAACTCTCCTTAAACTAATTTTTGACAGATTTTGAATCATTTAAATGCCTACTTCGGGTAGATTAAAGACTTACTTCCGATTTTTTTAAATTCATAAATTTGATTATATTTTGACTTCTATAGGTAACGTAAAAACAAACAAAGTATGCATCGCAAAGCTAAAAGAGGAAAGACTTGTTAAAGCTGCTGTTGAATGAGGAGAGGGGGGTGGGTGCTAGCTCAGGGCTAATAGACGAAAAACACAAAAGAAATTTTAAAAGCCGTAATTTTTAATCTATTTTTTCAATCTTTGAACAGATTACGGATAATACTATTCTACATATGGAAAAAAAGTTTCGATAAATTATTTTTATAAATAATGAAGTTATTAAATATTTAGTTAAAATTTTGAGTATTTTTTGAAAAATCGTAAAAAAAAAAAGATTTCGTCATTTTTTTTTTATGACTGATTTTAAAAGAGAAAAGCATGAACTTGTATAAAATAAAATATCAATTCATTAACTCGAAAGGAAACTTAATGGGAATGATTTAGAAACCATTTTTATAAAAGCGTATCAATTATGACTCATTTTTAAAAAAATCGTAAAAAATATAAAATATCATTATTTTGTTTAAAAAATATACCATATCGTGGCGAAAAGAATGATCTTTCCGATTCTGTAATTATTTTTTGTCTGAGATAGATAGTATGAATTAAATAGCGTTTTATAAAACTAGGGGAAAATTCGGAACTTCATTCATTTCTACCTTACCTTCATCGCTAACCGTAACTGGTAACGCGTAACAGAAATTTCTCCCTACCGTGCCATAAGAAGTTAACTTGAAAAAAAAATTTTTATAATATGTTTTTTTTTTCGTATTGATAAATACGAGGGCTGTTCAATAAGTAATAAGACTAAAATTATAAAAAAAAAACAGAATACCTTTAATCGTCCTCATTTATACACGGTGTTTTTCAAAATAATTTCCTTGGCACGTAATGCATTTATCCCAAAGTTCTGTCCACTTCTTAAAAACATGTAAAAGTCCGTTTTGTGACAGCTGTTTCAAAACCACCTTCACAACCTTTACTCGTGCTTTGTTTCTTGCAAAACGTTTGCCTCGTAATGGTTTCTTGAGGAAACAGCCAGAAATCGCATGGAGTGAGATCAGGACAGTAAGGAGGGTGTGGTAAAATCTCTACGTTGTGTACTGCTGCGAAACACCCAGTACGCAACGAGCAATATGTGATCGGGCATTATCATGGTGCAATAGGAAGCCATTTCGAAAGCAATGGACGTTTCCTTTTAACGTGCCGTACCATTTTTCGCAGGACATTCGCGTAGTACGAGTCGTTTACGATAGTACCGGGTTTGACAGCGTGTTGATACACAATTCCTTCATAATAAAAAATAGGGTCATAACTCTACCAGCCGATTTCACAGTTTTTGCTTTCTTGGGAGAAGGTGAAGATGGATGTTTCATTTACTGCTTTGTTGTTTTATGGTTGGATCATAGTAATAGAACCAAGCTTCGTCTGCTATGATAAAGCGTTTTAAGATATTGTGTTGCCTTCTCTTGTTTCAGTCTTTAATCTTATCATAGGTTTTCAATGCTAATTTTTGCAGAATTTTGCTTCCATTTCGACAACTGGCCGCGTTTCGTAGGCGTCCAAAAACACGTTTCAGTTCGATCTCATGATACTCAAGAATAGGAGCCTGTACACGGCTCCTAGGCCTCTATCGGTAGCTTTTGTTAATACAGACAACAAACTTTTCTTATGCTACAGAAATTAACATTCCGATGAGTGGTTTTACTGCAGTAAAATTAGTCTTATTACTTATTGAACAGCCTACGTAAATTGAAAAAAATAATCTAACGAACTAATTTTAAGCTCTGAGTACTAGAGTTTAAAAAATGGACAAAATTCACAGACAAGAGGCGCCAGACAGGATTCACGTAATGCAATGGCAAACATTTACACATGCAACGCGTTACCTTGGAAACTTCTTAGCATTGTTGATATCTGGTTTTTAACTTTATCTCATCTAGAAGAAGGGGGCACCCAGGTTTGAAACGGGGCCCTCTCGATCTGTAGACGACGAATGCTCTACCACTGAGCTATAAACCCCATGTCAGCGAACCTTTGCCTTGCATTCCGTAGGAAGGGATACGAAAATGCTTCGCTAGAAATATACAGAATGGGACAGATCATTCCCGCCTTCGAAATTCTCAGAAAAATATTTCTCTTCACTTCCCTGAAGAAGGGGGCACCCAGGTTTGAAACGGGGCCCTCTCGATCTGTAGACGAATGCTCTACCACTGAGCTATAAACCCCATGTCAGCGAACCTTTGCGTGGCCTCTGTAGCCGAGTGGTATAGGTATCGGATCCTGGCTTGCCTTGTCACGAGTTCGTGCCCAGTACCACTAAAGACCCGCCGTGTAGGGCAGCGATGCAAGATAAATCTGTCGAGAGCTGAAACGTCCTCCCGTTGGTGTGGTGTGGTAGTTAGGAGAGAGGGGTGCCAGTTCAGGTTCGTTCACGTCACTTGACCATGGTTCAAAATTACGTGGTCCGTCCCCAAAAGCCCTCGTGTAGCTGAACAGTCCGACGTTAATATTGAATCAATCAATCAATCAGCGAACCTTTGTTTGCGTTCCGTAGGAACGGATACGAAAATGCCTTGTCTAGAAATATACAGAATGGGACAGATTATTTTTCCGCTTTCGAAATTCTCAAAAAAATACTACTTTACTATATTAGTTATACTTCTCTCTTTTTTTGGGAGTTGGGGAAAAAGGATGACGGTAAATTTTTACGATGCGTGCTCACATCGTCACGATTACACGCGCATACCTTCACGAACCAAAGCGCGCGCACACCTTCACGAACCAAAGCGCGCGCACACCGTTGTCTAATATTTTAACATGCCACTTTTTTTGGTGCTTTGGGACTGATATTTGGGAGATCATAAAAGTTATTGTTATAAACCATATCTGTTGGGACGCACCCCCCTGTGCATTCCCTCCCTCTACAGCTTTTTGGCCAATATCTCGGCACCCGAGTCTCACGGTCCATGCGGACCTGGCTCATTCGATCCCTCTCTATCTGCTCTTTTAGTTATTATAATTTCATGTGTGGGCTCGTAGGGCTATTCTATAGTTTTTAACTGTCTTAAACTTTTGTAATTTGTTTAAAGTCACAATATCTTGGCTCCTGTTCCAGTTTCGGACTTCAGATTTGAACCAACTGTTCCACTCGTTGAGACCCATCCAGTCATCTACTTCATTCCCATTGTGTAAGGGGGAGGGCTTAAGCACTTAAATATCATGCTCCCTTGTTAATCCTATGGGGACTGGAAAAAATTCCATCTCCCTCTAAGCAATTAAGCTTGGAACTTGATTTTTGGAGATCTACTATATATTCGTATTAGCGCGAGGTTTACGTGGAATTGCCCCCCCCTACAGGGCTACTCTAGAAATAACTCGAATCCCATGCCACATTGGTCCACCGCACCGGCTGGATTCGATTGTTCTTCCTATGAGCACCCTAGATATATTTTTTCAGGATCATAGCCCCATTTCTTCACCTATATTTAACATTTTAAAATTATTTTAAAGTTATAATTTTTTTAAATCCCACATAGCTCCGAGGATTTTTGAGATTCGTTAATGACACTCGGACCATAGGTTTTCCTTTCTGAGCTGTTTCATCTGTTATAATTCGTGTGTAGACAGTGGGTTTAGGAGGGGCGTTACCACTAAAATTAAAATTCCCATGTTATTCCTATGGGGTTCGATCTTTTGATGACGTAACGATATTACAGAGATAGAAGGATGAAACTTTGGGATCACTTACTGCTCTGTATATCTCTGGGATGTACATGACCATTTACATCACAGTTGTAACCCTCAGGAGAGTTAGTTTCGTTTCCTTTTCCCGAGCTATCACCGCCCCATTTTAATTAAAGACTCTGGACTGGATAGAATGTATTCGTTTTGTGTATCCTCACAACCGGGACCAGTTTCGAGTTGCTGGTTGTCCTGCTTCTATTTTATTTAATTGCTTTAAATGTTTTAATTATTTTAAAATCACCATAACTCGGGGGCTCTTCAAGTGGATGGATGCCTTAATTTTCTCAGGAACGATTCCTCCCGCCAAGACATTCAATGTGAGGTCTCAGGTGTTACATTCGGCTACCCCCCCCCAAGTTGTTGGTCCTATTGTCACTGTGCGGGGGTGTTTAAATTTATTTAAATCGTTATTATCTAGGGTTTGGCTGATCCGATTGACTGAAGGTTAGTATCGTTCAACTCTTCTCGTGACCGCCTTTTGCTCTTGGCCCAGCTTTCTCTGCTCAAGATTTTTAGAAATATTTTAATCCTTTTACGCCAAAGAAGTATAACTTCTTACGTGCGTACATAAGTACACACACACTTTTCTTCTCACGCTTTTAAGTATTCAGTCGAACTGAAATGTTATAGACACGATTGTTTTGGATTACAATACGATACTTTAATGATAATAAATAAAAATTTAATTACCAATTAATGTTGTGATTATGTCCTATGTATATAATTACATATTTGTATTAATTGTAACTCTTTAATAAAAAGTAGCAAAAATAAAAATTTTCTTTGTTGATCTAAGTAGGAATTGACTTAAAGAAATGTTTTTATATTACTTGTTCTTTAAGTTAACTTATTAATTAACAATATACTTAATCTTAATAAATATATTTTAGTATATTAATTAGTATTAGTACTTAACAATTTTTGAGGTGAATCATAAATTATTTTCTGTTACAATGAAATACTCTTTTTAAACTATAACGCGATTATATACTCATTTACTCGTTAATGTTCTTATTTAATTCATTTTTGTTATATATATATATATATATATATATATATATATATATATATTATTTTTTAGTTTTTAATAATATTAATATTGTTGTTTATATCATAAAAAATCTCGAGTTGGTTCTAATGTATTTTTGATAAATAGTTCAACCCTAATCCCAGAATTTGGATAATGTGATCCTAAAATTTAGGGATTGAAAACATAACATGGGATACCAAACCCTAAGGGAAAACGATTGCATAGTTCAGCGTCTGTAAACTGTGGGGCAAGCCCCTTTGGAGGGACGTGATATCCCTAAGTGGAGGGCGCGAGCATACCGAAAAATGGAAAAATAAAAGATTAAAAAACATATTAATTTAAAGAAAGGAAGCAAAACAAAAAATTCTGACATAATAAAAAATATATTTCTCGTTTACCTTACTTATATACTTATAAATGTGTCAATACTTCACGATGTACGCGATAATTAATTTATCAATACTAAATTAAGAACAATTTCAACAATTACTAGTGATTCCCGTGGCCTTGTCTTGCAGAATAAATTTTTTCCAGAAAGTGAGTGAGTGGATATTAACGTCGCACAGTTCAGCTACACGAGGGCTTTTGGAGACGGACCTCGTTATTGTGAACCATGGCCAAGTGACGTGGACGACACCTTGACCACTGGCCAACCGCAGCACTCAAATTTTTTTCCAGATGAAGACGGTTGCATTGAAGTCCGTGAGAATGCCAGTTCTGATGAATGTAATATAGAGAGAGCAACAGAAACAAGCCAATTTTCTTGGCATATTTATACTTACAGAAATGGTTGGATTAAGAATAAAATACTTAATTTAACAATAAATTATTCTGCAATCTATTCCAATTTAAAATATGGAATGGAAATATAACATAATACTTATCCCATTACTTAAAGAAGTAACTTACTTTCAATAACTAATGGTTAAAGGAAACACATAAAATATAAAACATTTTATAATTTGTACGGCTTAAGATCCTTTAGGGAGCTTTAGCGTCAAGTGAGGGAACATTAAATTGCACTGTCTAGCTACACGAGGACTTTTGGCGACGGACCTAGTAATTTTGAACCATAGTTAAGTGATGTGGATGACACCTGAGCTGGCACCCCCATTTTCTAACTTCCTCACCAATGGGAGGATGTCTGAACTCTCGACAGATTTAATGTGCACCGCTCCCCTACACAGCGGGTCTTCGGCGGTACTACGTTCAGTTACCTTGTTACCACGAGTCCGTTACCTTGACCAGTAGGCTTGTGAAGGTCCCCTTGGACCTCACTTTGAGAACGAGAATAAATAGGAGTCATATAAGAACCAGTAGCCATTTTTATAAAAACTTTCTTTATTTGGTTATCTTATCCAAATAGAATCAAAGACTTATTAACAAATATATCTAACTAGTATTATGAGGTTTTAAAGGTAATATCCTTTAAATTAACTTAATTAATTAATGATCCAATTAATTAACAATTAAATAACGATCACGCAGAGACTACCACGATAAGAGATCCCAGAATTATATTCTATGTTCTTATTGAACATTTAATTTTAATTTCACTCGCAATAATTAGACTTTAATATTTACCACACTGCAATTCAGCTCAGCTTTTCTCTGAGATTAAATCATCTAACAAAAAATCTTCAATTTAACTTCACTATAACTTTCTGCTTCAATTTCTCTCTCCTACTGCTCTAACTTTACTATTCCGTTTGACTTAAATACTTTATCTAATCTGCATATAACAAGGAATCCTGTCCGCTTTTTGGAGTTGATTGGAAATAGGTAGGGAATTAAATTTCCCTAAAAAGGACGACTCAGAAGGTTAGTGATAAAGTTCCGTATAGATTTGTCACAGGCTACCGTGGCCAGCTTTAGAGTCAAAGTACATTATTACTGCATTCAATACATAGTTATTCTATGGCGGGAGGGGGGTGCTGTGAAAGTTCTGATTGATAATTGGGTTACTAATATTGAAATTTTGCGAATCACTGACCTAGGTGTTTTTAACAACAGGTTCTTAGCTGTGCAGTGTTTTACTTTTAACTCCTTCATTTTCTGAACTGTAGAACTTTAGAATAAGTTCCACACGCGAGGGGCGCAAATAAAAGAACACCCCTAATTAACTAAACATAATTACGGTATCCGACTACGTACGGAACCGTGATTTTGCAAAAGCGTATAAATGGATAATTTTCATGATATTAAGAGTCATTCAAATTAGAATACATGCATAAAACTGTTTTAAGAACATTTTGAAAAAAAATATTTAAATACAATATTTTGGCAAAAAATTAACATTGAGTAATCTTTTTTCCAAATTTTCTCCTTTTGTGCAAAATGCTTCTATTAGAATAATATTTTGCCTCTATATAGCTCAGACCTCTGTTCAGAGGCTCAACTAGAACTTTTGAAATATATAACTTAGAAGTGGATTTATCCATGTTTTACGACAACAGAGGGGAGAAATTTTAAGAAAAAAAAATGCCAAAAATTATTTCAATTGGTTGTAACTCTGAAAATAATGTGAATTTTTCAAAAATCCTTCTTCAGACTCTCTGGAGAATTCTTTACTTTATATGAGTGAAATATTATTTTGGATGCATTTTTTAAAACAGGAGAGCATTTTGAAAAAAGATTATTCTAAGTTATTTTTTGCCAAAATATTTTTAATTATAATTTTTTTTCATAATGTCCTTAAAGCTATTTTATACATGTATTCTAATTTAAGTGACACTAATTATCACGAAAATTATCCATTTATGCGCTTTTATAAAATCACGGTTCCAAAGGTAGTCAGATACCTTAATACACTCATGTCCATAAATTAAAGATAATAAAGTTCAGACCAGACAGAAGCAAAACAAATTTGGCTTATTTGTAAAGTCTATTTATTAAACAAAAGGTAAAGAGCAAAAAAGATGCTATGTGTTTGACATAATTAATAAAAATTGCAATTTTTACTCCCTGGAGCAAATTTCAAAGAAGAAACTATTTACAAAAAACAGTATAACATGGTTAGTATGTTGTTTCATACGGAGTATGTCTCCCGGACGATGCAATACAGGCCTTACAACACCTAGGCATGCTGAGTATCAAATTTTCAATCTGATCTTCGGGAATGTTACACCACTCATCAGGCAATGCCGTCCGAAGTTCCGGTAGGCAGGCATGAAGCGGTTGACGCGCTGCAATTCGTCGGGCAAGCATATCCCACACATGCTCTATTGGATTCAAGTCCGGTGAGTATGCTGGGAAATCCGTACGGGTGGTATCCTCCGATTGAAGGCATTCGTCTACAAGGTTTGCACGGTGAGGACGGGCGTTGTCATCCATAAACAGAAATTCAGCACCCATGGTGCGCCAAAACAAAAACGTACATGTTGTTCCAGAATGACATCCCGATAGATGTGGCCTGTCATCGTTACACTCTGCACATGCAGGTCAGTTCTGGAACCAAGAATAATTCCTCCCCAAACGAGCCATACTGCACCTACGTAACGGTGTCGTTCAATGGTGTTCTCTTGGTGGTAACGGGTACCTAGCGCTCTCCATATTGAAGTCCGGCGAGAGTCAGACTGCAAACTAAACCTGGACTCGTCGGAAAACATCACACGAGACCACGGTTGTGGTGTCCACAATGCATGCTTTCTACTCCAGGTTAATCGCAGACAACAGTGAGTTGCGGTAAGTGGAACACATATGACAGGCCTACGAGCATATAGACCAATGTGCCCTAAGCGTCTGTACACGGTCTGCCTTGAAACTGTCGTACCGGTAGCTGAATGGAGCTGACGAGACAGGTCTGATGATGTGCTCCGTCTGTTTCTTTTGGCAGTAACTGCCAAATATACTGGTCCTCATTCGGCGTTGTACCTCGGGGACTACCTGTGCTGTAACATCTACTCACATTACCATCATCTTGGAATCGTTGCCAAAGCCTAGAGATGACACTCTGGGAGATTCCAAGTTCCTCGGATACTTCCAGCTGGGTAAGTCCACATTCCAGTCGTCCAATAATTCTACCACGTAAAAAATCATCCAAATGCTTCCTTTGTACCATAACTATGCGGTTATTGCACTGAAAGGCTTTTAAAGCGCTTGTGAACAATTTTGCTTCTTTGCCACTATTCCTTATATACCCCTCTCTTACACTCTCGTCATTTTGGTGTACTATCCGAGCCATCTGATGGTTTCCTGTAATTTGCATATTCTTCTTCAAGATGTGTGTGGTAATTCTACGGGTGAAATTTTTATTTTAGAGTTCAATTCTGAATTATCCTTAATTTATGGACATGAGTGTAGTATACTTTCTCTTAATAAATATACTTTAGTACAGTTATTATTTCTGAGGTGATTTATAAATTATTTCTGTTCTAATAAAATACTCTTTTTAAACTCTCTGTTACGATCTGTAGTCATTTACTCGTTTGTGTACCTGATTTAATTCAGTTTTAAAAGCTGTTTTCGGTAAAACGCGAAGCACCTTTTCAGACAGAAAAATAAATTAATTTCTTTGAAAGTTTGTAGAATTATAGCTCGTATCTCTGTTAACAATATAGTGTTTTTAAAAATTTCAAAATATCCCATGAATACTTTTTTTTTTTCATTTTAATACGAGAAGGCATAGCCCATTTAACATTACGGTATGGGAGAAAAAACGCGAAACACATTTTATACCAGAAAAAATGAATCAACTCGGTCAAAAAAGTGAAGAATGATAAAATATGTTGTTCTCTAAGGGATAGTGAAGCCAGAATATCATATTAATTTTTACTTTCTTTTATACTTGAAAAAATGTTCCACACAAATTCGGGTCCTATTATTTAACATTAACAGAAAACAGCCTTAAATGCAAAATAAAAGTTTTTTTATAATATTAATATTGTTATATTTGTCATGAAATCAGGAGTTGGTTCTAAAGTACTTTTCATAAATAGTCCGATCGTGGGATTTGGCTAATTGAATCCCAATATCTCGGGATTGAAAATATAACACGGGATTCCAAATCTCTAATAAAAAACGACTGCATAGGTGTTCTTAGCTGTGTAAAGCAGCGTTTCTCAAACTGTGGGGCGCCCCCCAACCTTTGGGGGGTTGCGCGAGTACATTGAAAAGTTGAAAACAAAAGATTATTTTTAAAAATTACTAATTTACTGAAAGTAAAGAAAACAAAATACATCCCTACATAATAAAAAAATAAAATAGACATTTCCACTGATATAATACACTTATAAATGTATAAGTACTGCACACAAATGTGTTTTATGATTAATTTAACAAGACTAAGTTAAGATCAAGTTTAATAATTACCAGCGACTCAAGGGCATGTCATACATAAAATATACAAAAATTAACACTTATCCTGATAATTAATTCCTTAACTGCTGATCAAAAGTTACGCGATTCGCTTCACAACGCCGCCGTTTCCACGTAAGCAACGCGTGTGTGATGTAAGGGGGGGGGGAATATATAGGCAAATCATCTGAAATGAGTAAATCCTTCGCAAACACTGTGAAGTATCTTTTATTACATTCCAAAGCCTTCGGAATTAACAGAAAAAATCGTACTTCAGATATACGTACATATACGTCCGGGTCAATTAACGCTTTGGCTGAGCGAGACGTTTATATACGTCGATGGCACTTAAGAGGTTTAAGTCGTATTGTAGTTGTAGCATTGAAGTAAAGTATTATTGAATTCAATAGATTGGTATTGCATGGAGGGGGTTGCGGTGACAATTATGATTGAATATTGGGTCGCGCCAATATTGAAAGTTTGAGAAACACTGGTGTAACGTAGTTTCTCAAACCGAGGGGTACGTCCTCTAGAGGGGTGTGATAATCCTACCTGGGGGGCGGGTGCAAACCGAAAAGTCAAAAATAAAAGATTACTTTAAAAAATTATTAATTTACTGAAAGGAAGCAAAACAAAATATACATTCGGACATAAAAAATAAAATACACATTTACACTCATATAATGTACTTATTAATGTATGAGTCATTACGCAATGTATTTGATCAGTAATTTATAAATACTAAATTAAGAACAAGTTTAACAATTACTAATGACCTCATGGGGGTGCCAATCATAAATTATATACAAAATTTAATAATTATCTTGATAATTTGAACCGTTTATAATTAAACTCGATTATAGTTTTAGCATTAAAAAGTACATTACTATTGAATTCAATACATTCTTATACGGAGGGGGGGAAGGGAGTTATGAAAATGATGCTTGAAATTGAATCGCAAAGATGGGAAGTTTAAAAAGCACTGGTGGAACGTTTTACTCTTTTAACTCATTCACTTTCTAAACTATGTTTTGTGTACAAACAACTTTAGAACAAATTCCACACGCGAGGATCTCAAATAAAAGAACTCCCCAATTTAAATTGCCTAAAGAAACGACGACATGACCCTAGTTTTCAGGATGGCCGATAGAAAAAAAAAATTTCACCTTTTCATCAGTTTTTCTCGAACAAGTTCTGGCAAAAGTGGCGGCGACATTTTCTCCCCTTTTCACGGCTGCTCATTGTGCAAAAGAAAAGGAATAAAATAAGTGACGCGAGAGAAAAGAAAGAGGTTTCATTTTTGCCTTTTTACTCCTGGCGCAATCATAATAGAAATATTCAACGCCACTGCTTCTTTCCCGCCAAAAAGAATGGAGCCTCTTTGTTGTCCAGGAGCGCATTCTGTGCGCTTTGAGCCCATTCTGTGGCGGTGCGCGCACAAAAGGGCCGCCCACCTTTTAATACAACTGCTGCCAGCGTTTCTCTCTGGGTTCCAGAGTTTTTCTCATTGTAACCGACAGCCACCTTTTCTTCCACCCTGCCTTATTATTATTATCATTATTATTACAATTCTTTTTATTTGCAATTTTTCCTTCTTTCGGGAGAGGGGGTTCTTATCTCGTCTTCTTTTGTGTGCGACCGTTTTGATTTGAATGAAACCTTCCAAAATAGTGCTGCAGATGCGTTTTTGTGAGTGCGTTTTGCGGGAACTGCATATCGGGCTCCTTTGTGGCAGCGACCTTGTTTCCTCTTTTGTGCCCGGCTATCTTTCTCGTAAAGGCATAATATTTGAATTCGTCTTTATGCGTTCTGGACATGCAATATCACTACCGCAGCGGGAACTAAGTGCTCGCCGTACCTCAAAACGAGACCCCCTCCCCCTTGGGATAACTATTCTAAAATAGATTGGAGTTATTTTTGATGCATTCTTCTGTAAAAGCGCTCAGTGGAATAAATTAATAAAAGATAAACGCAACTCTAAGAGTCTTAAAAAAATAAGTAGCCTTCAGATCCGGCTTTGTGAAAGAGAAAAAAAAGTGTTTACTTGAACACATTTTACCATTATTACGAGCACTTCGAACCGAAACCGAATCAAAAATTGGAAAAAACCATTATTTTGGTCTGAACCAAAACCGGAAAAAAATATTGAATTAGTCATTTTATTACTGTAACCCAACTTATCGATACTTTCTAATTTAATGTCAACCCTATAATTGTATTATCATTACATGTGCATTACCTCTCGATTTCCTGTTTTGATGTTCACTAGTACTTTTCTGTTTCATTTCACATAAAACTACTTGTAGAAGGTAGATTTAATTCTATTGAATAAAGTGATGATTTTTTAAGAAAAATACGAGTTCTATTTTTCGCCTCTCAGCAGGCGATCCTCCAAGGATGTTTGTAGAAACTGCTTAGATAGACAAACCGGAATCATAAACCTAGTTGTGAAATGAAATTTTGATAATGAATAACAATGCCAATGGTCACCATTCTCTGCTCAATGCAATGGATAACAATGCCATGCTGATTAATAGTTTTAATTCAAATTGTGTACCAACTAAAAAAGGGCTGTGGTAGCCCAGTGGTTAGGGTATCGGACCATGGCAGGCATGTCATGAGTTCGAGCCCAGTACCACTAATGACCCGCCGTGCATGGGAGCGAAGCATGTTAAATCTATCGAGAGCTCAAACGTCCTTCCTTTGATGTGGTGTGTAGTTAGGAGAAGTGGTGCCAGCTCTGGTGTCGTCCTCGTCACTTCACCATGGTTGAAAAGGACGAGGTCTGTCGCCAAATGCCCTCGTCTAGCTTAACAGAGGGCGACGTTAATATTCTCTCACAGAAGGGCTCTCAACTGAGGAAGAAGAAATCTTCACAGATTTTTAGGCAAGCGGCGAAATCAAAAGGCTGTTAAGTGATGAATCACCCTCTAAATTTTATGCACTGCAGATGATGACTTTTCCCCAATAAAAACAAAATTTATGTCGTATATATATATATATATATATATATAAATTATTTATATATAAATATATATATATATAAATATATATATATATATATATATAATATATATATATATATATATATATATATATATATATATATGCTATTTTCATTACAACTCTAGTAAGTATGAAATGTGTTCTTAATTTTGTATTGATAAATTAATTACCAGATACATTTTTCAGTTCTGATACATTTATAAGCATATTATATGAGTGTAAATGTGTCAGAATGCATTTTGCTTCTCTTATATAAGTAAACTTTTAAATTATTTAAAATAATCTTTTATTTTCGACTTTTCAATAAGCTCGATCCTCCCACGTAGGATTATCACCCCCCCCCCTAGGGAAGGGACGTACCCTATAGTTTGAGAACCGCTGCTAAATATAGCTAAGATTTCGGTTCAGAGTCTGAATAAAGATTTTTAAAATGAATCATTTAGAAGTAGATTTATACAAATTTACTGACTACATTTTGAGCCCCTTCCAAGTGACATGGCCTACGCATAAGCTCGCCCCTTACTTTCCAATCCTCTACATCACGTGAACTTGAGGACTTCGAGACTTGAGTATCAGAAATATACTTGTCAGAAAAAGCATTTGTCTTACATCTATTCATTGACTAGCAGGAAAAAAAAAGGATTAGAAAAAAAAGCAAGGTTTTATAAAATTTTGTAAGAAAAAAAAGTAATACCTCTTGCCTGATTAGTACTCCTTTTTTTTCTTTTTGAGAGTCTTTACAATGTACTTCAATGTAAGTTATTTCAAAAGTCTCCTGTCATTTTCTCGTGTGAATTCGAGTACTCCTTATCGGTTTTTTAAATATTTATATCTGTTTATTGTTTACTTCTTGTCAATTTGATAAAAAATATTTCTCTGACCAGATCTATCCTGGGTAATATGCCATCTGTTGGTTCATACACACTTTGTTTATTTACTTAATCTCAGAAAGTAAACAAATTTTTAAAACAGCACGTGGGGATTCTAAGGACACGTGTGACATTTATCAGAGGCATCTGTGGAATGTATATATACATACCGAACAAGTAGTATATATATATATATACAATATCTTCCAATTTTATAAATATATACCGAAACAAATTGTTTTGAAAAAGGGGATCACTTTCCTTTCAGTTAAAGCTTTTATTCAAGTTTGTTGGTAAGTTGCTTGTTGAATTTAGTAATGAATAGTGGTTCACAAGCATGGGTTGGAAAGTGTAACGAGTATTGTTTTCTATTTTATTTAGCAAAGGTCCTAAATTTTACGGTGTTAAATGAACAGAATTTTAAACGTTTTATTTTAGAGTATATTTATTATATATTATGTTAGTATATACCAGGGGTAGGTGGACTTTTCCAGGGTACGGTTTACTTTTATTGATTTAAGATGTTGCTGTCCACCCAGTTGCAAAAGTGTGGTCATTCTGTACTGAAATATAGTATGTTTTTTATTCTCGGTATTGTTAACTTTCTACCGTTTTCCGGCCTTTTAACACGAAAAAGTTTTCAATCCCCACAGTATCGTGTTGAACGATTTTCACTTTAATGCCTTTCCAAGAAAGTATTTCAGGACTATACTTACGGTCTTTTTCACTGATATTAGTCGGATGAGATTGTGTCCCTAACTCCTACCATAGCAACCGATGCTGAAAATCGTTGCTCAGATTGAAACGACGCTCATCAGTCAATAGAACATGACTTTGTGCTTTTGTCATCACAGTCCTTAATGGGCCACTGTTAATAAAACGCAGGGTTCAGGGGGATTGGGTTACCTTTATGCAGACGTCTGGCAACAGAAAACCGTAATACCTGTTGTTCGGTTGCAATTGTTGTGTCGTTCCTATATTTTTCCTGAGGAATGATTTACTAGACACCACCAGCCTTTGTTATAACTGTTTCTGATATTGTGATATTTATAATTTCCAGTTATAAAGTTCAATAGTTTATCAATTGCAAACTTTTGCGCAACACGCGTCTATGGCGCTCTTCAAGCTTGTCGATACTTCTTCAACGTGTATAAACATCCTTATTGTTTTTGTAGCCAACTTTGCTTTGAAACTGAGATGGCACCATCCATACGCGTTTGCGTGCCGTGGCTTTCCTTAGAATGTCATAAACTAAACTCAATGACACAACAGCCCATGACGAACAAGGTCTACTGTGTCCATCTCGGTTTTCAAAACTTTGGGTCTTGAGGTGCATGAGCAAATGCTCCTGTCAAGGGTTTAGTGTGAAGGGTCAAGCGAACTCCCCGTGTTTAGCTCCCACGCAAGCTTTGTATTCATCGGCCCACTAAAGCAAGGGTGTGCAACTTTTCCAGCCTATGGGCTACTTTAGTGATGGAAGGGGTTGCGGTCTTTTCTTAACACTTGTTTTCGACATTGTACCCCTCTTTTAAAATATGACACATTACTATTTTTCTACAAAATCACAAAGAACAGAAAATTGTCAACCTGAATGCTTAAACAAGCGAGATCGGCTGCTGATCGCGGACATATTCAATGAACGAGCAGAAAATATACGTGAACCGATAAATCTGAAACCGATGTACGCACCTAATTTGTTCGTTTGAGAATCCCGAGTCATTGCAGGACATGATTTCAACATGAGAACTCAATCGCGTGGCAGTGAGGGTTCTTGGACGATGTCTCAATAGCTAATCCCGTTCTATCGTGGGAAGAGCTGATTAACGTTTATTCTCCCCTATAGTCACAATTGTGTTTTCATAGAAAGGCAGCTCATACATCAAATATCTTCATGTCGGAATATCATAACTTCACGTGACTGCTGCTGAGAAATTTGGTACAACACGACTCTAGCCATCTACCAAAAACTTAAAGCACCCATGCCAACGCGAGTTTCAAATATTTTGCTGGCATAAAGTGGTTAAACGTGTTATTGAGTAGGTGTTCATAATTCTTTGGCTCTTCGGTGTATATTCCGTCATTAAAACGGAAATATATTTATCTTTTACTTTTCCATAACCCCTTTTCCTCTGGAAGTCGGTCTCCACAAAACTCGTTTTTAACTGATCTCTACTCAATAAAAGAAGCATCTCTGCTAAATTTCAAGTCTATTGATCCAATAGTTCATAAATGAGTGAGCGAGTCGCTTTTCTCATTTTTTCGTATATATCAACAAACTTTTGTTCGGAGGAACTTAAGTTCCTCTGAAGATCCACTGCGTAGTGGGAGCACGTAAAATCTGTCCAGGTTCTATATTCTCTGATTGATGTAGTAGTTAGGAGAGAGGGAGAGATATCACCTTTTTTAGAAGTACATGATTTATCACCCCCCTACAGTAAAGAATTTCTGATAAATCTATTCTTAGCTAGAATCTCTAGTTACTAAAAGAAGCATACGAACGAAATTTCAAGTCTGTACGTGTAATAGTTCAAAAACGATAGTCTTTCATTCGTACTATTAGCTCACACTCTCTATATATTTATTTATCTTGGTGGAATTTTCAATCGTTAATAAATACATTTTAAAGCGCTCCATGGAGCTGAAATTTTATATACATGATTATTCTGGATGACGATACAGTAATTTAATTATAATTAACAAAATGGATTAAAGCTAATTATTTAAAGAATTAGACATACAACCACGTTGACATCATTTTTGGCGACTTGCGTCAAAACTTGAAAAGGTTTTTTTCTCACATTTTAAAGCGCTCATTTGAGCTGAAATTTTCTATACACTATTACTTTCGGTAAAAATACGATAATTTAATTATAATTAATTAAAATTAATTGACTGAAATTAATTTTTTAAAGAATTACAGATACAGCCACGTTGGTTTCATTTTTAGCAACTTGGCTCAAAACTTTAAAAAAAATTCTCTCACGTTTTAAAGCATTTGGTTGAATTTAAATTTTATAGACACGATTGTTTTCCATGGCAATACGATACTTTAACGATAATGAATACAAACGAATGACCACTGAATGTTATGATTCTATCCTATGTATGTACAGATTTATATTAATTGTAACTACTATGTAATTAAAAGTAGCTAAAATAAAATTTTTCTTTGTTGATCTAAGTAGGAATTGACTTAAAAAGTTTTTTTATATCACTTTTGTTATCAATAACTCCCTTACAGGCCCTAGCTACACCCTTTTGGAAATCAACTTCCTATAAAACCATTCGTAGTGAATCAGTACTCAACAACAGAAACTTGCGCACAGAACTCCAAGTCTTAAAAGGCTTAACTGTTCCCAAAACGGAATTATTTTTATTTATGTGATACAAAACCACACCTTTTGAAGTCGATTTCTGAAAAAACCTTCTCAGCGGATCTCTACTGAAGGAAAAGAGCCCATTTACCAAATTTTTGTGTGTTTCAAACAATGTTTCAAACACGTGATCAATCTCTCCTCGCACCTCGGGGGTTTATTTTCGCAATACCTGTTCTCAGTGGAGCTCTATTCCTTGAAAAGAACATGCCTTCCATAATTCAAATGTGTAAGTCTTCTTTCGATCACGAGACGAATAAGTGAGTGAATCTCGCCAAAAGTTCGTTTAAATTTTAAAAATTTGTAAAAAAAAAAGGAGAAATGATGATAAAGAAGTGTCGATTGCAAGAAAGTAATCACAAAAAAGTCGGAATTTTTTTTTTTTTGGCGGCAAAGGCATTTTTAATTAAAAATATCTCCGGTAGAGGACACTGAGATAATGTGATTGATTGAATATTAACGTCGCACTGTTCAGCTACACGAGGGCTTTTGGCGACGGACCACGTAATTTTGAACCATGGTCAAGTGACGTGGACGACACCTGAGCTGGCACCCCCTCTCCTAGCTACCACACCACACCAACGGGAGGACGTTTCAGCTCTCGACAGATTTAACGTTGAGATATTGTGAAACACAATGCACAGGACAAAAGTACGATCTATTCATTTATTCTTTCAATAACAATTGTTGAACGCATCTTCAGAACATTGTCCGACACAACTAATGCGCGGCCATGCGATCTTTCAACCTGGACCCATCACTCTGTTCTCACCCAAAGTATTCAATAAGAATAATTTTACTGTATAGGTATAATATGGAAATACTTCTGCAAGAATTTTATCTTTGCGAGCACAAGTAAAAATATTTATGGTTTAATAAAAATACTTCTACCTTGTGAGAGTCTTTTCTTGCAAACTACTCTTCTTTGTAATCATTTAGGCCGGCTTGGCGGCGTAGTTGGTTTGTCGCTGTCTTTCTGCGCTAAAGGGTGCGGGCTCGACCTTGGCCCAAGTCAGTGGGTTTTCATGATGCAGAAAATCGACGGCGTCTATATCGTATGATTATGTGGCATATAAAAATTCCCTTGAGTACCCGTTTGGCTTGGCTGCACTCATCAAAATTAAATTCCTAAGTACAGGCCAGAGCTCAAGTGTCTCCCTCTGGGGAGGAACCAGGTCATGAACATTACTTGCGGCAAATGGTATCGCCTATAGGGTTCCACAGTAAAAAGTGATTCCAGCTCCAGGGGAATGTACGAGGTCTGCAAAGGTAAAAATAACAATCCGCAGTACCATTAGAGAAAAAAAATGTAATCATTTCTTCCTTTTTTTAATGAACTTTTACAGTTTAAATACACTGAAATGAACTTTTTATAGTTACAGTACTTAATAATTGCTAATGATGAGAAATACAATTGTTGACATTATTTTTTCTAATACATTTCAGATTTAAATAATCATAATGATTATTCCGGTGGTTTTCGGGGCCATTTTACTTGGCCTTGCTTTTGATATGAAGAAATACGATTCCAATCCGATTCCCATTTACGATATGGCGGATATTAAATCTAAACTTCAGGTAATTACTCATCTTTCTTCTTGAAAATACTTTTAATTAAAACCAATAAGGCTATGATTTTTCTTTTAATGCGAGTATGTGCTTTTTTTTAAAGATAAAATGAAAACTACCTTCAATTTAAAAAAAATATCTCTAAATGTGTTCGAAAATTATAATTCTTTAAAGTATCCGAACATGTTGAAATAATCAATTTCAATCAAACACACACTTTTGGTTTTAATTTTACTGAGTAAAGCAATATTTGTCTGTACAAAACATGTACTTTTGTGTTTCTACGTTACATGGAGGCCAAGATATAATAAATTTAGTAGGATTCAAAAGTTCCCGGACTTAGTCTTTAAACTAAAAATTACCAACGAAGCTGTTGTTACACATCCTCCTTCGAAATAATACCCTTGAGTAACAACACACTTTTGTCTCGGCTTGTAAAGGTCATCGAAATATTTCTGGAATCCTTGTTTTGCCATATCCCTTAGTTCAGTGGTTCTCAAACTTTCACTACTGGCGACCCAATTTTGAATCATAATTTTTATCGCGCCCCCCAAACAATAATAATGTATTGAATGCAATAATAATGCACTTTGGGGGAGGAGTGGTAAAGCTGCAACATGATCATAATTATAAACCATACAAATTAACAAAATAAGTATTAAATTTTGTATATGTTGCTTTTAAGTAATGTATATTTTTATTTTTTTATTTTTAATTCGATTCAATATAAAAGCTTATTTTTTTAGTTTGTTTTTAAACTATAATTTATTGTATTATTTTTACTATACGCGATAAAAATCACAATTCCAGTGAATAGTTTAAATAAGAGAAAATATACTTACTACTTTCAATGACTTTTCAATTTTTCTTTGATAATTTGAGAAAACATCCAATAAAACTAATGTTCCAAATGTTCGTGACCTTAATAAAGGACATAAATCACAGACACTTTTCGCTAACAATACAGGAACGTTATTTTCAGCAAAACAGTCATATTTTGTTCACGTTATTGTAGTTTTGCTGTCGTTTGATGATTTACGAATAGCATTTTGAAATTTTTCTTCCTTGAGTCTTTTTGATAAGGCGAAGTGTTACATTTATGGCTTCATAGTTTTCTTCATAGAGTTCTTTAGGCAGCATTTGAAAATTTCAATTCAACTCAAACGTTTCATGTCTATCACTTTTCTCATATTTACATTCGCTATTTTAATTAATAGGCATTATTTCAGCAGATGCTTCAATTGCTTGATCAGTTACATTTTCCTTCAATAGAAATCACAGATTCCCATTTTTTTTTAATATTCTGCTCATTTACATTAATAAACCATAATAAGTCGTACAAGACAGCAATGAAAACCACAAAATTGTTCTTGGGGGAAAGTGCAGCATGTTCATAGAAAATATTTTTGAACAAAAGTGGTCGCGCAGGGAGCTCGATCAAGACAAGTACCTTGATTATAAAAAAAACATTTGTCACTCTAAAAAAGAGGCATGTTTTTGACAAATTCATTTTAGGTCCCATTAAGACCATCAAGGTCACTGGAAGATACTGTCAAGGTCACTGTTAACGAATAAACAGTTTTCCCAGAATTAACGATTTCGTAAGTCCGGGTTGACTCTGCGCCTCACATGGGACCGCTCCCATGTTAAAAGTGTATTCAATGTCAGTTCTAAAAAATAATTGTGTAAAACGTTTTTCATTATGCGTTATATGCTTCAGAATACTCAGAAAAATACATCTTGGCCAAATAATCCTTCAAAGTGCTCCATATGCTTATCCATATATCATAAAATTCATTCACATGGAGAAAAAAGCAACAGAAAAGTATTATTTACAATTTTCCTAAAAGAAAGAGACGGAGTGAAACATACCAGTAAGTTTGAAGGTCAAATATATGATTATCAAAAGTTGTATTTTAACGGTTAAAAGAAACGTAATAAAAAATCTCTCATCGTGGGATTACAGTATTTTAGTTTAGTTATAGGATTTATTTTAGTTATAGGTTATTTTAGTTATATCTTTTTTATTTTAGTTATAGGATCAAAGATAGCTAATGAGCGTTTGAAGTGGAATCTTTTATTTTTGATGATCACTAGATGATATATATAAATTATATTGGTGTAAATTTATATTTTTTATTACGTCAGAAAGCATTTTGTTATACTTCATTCCAAAAAATCAGTTTTTTTAACCCTTTTATTTTCAATATACTCGCCCCCCCCCCCCGCAGGATTATCGCGCCCCCAGGGGGAGCGCCCCACAGTTTGAGAAACGCTGCCTTAGTTCAAACTACGATGCACTTTTAACTTCATCTGCAGATTGGTCTTTGTTTAATATGCTGTAAACGACTAGTTGACACACCCTATGCGTGTTAAGATCCTTTGTCAGTATTCATTGACATGTGGTCGAGCATATCCCAAATGATTCTGCTATTATCTGAGAAGCCTGTTCTTACGTTGCAGAAACCCTTTGATATTTTCAGAAAGGCGGGAAGACTTCGGATGTCCAGTTTTTGTCGTCTTCGACACTTTCCCTGCCTTCTCTGAAACGTCGGTGCTACTCAAAAGCTTGTGTTCGCTATAATGTATCACAGCCTTACACGTGCTTCAAAATTTCTTAAGTCTCCGTAGCACTTTTTACCAAACGAACGCAAAAATTATTACCCATTATCCGCTCTACAAGCGCAATTTCTTTCAATCGTCGACGACTAAATATAACACCATGGCATCTCTTGGACCAAACTTTTTTTAGAAAAGGGGAAGAATGCAATAACACAGAAATGTTACTGTAGAAGCTCTACCGCAAAAATTTTCCAAGCTACATAGGATCAGTCCGGGAACTTTTGAATCCTACTAGTAAAATTAGAAATACAAATAGTGGGCATTTAAATGATTCAAAATCTATGACGGTGATTCTGATAACTCGAAAATATTATAAATGCGTATTTCTATGAATTTTTTTGAACCTGATATACTTATATTATTTTCTACAGAATATACTAAAACAACTGTATGAATATAAACTATACTAAACTAAATGTAATTGTATGAATATAAACTATACTAAACTAAATGTAATTGTATGAATATAAACTATACTAAACTAAATGTAATTGTATGAATATAAACTGTACCATATATATATAAACTAAAATAACGGTATACTGAATGCTGTATGAATATTTTTTGAGATATGACTGGTTATTTCAATGCTGCCCTCATAAATATGACAAAAAATTATATAATGTTTATTCGACCGGCTCTAAAATATTTATATTATAATAAAACGCTAAAATTTTAGTACATTCCCTAGATAAATGTGTTCAGTTTATTTTAGTAATATTTTTATTGATATAAGTTTATTTTATTTTTTCCCTTACTGCTTTATCGTATTTTTTAACAATTGCTACAATTTCACTTATAATTGTGATTTTTGTAGAATTTATATAATTTATTTTAAACAGTGCTCGTTATGTATTGATCTTTAAAAAAAGCGTGTATAATGTTTTAGTATGCTATTTTTAAAAAGTACTCCGAAAGTGTTCGGATACCTTAAATAGAGAGTGTAGAATTTTTCCAAATAGGGGGAATATTTTTAAATTAGGCTTTTAAAAATATGCCATAAATCTCAGTATAGATGAAGCTAAGCGTTATCACTGGGAAAAAAAGAAAAGAAAAAGGAAAAAAAACTTGGTGAACACACAAAAAGATAAATTTCAGGAAAAATAACGCGTGCACTTCAGATTTTCTTTAGTTATATCAATTAAAACAGAAGAACGTAAATATCAATCTAGTCACGATTAAGCGTGCAATTTTTTTTTTAATTAGAAAATATTTTTTGAAAGTTCCTGCGCA
Source organism: Trichonephila clavipes (assembly GCA_019973935.1). Lineage (NCBI taxonomy): Eukaryota > Metazoa > Arthropoda > Arachnida > Araneae > Nephilidae > Trichonephila > Trichonephila clavipes. The sequence goes on along the minus strand of BMAU01018107.1, from coordinate 396,920 downwards.
CACAAATAAACTTGTTTGTAAAAAATGCAACACCATGAAGGAATCATCCGAATGAAATGAAATTTGTTGCAAATGTCAAGTATAGGATGTTATGCAGAGTAGTAAAGTTTCAGGGCCAACACACATGCTTGGTGTGAGCTGATGCTGAAAACGTATCAATAAAGGAATGTAGCGGAACGTTGAAAGCGTGCAGGGTTATTTGTTGGTGGCGAACGTTTAGTGGACCCTCCACGACGAAATAGGGTGAAGTTTGAACGGTGTGGGGGACGAAGGAATCATAAGACTTCGTGAAGTAGGATTTTCCTATCCACAGTGATGCGAGTTTGGAAGCAGTGGACCGACGACCGCCGGACAACTCGAAAAACTGAGATTGGATGACGGAAGGTGACATCAGCGTGCGATGATAGACACCTGGTCTTGGTGAAGGATCGAACAGCTTTGTCCAAGCAGTTGGCAGCACGTTGGTCAACTCCTACAGGTGAATTAATGTCGTTTTCGTCAATTCGTTGACGTCTGCTGCACCGGGGATTGCGTGCAACGGTTATACAGGATCCCCCTCATAGCAAACCATCAACGGCTATGTCAGCAATGGGCTCATGAGAAAAGATCCTGGCAAGCTGTTTGGCAACAAGTTGTCTTTTATGACACACAAGTCCGGCTTTAAATTCTGATGATAGCCGCATTCGAGTTAGATACTATGCCTGTGAACACTGCCTTCCAGTGTGCATTTTCCAACGTCAAAGTGACCAAAAACCCAGTAATGGTCTGGAATGTGATTTCGTATTATGAACGATATAAGCTGCTACGAATTAAAACTTATCTGAATAGCAGGGACGTGCGTTAATTGCTAGAGCCTGAAGTCATTCTCTTTCTTTAAGGTATCCTTGGAGCTATCTTTAAACAGGATGATGCACGCCTACATCTTGCAAAAACTGTTCGAGATTTCTTTTCAGCCCAACACATGCAACTTCTTCTTGGACTGCTCTTATTACCCAGATATATCATTTTTTCTTCTTTTTTCGCAACAATGAATATCTAAGACAGTTGACACTCCACCAAAAAAACTTCTGAAGCCGGATGGTGAGCTCTCTGCATGCACTTCTCCTTTTTTTGGCTTCTAGGGCACTCTTTGCGCATACACGGTAAAACTGGTGGCTGAAATATTCTTTGACGTTAAAAAGTTTCTCGTCAGTAAACAGAATTATACTAGGGCCTTTATGAGTATTCCTTCTTGCAGTTTTTTTTCTCTTTAAAGTTGGTTAAGGTTTTAATTCTTTCTCAAGAAAATAGCCAGTAATTCTTCAATAACCTCTTACTTGAACTCCTACCCGGGTTTTCCTGAGCTCGGGCTGGACAAGCGTACCATCCTGGCTCATCTCGAATGTAGCTCGGGTACTGTGAAAATTTACACTGTGCAATTTGCCTTTCCTGAATTATTCCACATATGTTTTTTATGGTTTCGAATGATTGAAAATTACCACTCGGTGGAATTTTCTGCAAAAAGAAGACATCCTTCTGCTGAGTCACACCCTTCACGCTTCTCTGAAAGACGCTTTATTGACGGCATTCTCCCAACAGAGAAGAAAACCCAATTTCAACACAAAAGTATATTATTTGCTGGTGAAAGAGAGATAGTAAAAAAGGGGAAAAGGTAAGAACAGAAACAAGATTTTGTCCAGATGTGTGATTCTGGGTTATGTGGAATACCGTGTTTTTGAATTTATCCTACATGATCAAACTTTGGTTAATAATTTAATAATCATTTATATATAAGATATAAACAAAATTTGTTATTCTAGATAAAAGCTAGTATTCTAAGCTTTATATTCATAGTTAGTGTGAATTGACTCCAAATTCTAAGCTACAACGCTATTACTATCTGCTAGCCTAGCTCCTGGAAAAGTCTTCTTCATAGACTCCCAAGCTGCAATTTTAGCTTTAAACAGTAATGCACCAACTGACTACCTTAACGCAGTTTAGTGCCGAACTAAAATTGCTCATTATTTCCACATGAATTGACAGTTATACTGGCGAGACCCAAACACCCTTGGAAAACCATAGGAAACTTTGTCCACCGTAGGTACAATTCCGAGGCTCCAGGAGAGAGCCTAGGCTGTTGCCCCCTTTCGTCTAATCACCGGACATGACTTTTTCAGAGTATACCTCCACTGGCTCGGCCTAGCTGCTGACAAGGCCTTCCGGCTCTGCGCCCATGCCAGAATGGATGACGACCACCTGACACTGGAATTGTCGTCAGTTGGGGTATAGGGAGGCTCGGCCTCAAATGTTCAAGAAGCCAAGCACGGGCTTGGATAAATAAATAAATACAAATTCTAATGATTTCTACCATACAGAACGCCCACTTTACAGGTAAATTACTCATTTCTTGAAATAGATTTTTTTACATTAAATTTAGGATATTAGTATGCGAATGGTGCTATTATGTTTAAAAATATCTGCATGCTCGAAAATAAGCATTTAAAAAATTGACATTTTTTTAATACATAATTCAGAAATAAAATAAGCCTGGAAGGGATTAAGAGGTCTTTGTTCATTATTAGACATGTTGTTTTTTTTCTGATATGCTCATCTGTTAAGCAAGAAAAAAAAATTTTTTAGACAAATTCTATCTCTGATTGCTTTAACAAAGGCTGGTGTGCTCACCGAACGAAGACACCCAGTTTGAGTGAGTGTAGGGTTTTATGGCGCAAGGGCCAATTTTGGCCATACTGCGCCAAACATTTGTTAAAAAACTTCAAATGTTTTATAAAATTTGTAAAAATGACAATACAGGTTTAAAAAGTTAAAATTTCAAATCACACAAAACCGCTATCAAGTAATTAAAGAAAATAAAATTTGGTGGGGAGTTCCCCCACCAAGTCAGACCATATCTTAAAATAAAAACATAGAAAAAGACGAATGGAACATGTTAGTTTAAAACGAAGTTAGGCAATAGAGTCCAGTTTGAGAGTAGTCTTTAATGCTGCTGGTCTTGTAAAATTTCTTATTTTTCCATAAATTAATAACCTTTCGATGCCTATATGTTAAGACTGAAAAATTTAAAAATCTTTGGTGTGGACTTTTACGATGTAGAGAAACAACTGACGAACGTTTACGTTCGATGTGTCTAAGTTCTGACGATTTAGAACAATATACGTGAAAGACTGCAATTTTTGAGCGATGCTGCAGACGTTCTCCAACGATGAAACTTAAAATCGTCTGCTACATTTCAGTCACGTCTGACGATCTCAAATAGTTGTATGAAAACTAATGGCACAACTAGATTCTGTCATATGTTGCTCTTTAAATTATTCGCATATTTCGTTTTAATTTAAAACATTTGGTTTCTTATTAAATTTTTTTACACTATGTGTGCGTTTTACTATCAGTAAATTATTTCTTTTGTTAAATAACTCAATTTTTCATATGCATAATTCTAGGTGAAACCCGATGAATGTCTATAGTGTCGTTTTACTAACAATACATTATTTATAAGTTTCTTAAATGTTTTACTTTATAGCTAACACTTGAGGATGCTTTAGAGTCGAAATATCTTGTCGTCCACAACATTTCTGATTTGATAGACTTCTTTAACTTAGATCCAGCACTGGCTTTGAGAGGAATATACGGTTCGGAATTAACAATACCATTTCAAGAATTCCTTCGGCCGGGTGTTGACAGACAGAAGGTCACAGAAATTCTTTTTTATGTCAAATACAAAGTGGTAAGTAAACATCACCAGTTTGAAGTCATCTCTTTCTACCAATTTTCAAATTTATTTACTTTTCACTTATTCATCCTCGTTATCCATAATTTCTAGTTAAAAAAAAGTTCAAAAGCAGATTTCTTTTTTTTTAATCTCTAATTCTATTTTGAACCTTTTAGCGACTGATTGACTGAAAACATTATAGAAACGGGTGTGTTAATGCATCCTTCCTAAATGTCACCAGCAGTGAGATTATCCACTGGTGAATCGTGTTCCGTACTCGTTCTTTAGGATTGGCTGTCCCTACGGAAAAGTGCATTCAATCGCCTGCCGGCCGATTTGAGACTGGTGCACATATGACTGGTGACACACCCATCGCAAAAGGGTTAATCACTTACAGAGACAGTTATCGATCAAGCATTATAGCAAAAGATATTTACAGTAGAGAGTAAAACTTATTCAGCCAGTGCATTTTTCAACACAACCGTTAAATAGTTGAAAAGGCCTTTTTTCCGATTAACACAAAGACTGGACATCTCATCAGTGGAAAGGTGATTGCATATGTTAATATCAGCAATATGACATCATAAAGAAGCCCAGTGGCTGAGTGGTAGCGTATGGCACTTCCACGCAACAGGTTCGGGGTTCAAATCCCGGGATGGGTGAGGTCAAACCCTTTCATCTCTTTAGAGCAGGGAGGAACATGAGGTCGATCATGATCGACCGGTGGATCTGTAAAACATTTTGGGGTGACCGCTTTTACTAAGACCTAAGATGAGCGTTCTAAAAAAATAATGGGTCACCGCTCGAATGGATTCAATAAATGGGTCACCGTTCATCCCATATAGCGGTTAGTGACGCTAACTACGGTGCCGTAGGGCCTGGGTTCAAATCTCGGAGGAGACACGGATGTTTGTAAATGTTTCAGTATGGGGATACTCTAAATAGACGTTTAGCCATGTGTGAGGTTGATGGAAGTGAAAGAGAGCGAGAAGGCCTCTGACCACCCTCAAGGCATTCTCCCTCAAAATTGGGATGAAACCAAGCAAAATCATACCGTCGCCTGTAGCTACAGCTAACGACAGCTAGCCTCATCCCACGTTGAATTTCGTCGGCTTTGATATGATGTTACTGTCGATCAGGCAGCATAAGTAACAACAGCATACGATAAATATGTAGGAAACACATGTACCTTCAACGGAAGTGCACGATGACGCTTAACACGTTTACTATAACTGTAGGGGGAAAAGCGCCGTCATTGCAATGTCAGGTGTATAATGAATTTTCCCCCTTATGCTGAGTGAAGGGGAGAATAAATGTTGATGATCATCGCTTCCCGTGACAGAACGGGATCCCACAACCCACAATGCCCCGGAAGGGAGTTCTCCTGTTGAAATCATGTCTCCTGATGGATATTTGCTAGATAATTTTGTATCTAAAACAGATGGTGTCAGAAAACCATTGCAATTATTTAGAGGATGTCATATACCTTTACTAAGAGACTTTGATATTTCTTATGACCATACATTGATTTTTATTGACTCTATTCAATGAATAAAGCTTTTTTCTATATTGTTCTATAATGTATGCGTACAGCTCAGTTTTTGGCTACCGTGCATTCATCATTTAAGGTGCAACACGGTGCCTCTGTAGCGTAAATTTTATATCACACAGTTGATTTTCATCGCAATTACGGTAAAAAATCTGAAAGTTGCTTAAGTTTTGCAAACTCAAGTAAATCAAATATTGTAATTGCATAGTTATAAATACAAAACGATTTGTTAGAAAATGTAAAAACAATCTACAAAATTATATTTTAACACAATGTGCAATAAAAGATGCCTAACTTTATTTTAAACTTAATGAAGAAGTTCCAAAGTCCAAAGAATCTAGATACTCAAACATAATAGATTAATATTATAACGGTTTATTTTTATTTAACAAGTTACTTTGCTAACTCTCAACAGGAAGGAAACAAAACAAGTAATAAGTTGTAGTCAAAAAATCGTAAAGTTAGTGCAAAGAGAAGAATTGCACTAAATAGTGCATTACAAAACTCAACATAACAAAACTTGCACTTTTCGTAACAGAAATACATTTTTCATATTATAAGAAAAAGTTTAAATCCTACTAAAATTACTCATTAAAATTACTTTTGATATTCTAATTCGCGATTTAAAAAATCACAATAACTCTCTACCATAATGTTTTTAGATGTGGATTTGGAGTGACTCCAATTTCTACTTTCCTCCTCTACAATCTACTTTCCTTCATTGAACGTGCAATACCAGCGACCCACCGTTTGACGAGACATGATCTCTTCACTCTACTCGATCTGTAGTCATTCATGGATGACACGAACACTCGAGTCCCCATTCATACCGGATAACAGCACGTACTTCCAATGTTGATCACGTGGTCAACAAAAGTCTGTGTGCCAACGTGATTTGTACCAAATTACCTAGGGCACGCCTTCCAGCTGTTTCTCTCTTCTTCTGCACGTTCCAGGACGTCTTAAGGCACGCACCGACTGGGCCCAAGCCTGGGTCCTATGCCCCATTGGAAGCCGCTCTTGTTATAAGATCATAAATCAAATAATTCCAGCAGTTATATGTTTTTCCGGTTATATTCTCTGGGAATTTCGGACAGCATTTTAACTAGCTACATGGGATGACCATCCTCCATGTATAGACCTAGGTATGCCACCATACTCATTCGGTCAATAGCCGACAGTCGGTCGAGCCGGTCTATGCGATGGTAAGTCATACACATTTACTTGTTTCTGATTATTGTTTCTACGAATATTTGATAACATTGTGACGGGATCACGCGTCTTTTCATTAACATGTCATTTGGGACCAGAATTAATGGCAACTCTTTTCCAACCAAACCCAAGAAGTAAAGCGTGAATTAAAGATTCAAATTAGGAAGCTTTTAAATATCGGAACTTAGAGTAAGCGTGTAGGTAATTTGTGGAATGTTACGATAATCCGTGATTCAAGCGTGAAGAGGTTTTGGAAAGATTAAGTGACAGCGAACAGAAGTTATTCGTGACAGTGAGCCTTTAGGTCAAGGTGCATACCATTGCACTCCAGTGAATCCGCAACTTCCAGTTAGATTGCATTGATCGATCAACATTAAGGTAGGAATGACTGTTTAATGTTAGGATCGGTGATAGTATTGGAATTGAGTTTAGGCAAGTTAGTTACTGATAGTGGTCCGGGTTACGTCAGTTCGTTATTATACAGAGTGTTTTTTTCCAGGTATAGAAGTTTAAGTTGGCATTACTTTCCAAGATGGCGACCTATTTAACAGCTGTCAAGTGATTTATTCTCAGTTTGGTTTGGCAATTCATCATGAATAGACTCACGCCTGAACAACGCTTTCAAATTGTGCAATTTTATTTCGAAAATAATGGTCAATTTTCATAAGCAAATTTTGTTTAGCGATGAAGCGCCTTTTGGTTGAATGGCTACGTCAACAAACAAAACTGCGGCATTTGGAGTGAAGCTAATCCACAAGTGTATGTCGAAACACCATTACATCCAGAAAAACTGACTGTTTGGTGCGCTTTATGGGATGGTGGAATCATTGGTCCATACTTCTTCAAAAACGATGAAGGCCACAACGTTACAGTCAATGGTGATCGGTATAGAGCCATGATTACTAACTTTTTCATTCCTGAATTGAACAATCATGATGTCCAGGAGCTGTGGTTCCAGCAAGACGGCACAACATGTCACACAGCTCGTGCCACAATCGATTTATTGAAAGACACGTTTGGTGACCGCCTAATTTCACGTTTTGGACCTGTGAATTGGCCTCCAAGATCTTGTGATTTAACACCGCTAGACTATTTTTTGTGGGGTAATGTGAAGTCATTGGGGTCTATGCCGATAAGCCACAAACGCTTGACCATTTGGAAGACAACATTCGTCGTGTTATTGCCGATATACGGCCACAAATGTTGGAAGAAGTCATCGAAAATTGGACGTCCAGATTGGACTACGTGCGAGCCAGCCGTGGCAGTCCTCTGCCAGAAATCATATTTAAAATGTAATGCCACAAGATTATCTTTCGAATAAAAAAAAATCCTGTCAATCGAATAATATATCATTGTTTTATTGCAATTTAAAGTTCTATACCTCTCCAAAAAACACCCTTTATATATTGTGTGCTTAGCCACCGTAGGTTCTCTCTCATATATTATTATTATGTAAGAAGTTAAAGTCTAAGATCTTAATACAGTCAAATTAAGATCATGGCAGCTTCTGGTTCTTCCGTTCTTCTTACACCTCACGCTGTTAATCAAGTAGAAGGGGTGCGCCCTTACAACGTATGCTATGTACTCTCTCCAATTTAAGGGTCATAGATGGGTCCTATATTTGTGTAAAGACCCCCGGCCTACATTTGCGTCGGAGCCCAGGCCTCATGAAGTCTTCAGACATCCCTGTACTCATGCGTCATTCATCGGACGCTGACGCTCCTTCCTTTGTGTAACTAGCATCGAATGTAAATTAGTTTCTTATGGGGACTGTTTGTTTCATCTATGCTTTGTCTTACCTTTTAAGGCTGTTTTCGGCAAAAGTACGAAAGCCTGAACTAAACGCGAAGCATATTTTAGGACAGAAAATGCCCCAATTTTCATGAAAAGTTGCAACATTATAACTCATTCATCTGTTAACAATACAGTGTTTCTAAAATTTCAAAATAGTCCATGAATATTATTTTTTTTATTTTAACACGTGAAAGGATAGCTCATTTAACATTATGGTATAGGAGAAAAAACGCGAAACACATTTTATACCAGAAAAAATGGCTCACATCGATCAAAATAATGAAATATGATCAAATATATTGTTCTCTAAGGGATAGTGAAGCCAGAATATAATATTTGTTTTTCATTTCTTTTGTATCTGAAAAAATGTACCTAATTCGAGTTCTATTCTTTAACATTAACCTATGACAATCTTAAAAAAAGGTAAACCTTACTTTCAGGGCATCCCTTGTAAAATAAAATCGTTTAAATGAAGATTGAAACAGCATCCACGAAGAATAAACATGTTCAAACACGTATTTTGTTTTTTGTAGCAAACTAGGACTTTTCCTTCAGACACGAAACTGGCCACCCATTGGCAGAGTCGTCCTCAACAATATGTTGGAACACACTTCGTCAAGAGCATCAGTAGTGGAGGAAGACTGCTGCTTTCCTTCAAGGTCCAGCCCATGAAACCTGAATATTTGGCAGAAGTCAGAAATGCGATTGATTCTCATCTTGGACTGTCTGGCACCATAGATGAAAACCTGACCGGTAAGTAATAGTGTCTTATATTCAAATATCCTTCCCCACTTTTACAGGGTGTTTCAAAAGTCACGCCCACTAACCTTTGTGCTTGAGTTTTAAAGACAGATGAATTATGTTAATAAACAGAATAAAGGACAAACAAAGTTTGAAAGGTTACCTTTATTCCCATGTGTCAGAAATGGTAAAATTACAGTAAATGTTCAAAATGATGTCCGTTTTCCTGCACACACAGTGGAACTCTTTTTACCAAAATAATTGACTCTTTACGAAGAGTGAGAGATTTAATGTTTGATATTGCATGAAGGATGTTACTCTTAAGTTCATCAAGCGTATGGAGATTATTCCTGAAGGTTACATTTTTCAGATATCCCCTAAAGAAAAATCCGGAATTGACAAGTCCGGTGAACGAGTTGGCCAAAGTCCTTTGGAAATGACACGATCATCGAAAAATTTAGTTAAAAACTTCCATAATGTCCCGTGATGTGTGCCACGTTATGACGTCTTGCTGTAACTAAGATACCGTTCGTCACTGTTCAGCAAGGATATGAATTCCGTAATGATGTTTATGAAGATGGACGGTCTTTTCATTGGACTTCTTTGCAAAGCAGTCACCACATCTGCCACTTTCGTTTTCACTATGGACGCTCTACCCGATCGCTTCCTGTCTGCTACCGATCCTGAGTCACGGAACTGTTGCACTAAACGTGTTATGGTTGATGCATTTGGTGTTGTTTCACCTGGATATTTCTGCTGAAATTCATTTATCACACGGCAATGAGATTTTGTAGAGAAATAAAATTCCCCGATGGCTATTCTTTGTTCTTGGAAAAACATCCTGCACTTCTCGTTGCGCTCATCTGACTACAGTTGACAAGTATTTTGAAACTGCTACGTTCAAAACTTCTTATGATGGGCCCCTGCTGCCATCTAGTAACAGAAATCTAAACCAACCCTTTGGTTTTTTAAGCAACAAGGATTACCATGTGGATGTGCGTGACGTTTGAATCACCCAATAGTTTACATTACTCTATGTTTGTAGCAGTACAATGGTTTCACAGTACACAAAAAAAGTTTAAATTTACGAAGAGGTCACAGGGTGATTTATAAATTATACATTTTCCAGATGTTAGAAAACAATAACAATCAAAGACAAGCACCATTTCAGCGAACTATAAGTTACAGAGGTAGTTTGTGTCTCGTCCCTCATGGAAGTGACGTATGCAATAGCATGTATGTCATATGACTGATCAATCAAAATAGTGGCCAGTACAGTGAAAAGGTTTTTGTGTTCTTGAATTTGGTAAAATTTCACGGGAGCCACTTTTTTGGATATGTTAACTCTCTTAGGTTGATGCCACAGTTGCAGGATGACAATGACAACTTAATGCTCCATTTGGATGGTGAATTGGTCGAGATTACCTCGATGAGCATATTCCTCAATAGATTGTATGACTACAACATACCACTTATCAATTGGTCACTCAGAAGTCCTGACTTTGGAATTTCTTCCAATGGGCTTCGTCCCTTCCCTTCCTGTTGATCTAGCAGAGCTGAAACCACTCTCAATGGATTGGATTCAGACACCTTAACACGAGCGGAAATAAATTCCCTGCTCAATGTGTGTCACGTGACTCACGCATAGAATATCTTAAACTGTCTCTAACAAAGTAATCCCATACTAATTCTGTTACAAGTAACGTATAATGTCATAAATTGTTCTTGATTTATAATGCATTGAAACTGAATACTTTTTTATGAATCACACTGTATTATAAACAATTGCATTTCAATTTAGCTATGAGATCTTCAAATCAAGCCGATTTTCCTTCCTCAAGTACTGAGGTGATAAATAGTTTTTGTCGTTGCTTATATTCATATTATGCCGTCTAGGTGGCGCGTTGGTTTGTCCCTGGCCTTCTGCACACAAAGTTGCGGGTTCGAACCTGGCCCAAGTCGGGTAATTTTTATGATGCCGAAAATCGGCAGCGGCTATCTCGTATGATTATATGGCACGTAAAAGATCCCTAGAGTGCCTATTTGACTTGGGTGCTCTCGGCAAAATTAAATCCTTGTACAAGTTCACATCGTAAGAGCTAAGGTGCCTCCCTCTGGTATCAAAACTACCTGCAGCGATTGGTATCCACCTATAAGGCACCGCACTAAGAAGAGACACCAGATTCCGGGGAATGTATTAGGTCTTCAATGGTAAAACACCAATCCGTAGCCCATTAGAAATATATATATATATATATATATATATCCATTACTACTTGGTATACACGTTCTTCGCGAGGGTGAATTAAAAAAAATTAACAATAGAGATTGAAGGATAAAGAAGTTTTTAGTTTTTAATGAGTTAATTTTACGTGAATTGCAAATTAAACAAACAAACAAAAATATTTCGCATATCTCAGTTGTGCAAAAAAACCATATTTGTTAAATTTGAAGTCTGTACATCTAATAGCTGATGAAAAGGATTTTTCTTTTATTTATTAAAAGACCTATAACTCTTTTGTGGGTCGATTTTTGAAAACACCTTCCTAAGTTGAAAACGGCTCAGCAAAAGTAAGACATTGTTACACATTTTGTGCAATAAACACTTAAAATAGTGTAAATAATTTATATCTGGATGTGTAACATTACTTTGATATTAATTTCTGTTGTATTTATTCTATGTTAAATTGTTGTATTCGGAAACAACGCCGTTCCTTGCATTATAATGGCGATTCGGTAGAAACATAACGAAATGTTGGTGGTAGAGCCAAGTTCTTATCACTTTTGGTGACCATGTTGGCAACTTGGCATTTGATTTAACGGTGCATAAATTTATATGCTGTAGCGCCCCTAATGGGGAGCTGCAATAAGGATGATAGCACAAAATCCTTCTCGACTTGCCAATTTTCATAGTGATCGGTTGGAGGATGTTGGAGTTATTTCATATACATAAAAATCCATTTTTAAATACCAGGTGATCCAATAGTCAGGACGAACTTTATAAATTCATAATTCGAAAACGAATCGATACAAATATGCGGTTTGCACCAAACGCGCGGATAAAAAGGAAACCGGACTAAGTGTGGCAACGAAAAAGAATTGTTCAGTTATCGACCAACAGATGGCACTGTCGGATTTCTGATGTAGGATTATGCAAAGCAATAAACGATATAAAAAGAGGAAGGAGCAACTGCAGCAGCTAGTGGTAGTCGAAGCTTGTATGCATCGAAATGCTGTCCATAGTTGAAAAATTCTTAATTAAACTGTATTATAAGAATTCGGAAAGGGCCATTGCAAGCATGTCACTACATGAAGGGTATGCAAGATAGCAAAGGACCAATATCGTCTTCTGTATTAAACAAAATAATGAAGAAATTCGAAGCTACAGTTTCTTTGGCGTCACGTCAAAAAAGTGGACGTCCCTCAACAGCCGCTGTTGTTGCCACGACAGTGGAGCAGACGGTGCAATCTGTGTCGGCGGTAGCTGCACATGGGGAGTGCTCTGCTCGGGAAGCTTCCAGCTAGACAGGAGTGTCGTATGGAAGTGTCTGGAGAACACTACGAATGACTTTGCGACAGTGTCCCAAGTTGCAACATAACGAAGAACTAAAACCTCTTGACTTAGACTCTCGCCGAGATTTTGCGAACCTGTAATTCAATAAGATGGGAGATCAGCACGACAGGCTTCATACTGTATTTTGGAGAGATGTAGCGCATTCCACACTCTCTGGTGCTGTTAACACCCACAATTGTCGAGTGTGTACCACAGAAAATCCACATGCATTCGTTGAGATACCCTTGCAACAGCCTTAAGTTACAGTCTGGTGTAGCGTCACTGCTGATTTCATAATTGGTCCATTTTTTTCGAGGAAGTCCCCCAGAAGGGTTTCAATACAGTTTCTATCACTGGTCTGTGGTTTGCAGCAGTGTTACAGAACAACATTATTCCTGAATTTCAAGAGCAACAGGCACTCCAAACAGTCACGTTTATGCAAGTTGGAGCACCACCTCATATTGCTCTGCCTTTGCAACGCCTGCTATGCTCACCATTTGGGGAGGATCGCAATATCAGTTACTACTTTAATCACGCATGGCCTCCAAGATCTCCCGATCCGACACCCTGTGACTTTCGGCTGTTTGGATTCTTGAAATCAAAAGTGCACCCCCACCAACCGTCATCACTAGCATCCGCCAAAATGTTTCTGCCAAATTTGTTACCAAATGCTGTGAACGGTGTGGTGACTTATCTCGCAGCTGTACTTCTGAATGAGGAATAGCATATTGAACATTTACTGTAGTACTAATTAACTGTAATTAAGCTGACTTGTAAGTTATAAACATTTTTACATTTGTAAATCATCTCTTGGTGCAATAAACACTATAGTGGCATCTGTTGGTCGCCAAAAGAACTATTTTTTTCGTTGCCATACAAAATCCGGTTTCTTTTCCATCCGTTTGGTGCAAACCGTACCTTTGTATTTTTATTCGTTTTCGAATTATTCATTTTTACAGTTATTCCTGACTTTTGGATCACCTGGTATATAGATTATTGGACAATTTTCTGTTTCTTCGTTATTTTACTTTACAATGGAAATCACAGCTTTTGTTTTCTTTCTTTTTTCAAATCAATGGATCTAATCTAAGCCTTGAGGTGATATTTTCAGTTAGATTAAACCAGCTTCCTAACTGCTGTTTCACCCATTTCAGAAAAGTTGAAAAATCTCTGCAAAGTTTTGGAGACGAAAATATATGTGCAAAGGCACGGACATGTATCCGGTGTCGACTTCCGCAACACCTTCCCTTCAAAACTGGAAGAGGTTCCAAGGTTCGCTCTCCAGCTGCCTGCAATGGTAATGAGCACAGGAGATGGCTTAGGCTCTGCTGTAGATGTGGAAGTAGTGGATCTCCACTCGGTAGCACCTAACTTCAAGGAGTACAAAACGAACCCGTAAGTTCCATTACAAAATGTCACATTTAATGCTATATTTCTCTTGACAATGAGTAAAATCCAGATCAATTGCTACAATTGCTTTTTTTAAATTCCTACACACTATTGGCTCACACTCTCTATATATTTATTTACTTATCTTGGTGGAATTTTCAATCGTCAATAAAATACATTAAAAGCGATCCATTGAGCTTAAATTTTATATACATGATTATTATGGATGACAATACACTATTTTAATTATAAATCATAAATATTAATTCATTAAAACTAATTATCCAAAGAATTACAAATACAACCACGTTGGCATCCTTTTTGGAGATTTAGCGACCCTTTTAGTGACTTGTGTCAAAACTTGAAAAGGTTTTTTTCTCACGTTTTAACCCTTTATCCACCGCATTGTGATTTACTGCAGTTTTTTGCATGCAATATTTTTTTGGGGGGGGTCATTTCATTGAAAATTAAGGGATATACATAAACAAAATTTTCAATTTTGGGAAATTTAATCCACTAGAGCTAATTAATTAATTAAAGTTTCAAATGTAAAATTAATTATATACACTATTCACTTAAAATAAGTAGTCAAATCGTTTTCTAAGGCCTTCATTAACATACAAAAGAAATAAGACAGTTAAATTTTAACATTAACTATGTTTTCGGGACAAAAATGATATTTTTCGCAATCCGCTGAAAACAACGTCAGCTGAAAAAGCAATTTCTGCTATTAAACTGTTCTCCTTCCCCGCTAAAGTACTCATTCTAGAACCCGTGCTGCCATATATTTTGGAAGAGCGGACTTCAAAGCATATTCCTGCTAAGTATCGTGAGAATACTCGTAAAAATGGTTATCCTGTGTAATTTTAAAGTCAGTGGTACTTATAAGTACCGTCAGTAGATAAAGGGTTAAAGCATTCAGTTGAACTGAAATTTTATAGACACGATTGTTTTGGATAACAATACGATACTTTAATGATATTGAATAAAATTTAATTACTACTTAATGTTGTGATTCTGTCCTATGTATATACATATTTATAGTAAATGTAACTTTTTAATAAAAAGTAGCTAAAATAAAATTTTCCTTTGTTGATCTAAGTAGGAATTGACTTATTTTTTTTTTTTTTTTTTTTTTTTTTTATTGAAACATAAAACACAGTAATCAATGTGTCGGAACTCTGAGGTCAAAGGTGTAAGAGAATTCGGAGAAGCAGGCATGATTTTAAAATTAGTCACTTTTATTTTATATAGATCTAAGACTTTATTAACAATTTTACTCCTTAACTTTGGGAGCAACCTTAAATCCAAATTATTAACCTTGTGACGGGATCACGCGTCTTTTCATTAACATGTCCTTTGGGTTCTTTGGGGCCAGAATTAGTGGCAACTCTTTTCCAACCAAATCCAAGAAGTGAAGCGTGAAGGAAAGATGCAAATTAAGAAGCTTTTAAATATCAGAAGTTAGAGTAAGCTCGGTGGCAATTTGTGTAATGTAAAGATAATCCGTGATTCAAACGTGAAGAGGTTTTGGAAAACGTTACGTAGCGGCTAACAGAAATTATATGTGATAAAGAGTAATTAAGTGAAGGTGCATACCATTGCACTCGAGTAATTACGCAACTTCATCTAGAATTATTGTGATCGCTACTTCAGAGTACATGAAGGTAGGATTGACTATTTAAGGTTAGAATCTGTGATAGTATTGGAATTGAGTTTAGGCAAGTCAGTTATTGATTGTGGTCCGGGTTAAGTAATTTCGGTAATATTTATATATTGTGTATTTTGCCACCGTAGATTCTGTCACATATAATATTATAATCTAATTTGTTAAAGGTTTAAGTTAAAAATCTTACTAAAGTCATATTAAGATTATGCAGGCTCCTAGTTCTTCCATTAATCCTACACCTCTAGCTCAAGCTGATAATCAAGGGGGTGTTCACCCGAGAGGGGCGACGTCACAATCTGACTTAGTGTAGCATGTTCATAGAAAATATTTTTGAACAAAAGTGGTCACGGAGGAAACTCGATCAAAACTAGTAACTTGATTTTAAAAAAAAAAAACGTTTGCAACTCTAAAAAAAGAGAGGGTGAAATGTGATAAATTCATTTTAGTTCCCTTTAAGACTGTCATATTGGAGGATATTCTGAACTCATTCACATGGAAAAAAAGTAACAGAAAAATATTATTTACAGCTTTCCTAAATGAAAAAGAGATGGAGTGAAACGTACCAGCAAGTTTGAAGGTCAAATATATGATAGTCAAAAGTAGTATTTTAGGGGTTAAAAAAACGTAATAAAAAAATCTCTCATTGTGGGATTACAGCCAAGCAAACAAAATGTCTATTTTTATTTGGTTATAGGATCAAAGATAGCTAGTGAGAGCTTGAAGTGGAATCGTATTTTTGATGATCACCAGATGATATACATAAATTATATCAGTGTAAATATGCATTTTTTATTATGTCAGAAAGCATTTTGTTTTTCTTCATTTCAAAAAATTATTTTTTTTAACTTTTTATTTTCAATATGCTCGCGCCCCCTGGGGGGCACGCCCCACAGTTTGAGAAACACTGATTTAAGAACAAGGCGGAGAGGCAGTGGATCGCATTGTCAGGCAGACTCACCAAATGGTTTGTCGAGACCCATTTAGCACTGTATATGACGTTCCAAGTCACTTGCCATCATCAGAGGGTGAATGCGTCAGCACTCAGACCATCCGTGATCTTCTCATGAGAAACGGGTGCATGCATGGCAACCAGCCCCTCTGGAGTTCCTCTCAGAACAAAGTTGAATGACTGACTTGGAGTCAAATTTATCACCACAGGAACAACGAATGGAATCGTGTACCGTTTTAAGACGAATCCCAAATTTGTCTATAGAGAAGTGAGGGTTGTGGAGGGATGCGGTGGCGTTTTGAGGAACGCCTCCTACTGGTTCATATCATTGAGCATCATGCCACCAGGTGTCATGGTTTGTGGTGGCATCATGTTTGGACCGTGGACTTCATTTTCACACCTTACCAACAATTTAACAGCAGACCAGTACGCTGCACAAGTTGTTTTGCCAGTGATTTGTCATTTTGGCAGGCCAGCCACGACACATTATTCTAGCAACAATATGCTGCCTTATATTGCACGACGAGTGCTCATTAGCCTGAAAGGAATTAACAGTTTTTCCTAGCCAACATCCTCTACTAGTATCTTTCCAATTTAACAAATGTGGTAATCCCCCAAAGGAGATTGGGAGGTTTCAAATCCCTTTCCTCCTTAAACTAATAGATTTTTAATTTTTACCACACAGATTAATCCTTAGCGCTTTTGTCCATGTTTTTTTTAGAATGTGACCCCTCTCACTTCCTTGAGAGAAGTATCTGCACTCTACTGATGAGTGGTTCTTTGTGGAACGGAGGGTGCACCAGATCTGAAAGACTCACATCACAGATGAAAACAGATCTGCAATGGTCACAGCTTGGCAAGAAACACCTCATGATATTATTGATGAGCAGATTGAAAGTATACCTCACAGTTCAGTGACCTGCATAACAGCTACAATAAATAATCTAAATAAATATACTAAAATCTGAACTAATCATTTACATATGAGTGTTACCTCTACTTTTACAGATATTTTCAGTTGCCTGTGTTTTCGTTGAGGATAGGTGAAAGGAAAAATAAAATAAAAAATTAATTTTTATGCTGAGTATTGCCACAAAGGGGATGAATTGTTTATTTATATTGTAGAAAATTCTTTTTCTTTCCGAGTCTAAAATTATCTAAACAAAATTAAGTTTTGTTCGATTATATTTCAAAATTCAACACCTTTGTGGCAATATTAAATTTGGAAATTATTTTTTGTTAACTATTCTTCTCCTATTTCCTTTACCATATAACATGCGCTGGCAACCTTTTTGCTGCGGAGTGCCAAATCAATCTACCAATAGGATTCAGTTAGCCACTCAGTGGGACATTTTTGAAACCATTCGATTTCGTGATAATGTATGCAGAGTTAGAGTATAGAGGTCAATATATATATATAAAGGGTGTTTTTTAGAGGTATAGAACTTTAAATTGCAATAAATCAACGATATATTATTCGATTGACATGAGTTTTTTTTTTATTCGAAAGATAATCTTGTGGCATTACATTTTAAATATGATGTCTGGCATAGGACTGCTATGGCTGGCTCAGATGTAGTCCAATCTGGACGTCCAATTTTCGATGACATTTTCCAACATTTGTGGCCGTATATCGGCAATAACACGGCGAATGTTGTCTTCCAAATGGTCAAGCGTTTGTGGCTTATCCGCATAGACCAATGACTTTCCATAGCCCCACAGAAAATAGTCTAGCGGTGTTAAATCACAAGATCTTGGAGGCCAATTCACAGGTCCAAAACGTGAAATTAGGTGGTCACCAAACGTGTCTTTCAATAAATCGATTGTGGCACGAGCTGTGTGACATGTTGTGCCGTCTTGCTGGAACCACAGCTCCTGGACATCATGATTGTTCAATTCAGGAATGAAAAAGTTAGTAATCATGGCTCTATACCGATCACCATTGACTGTAACGTTGTGACCTTCATCGTTTTTGATGAAGTACGGACCAATGATTCCACCAGCCCATAAAGCGCACCAAACAGTCAGTTTTTCTGGATGTAACGGTGTTTCGACATACACTTGTGGATTAGCTTCACTCCAAATGCGGCAGTTTTGTTTGTTGACGTAGCCATTCAACCAGAAGGGCGCTTCATCGCTAAACAAAATTCGCTTATGAAAATCGGGAACAACGGCAATCTCGTTTTGGGCCCATTCGACGAATCTACGCCTTGCTTGATCATATTTAAAATGTAATGCCACAAGATTATCTTTCGAATAAAAAAAACTCATGTCAATCGAATAACACATCGTTGTTTTATTGCAATTTAAAGTTCTATACCACTAAAAAACACCCTTTATATATATATATATATATACAGTCCTGTTATATGTTAATTTTGCATTAAGATATTTCTTAACAAGCAAAATAATAATGAAATAAACAGCATAAAAAATGTAACTAATTCTTCAACAAAAATAAAAAATAAATGTACATATACTATGTATTTTTAAACATATTTATCAAAATAAGAAGGGGACAACATAAAATATAAGCATTTCTTTCCATTTTAGCTAAATAACATAAATAAAAAAAATGAATGCATCTTTGCAGCGCTCGACTTCATACCACAAAATCAGGGGTGACTTTCAATGGGACATGATTCTGAGCATTCAGTTGTTAAACGATTTCTTTGCGGAATGTAATTTTCATATGACGAAAGAATTTTTACCTAGATATGTAGAACCAAAAGTGGAAAGCACGGTATATGCAATTACAAATTTATCAACTACCAACCACTCAAAAATTGACGAATTTGTAGAGTAGTTCAGAGTGCCACTGAGAACTGCACCGCGAGCCATACTTTGGCAACCCATGCCATAGTATATCGTTTCTGCGCTAGTAGGTTCCAATTACCAAGTTTTTTCTCTATGTAATCGCAATCGACTCGAATGTGTATATCTTCTACTATTTAGTGCGTAAATAATTTTACTACGCAATGTAAAGTGGTTTACTTAGTATTATATCTCTTTGCAGAATTGATCACACACACAAGGTGCGGCAGTTATCCTCGTACAGTTTATATATACAGTCAGGTCTCGTTTTATGCGGTAGATACGTTCTACCAAAAAACGCATATAAAAAAATCGCATTAAAAAAGACATTACTTGAAGGAAAAAAGTAGGGATACGTTCCTTAGTTTTCTAAAATCGCATAAAACCAAAACAACTAGTTAAAATTAGCTTAAAACCGCATAAAAAAATTGCAGAAATGAAAAGAAATAGGCTGCATGATAAATTAATTCGAATGTCTGAAAAAAATTCATACAAAAGCTAAAAAAAAAACTTGTATTCAAACCTTAATTCATTTTATTTTATGGAAAAGTAATACACATAGTTTTACATTTTTATTCATTATCGCTATCTGATAATGGTTTGCAACGTTTGCGAAGTGGTTCCAAATCACCTTCATCATCAGAAGAGACTGTCTTTGCAATAGATATTTGCGGTAAAGGCCACGAATTTTCACAAACTTCATTCTCGTTCTGTGTAGCTCTTCCTTTTCTGACAATGTAATCAGTAATTAAACTTTGCGATGAGGATTCTTTTTTTATATAGTTTACGATATCCAGACATGCAGTTCTGCAGCTCACGTTGTAATTTAGAGGCTCGTTCAGAATTGGGGTCATTAATAAGAAAATGATTTTCTAATTTACTGAAAAGTTGAAGACCTTCTTGAATTAATTTTCCAGTGAGGGGAGTTTATTTTTCTTCCTTATTATTATCACCTTCTAGACCTACGACGCCGTGTACAGTTAGATCTAAAGTTAAATCAATAATATCATTGTCACTCAATGCATCATCCACAAGCAATTCATCTGTATCATCGTGGTTGAAGGTATTAAAACCATCTCCTCCAATTTAATGTGCCAAATTAATTATTTCATCTGATAGTGTCGATGTTTGAGTGGTTGTATTGTCTGTCACACATGCTGGCCAAATCTTTTCCAACAGGCATTTAAAGTTCTAGGTCTTATTTGAGCGGAAGCAGATGCAACATGAATTAGACAATCAAAAATAGAAAATTGTTTCCACACATCTTTTACTGTTAAGGACTCATTTTCTAGTTTATTCAAGATGAATTTGTACGTTGCCTTAATATAATATTTTTTAAAAGTTGCAATTATACCTTGATCTAATGGCTGAATAAGGATTGTTGTATTGGGCGGAAGAAATACTAGTTGAACATTTGGATGTTCTAATTGTGGATGACTTGCTGCATTGTCAACAATTAATAAAACTTTAAAATCGAGAGATTTTTCCTTCATATAGGCTTCCACTTCTGGTACGAAACAATTATTGAACCATTCTGTAAAAATAGCTGTTGTCATCCAGGCTTTCGGGTTAGCCATCCAATGCACGGGCAGTTGTTTTAAATCTTTACCTTTAAGGGTGCGTGATCTAAGAGATTTATTTATTAGGAGAGGTTTCAACATCCGATCTCCTGATGCATTGCTACAAAGTAATAAGGTGAATCGATCTTTACTTGCTTTATGTCCACTTGCAGTTTTTTCATCCTTTGCGATGTAAGTACGGTTAGGCAATTTTTTCCAATAAAGTCCTGTTTCATCAGCGTTAAATACTTGATCGGCAGAATAGTCCCCATCTTCAATAATTCTCGCTAGCTCTTCTGGAAGTATTTTTGCTGCTCCTTCATCTGCTGTCGCACTCTCTTCTGTTATCTTAATATTATGAAGTACATTTCTTTTTAAGAACCCGGTTAGCCATCCTTTGCTAACTGAAAATTCTTTTCCTGCTTGGGAAGTGGAAGTTGATGGTTCTGACTGTTTCATTGACTTATAAAACTTAAGAGCTTTTTCTTGGATTAAATAACCACTTACAGGAATCCTTCTTTGAACTTGTTCCCCAATCCAAATTGCGATGGCTCTTTCCGTTCTTTCTAATAATACATCCCTTGTGTACGATGCAAATTTGGTGCTTAATTTTGTACCAGAAATGACCGATTTTCTTATTGCAGCTTCATTCTTTTTAATTGCTCTGACAGTAGATTCGCCTAAATTCAAATGTTTTCCAATAGCCGTAGATCCTTCTCCTTTTCCTAAGCGATCTAAAATTGCAATTTTCGTTTCCAACGAAATTGACTGTCTTTGATGTGTTTTTTTCTCCATTGGGCCAAATAAAATCTTAGAAAAGAAATTTTAAAAAGTTACACTTAAGATTTTCTAATGAAAAATAAAACATTACGACACTCACTTTAAATCCAGAAATCAAAATTAGCTGCTTATTATATTGCAACTTAAATTCGCCACTTATTAAAGTGAAACTTTTATAAAAATGAACGAGGCACCGCTAAGAGAAAATATAATTTCGAAATAATGATATCGTATCGGTATACTACTGAAATACTACTGAAATAACGAAGGCGAATCTAAGACTGTCGAGCACCAAAAAGATACGGAAATTGAAGTATAAAAAATAATAATAATAACAAAAATCTAGAAATGTTTGGAATACAAACCGCACAACTTCAAAATCGCATAAAAACAATCCGCATAAAAAGAGATCTGACTATATATATATATATATATATATATATATATATATATATATATATATATATATATATATATATATATATATATATATATATATATATATATATATAATGCAATGTTTTCGGAACTATATGAAATATATATAAATTCACGAAAGCTAAAAACCTCTCACTTTATAATATATATAAAATTTTGTTAGCAATTTCTTCTATAAGCTTCACTTTCCTGATTATTTCATTAAACTTAATATCACCTCAGCATCTTTAAAATAAATCAAAAACAATTTTATTCAAATCACGCATTTGATGGTATGAACGAGAATTCGATTTTCTGTTTCAGGCATTTGGATCCTGTACTGAGAGAAGCTTTCACCAAATTCGACGATATATTTGTTGCGAAAAGCGTATTCGAATCCTGGATGGATAATAACTTATTGCCCGAAAAGCAAGAAGAAAAGGTAAGAAATTATTAAAACAAATTATTATTACAAATTTGATAAAATGATGGTGGCGATGTTGCTTGTTTACTTGTCAAAATTATTTGAAGTTATAATACATAAGTATTTTGAAAAGAAATAACATTTGTAACATTTCTTTATTGTTGTTATGGTGAACACTTGAATTGTTTTTCACTTGACCACAAACGTTTATGCTTAAAAATCACTGAATTATATTCAAATATGTAGGTAATTAAAAAAATTATAACTGCGATAGAGAGAAAAGAAATTTGTTTCGAAAAAACCTACATTTAAAAATAATTAAAAATTCTGTAAATCCATATAGTTCGACCTTATTTCAATATACGTCGTCATCCATCGCCAAATTGGCGATTTATTGTCATCATATCTGATAAAATTCATTCATGTGACGTCATCGCCATATCACTACAACACGTCTCTATAGACAGTCAATTCATAAATTGACATGACGTCATATTTACGTGAGCTATGGAATCAGTTGAAGCACTTCGCTGCTGCCAACTTTTGCTTTTTACAGTAACTTTCTTATAAAAAAGAAAATTTTTTTCATCATTAATAACTCACATAATTAAAAAAATGCATTTGATCCAAAAGAACGTCATCTATAGTATACGCGTTTTTTAGAACATTTATTTCGGAAAACATTTGAAAGAATTTTAATATTTGAAGCATCTTTATTTATTCATCAAATATGAAATTTTATCTAAATTTTAAAAGAAGAAGAATTCTAATGTCAGTTTTGAATTTATGGAGAACACGTGATTGCATTTATCATGTAATCTCCATTAATTTAGCCCCAAGAGAAAAGCAAGCTTTTGGCGCAACTTGGCGCCATTTTACTCCCGCCGTTAACAATAAAGTCATCATTCAAACTAGGATTTTCCTAATCTGCTTTTATACTAGGTATTATACACTGAAATAATAGTACAATATTTTGATTAACAGTTTAAATATAACACAGTGAAATATCAGTTTCCCCTATCGAAATGCTATTGGTGTTTGGAAAAAAATAATAATTAAATCCAATGGCTTGGCTAGCTCTGAGAGGGCCCAGTATCAAAATTCTCCTATGAGGCCCTTTTTTCGTTCTGGGAGCCCTGTTAGTGGGACTGTAGTTACACAAATTGGGGCTCCTGTAGCTTGGATGCCCCGTATTATTGATAGGGTGGTAGCTACGCCCCTGATTAAATCCACTCCTTTCACTGTATTTTAGGTCAATGCTTTTTCTGAGAAATTAAGGTCAGCTTACAGAGCGATGTCAAGAGCTATTGCTGGACTAGATGTTGCTGGACCAGCCAGTCAGTTCGACGCGGCATTCCAGGCTTACGGCGCAGGAGAAGGAAGTGACAAGTACATGACAGAGTTGCGGGAGTTGATGAAAAGCATTGTAAGTATATTCAGAGTTCATAGTTTTCAAGATGTACGAGACACGAACATAAAATAAATTTCGTCGTTTTATTTTTACACGAAAAATTTATTGCCAAAATAAACCACACCATGTCATCGTGAACAACACAATTTGCTTTATTTTTCAACATAGTCCCCACCGACGTTGAGATATTTGTCGCAGTGGAAAATCAGAGTTTGAAGAAACTACTCAGGTAAAACCGTATGCCCCCTATGAAGCAAGGAATTATCGCACAGCCACCATTGTTTTAGAAGTTACTTCCAGAGAGTGTGACTGTGAGGGCAGTGAGAAGGCGAAAGTCCGATGGGGCAATGCTGTTTTGATTGGTGGATGTGGAGGGACGCCCATTTCGTTCTGCATCCTCCACATTCTACTTTCATTCATTGATCAAGCAACACCAACGTTTAATCATTAGATGAGGCATGATCTCTTCATCATACTTAGTCTATAAGCGTGAATGGATGACGGAAAGGCTTGTTCCACATGCCCTTTCGTACCAAATAACGGCCCTCAGTTCCATTGACAACCACATTGTCAGCACATGTCTGTCTGTCACTGTTATTTGTACTCAATTGAACTCGAGTACGCCTTCCTGCTACTATTATCTCTTCCTTTGGCATTCTGCGCATGCGTCATTCTTCCGATGCTCCCGCTTATTCCGTCGTTTAACCAACAATGAAAGCGGTTTTCTTTTATGGCGATTATTTACTTCACCATCTTCCCTTTCAAAAAGAAGTAAATGACGAAACTTACTTTCAAACACCCTTCGTAATCCAATAAAATTTGTAGAAGTATCGCAAAGTATCTATTATTTACATGTTTAGAGACACAGACTCGTGTTAATCGAGGCAGTTAATGTCGATACTTTTGCATATTTTCTGAAGAATTTGAAACTTCTTAATAAAACACTGCTCAAAAAAATTAGAGGACCACATGGATTTGACGAAATTACGCTGTTTCTTCTGACTACTAACGTAAAGCAAAACATCCGTATTCTTAAGTATGTCAGAAAACAAAAACAAAAAAAACTTTATATGCAAATCGATATGCATGGGGCCAAAAACCAGAAAAGGAAATAAGTGCAGAAAGGGTGATTTCGTAGAAGCTGTTGTTCTTCGATGTTTCGGTAAGGAAATTCGGTATTTCAGATAGTGTTTTGATGAAAAGTAATTGAAAGATGTCCCGACAATATGATCTACTGGAATTCATGGCTTGGGTATTATCGGGAGAATGGAATGCGGACAAGGTCAAAGAACTGTAACAAACATTATTGGAGTGGTAAGAAGTGCCATGGCAAAACTGTGGAAAAAATTTGAAGAAACAGGGCATGTTCAACGTCAGCCAGGACAAAGTCGTCCACATGCTACCACAAAAATATTAACCGATATAGCCTCTTAACAGCACGTTGAAAGAGAACAGATAATTTGACGAAGAATCAAATTCAGTTTCTTTCGGCAAGAAAATGAAGAGTCTCATGCTAAGCATTCTGAAATAACTTCAGGCCCGGGTGTCAATATGCAAGTAGGCTAAAAGTGTATATTCCTTTGAAGGCAAGACAAAGTGCTGTCCAAAAAATAGAGGTACTGAACATTGAGATTGGGTGCAAAGTGATTGCAGTTAATTGCTTTTCCAGAAGAGTCCCGATTCAGTTTAGAGTGTGACACCAGACGTGTTTTGATACGACGAGAAAGGGGAACTCGAAATAACCCAAAATTCGTTCGGGAAATATTCCATTATAGACAAGCTGGTTTGATGGTACGGTCTTGTATCAGCATGGTTGGACGTTCTGACTTGTATATCATTTGAAATGACACTTTGATGGCTCAAAGTTATGCAAACAATATCCTAAAACGCCATGACGTACCTTACGCTGAGGCCATTGGTGATTCCTTACTTTTAATGCAGGATAATGCCAGAAATCGTATAGCTTGTCTTGTGGAGAACTTTCTTGCAGCTGAAATAATACTTGTAACTGAAATAATACAGCATATGGAGTGGCCAGCATGTTCCCCTGATCTAAATGATATCCAGCGTGCTTGGGAAACATTCCGAAGATGCATTTAGCGAGATCACTGCCTTCGCTTACTGTCCGGGACATGAAGATTTCTTTTTTGAGGAGTAAAACAGTATTTCCCAGATTATCATCGATAACCTCTATGCAAAACAGGTGTGTGGCAGTTTTAGCAATTCGGGGGGCGGGGGCGAATACCGTAACATCCTGTATGCACCAAGCAACTAGTTTCATTATTTACATGTAACCAAATTATTGCTCTAAAGCATTATTTCATGCTCAAATGTTATTCCAAAGAATTAAAGTTGCCATATTGTAATCATTTTCTTGCTTCTTATTTTTTCCTACATTGAGTTTTATTGCACCTGTACTCTCCATTTTATGTCCATGCATTGTTTTCGTTCAACGGTTTCTTCAGTGCTTTGCTTGCTCTTTTAATTTTTTAGGGCAGCTTATATTATCTTAAAATTTTTTCAGATTTATAAAAGATTCTGGTTATTAATATATTCATCAATATTCAAGCGAATTCTGTTAAATTCAGATATAATGGCATCAGTCTACTAATAAACATAAACTTAACTGAATTAACGTAACCATTCTATTCAATTATTCATTCTTTTTATTTTAATCCCTAAAACATGATGAATAAAAAACCTATGCCTCGAATTTATTAATATTTCCTATATTTTGTACTCATTTTGAGGAAGAAATATGTACAATTTTCCTATTTATCTTTTTTCAGTTTTACCTGAACTCCTTTTATCTCATTACAGGGATGAAAATGTATTGAAAAGCTTCCTGTTCTAGGGTGCAATTCCTAATGGGATGGAACACAGCTTCCTTTTAAAGCAAGACTGATTTAGAAATGTTTTGTTGGAATCTTTATAATTATGTTTCAGATATGTATTTTTTTTTCAATAAAAGGCTATTATTCGTTTCTTCAGTGTAGATTTTATATGTCGAAGCGAAAACCGAAACTGGATACGTGACGTCTGCTTTTGGCATTTTCATTTATTTCACTTACCTTCAAATGACTTTCTCTCGGGGTTTTATTTTTCATGATAATCGTATGTTTAAAATGTGTTAAAGCTTTTCTTTCTGTATTTTGTATAAAGATTTGAAAAATTTGCTGATTATATTTTGTTTAATATGTTTGAGGATTCTATGCATGGAATAAGAATTTTTGTGTGAATAGTTATTTTTTTAAAAAAATTAAAGTTAAATATAGCTATTTTTTACTATTTTTCGAAACCAAGAAACAAATTTGCAAAAATAAGTGTTACTCTCAATAGCAATCCCACGTTCATTCAAGCTTATGACTTGAGGTTGTATAGTTAAACAAGATTTTTTCAGTGAATTCAAGGGTAAAAGTCAAGAGCGCTCCAGGACTCAGTTAAGTAATTTTAATTACACGTTATTATCATTAAGCCTATGCGATTTCTCTTCCAGGTTACTTATTAAGTGCATTCCTTACCTTTAATTGTGTTGGTTGATTAAGTGAAGAAAGTAATAAAACTGTGTTCAAAAGTGTTATGGCTGATCTTTGCTCGAACCCCCAAACACTAACAACCCAAGGGTTGCTACCCCATGAAAACTTTAAAAATAACAGGCTTTATGTACAAAAGTATAATCCTAGACGAGGAAAGAGCAGTCAGAGTTTGAAACGGATCACAAAATGCTACTTACCCAATGATCACCCAGAAGTACAGACTTAACACCTCCGGATTTCTTCTTGTGGGGGCGTAAAGGATTCATAATCGTCCCTCACCTTCCTGTCAATCAAACTGTGCTGAGATAGCAGATCACAACCACTATCGATGGACTTGATTCAGATACCTTAACATGCGTTTGGGCGGAAATATAGATTACAAATTCAATATGTGACGTGTAGCTAAGGGTTTCCTCATAGAACATCTGTAACAGCAGTCAACCGGATAAAGCATAGCAGCCATCCGGAAATTCTCAAACAGCTTGCACTTGAAGTAATAAATGACATACCCGATCAAACCTTGATTATTTACACAGATGGTAGTCGTTCGGATACGGGTAGAGCAGGGAGTGGTATTTTTATAATACTCCTGGGAATGATGATAAATCAGTATCAGGAATCGGGATCACTGTTCCGTCTTTAGATCGGAACTCATTGGTATTAGTGGTGCTCTCGATCATGCTTTCAACTCTAATAAGGACAGTATCTGGATCCTGACAGACAGCAGAAGCTCCATCCAATATTTGAAGAATTGGCCAAAAATTATGGACAGTACTTGTCTAGATATTTTATCCAAATTAGCTAGGCTGGGTCAGAGGAAACAAGTATGTCTCCAGTTGATACCATCACATGTGGGTGTGCCTAGGAACGAAGCAGCTGATGAGCTGGCTAGTAGGGGTTGTGATCTCTCTAACCCCAGTTCCACTGTTTTAACCCATTCGGAAATTCATTCCCTCCAAAGAACTAAAATGAATTTGACTTGGCGAAACCCTCCTGTTCATCACTGGTACGCAGCTAAGAGTCCTGGCCTACCTCTACAGTGCAGGAGTTCCAGGGCCCTTCAGACGGCCTTTGCGCGCTTTAGAAGCGGTTACCTGCGAGGTATGATCTTTTTTGCACGGGGTAAAGTCTTTATTTATCAGTCCCTGCTCTCTCCCCTCTTCTCCCACTCATCTTCTGAACTGCTCGGGCATTTCCTTGGAACAGTTGTTTGAAGATCAAGACCTTGTTTATGACATTATTATGCGGAAAGGTCAAATGGACTTGGTATAGGCTTTCCAGCTCTAAGGGGATTACAAACAACAACAACATCTGTAACTGTCTCGAACAAAACTTAAAATAATTCCATACTATTTTTTTCTGACGAAATATAATATCCTACATTGTTCTTGATTTATAGTACTTTGAAACTGTCTTTATAAATCACCCAGGATTTTGCTTACATATAGGTTAGACTTCTGCAGTGCCTAAACTAGAATTTTTTAAATGAATCAATTAAAAGTGGATTTATTCATATTTATGTATTTCATCAGATTGAACGCCTGCCAAGTGACATGCCCTACGCACGAGCCAACTCCTTATTTTCCAAACATCTACACCACACGAACTTGTGAACTTCGAGCTTTGCGTAACAAGAAATATGCCTGTCAGAAAGGGCATTTGTTTTACATCTAATAACAACCATCAACTTTCAAAATTGCCATTATCAGTAGTTTAAGAGCAAAAAAATATTGAGAATAGAAGAAAAAAGAATAGAAGGTGTGTGTGTTGTGTGTTATAAAATTTTGTAACAAAAGTAATATCTCTTCCCTGATTACTATTTGCTTTTTTTTTCTTTTTGAGAGTTTCTAGAATATTACACGCTTCTAGTAAGTTATTTTAATACACTCGTATCATTATCTCGTTTGAATTCGAATACTCCTTATCGGTTTTTTAAATATTTATATTTCTTTATCCTTTACTTCTTGCCTATTCGATAACAAATATTTCGCATAACAGATATATCGGAGAAAACATTCCATCTGTTGGTTCCTACACACCTCGTTTATTTGCTTTATCTCAGAAATTAAATCCATTTTAAAACAGCATCTGTGAATCCTAAGAACACGTGTGGTAATGGGTAATATTTATCAGTAGATTCAAATAACTCCTATTGTACAAACAAATTGTTTTAAAAAGGATAAGTTTTGAGATTTATTCCTCCTAGCACTTGGTTCAAGTTGATTGGTAAGTTACTTTTTTTGATTCTAGGGTACTGTGTCACAGACGCAGATTGAAAAGTGCAATTGTAGTGTTTGTTTATATCTATTACGGGTCACAACCCATTTTATGGTTTTGAATGAACATGATATTTTAACATTTTGTTGTAAAATATTAGCCATTACGTACTTGGTTCACTCGGTATTTCAGGATGATGTAGGACTATTTTTTTTCGTTTAGTGATTGATATCTGTGCCTTAGCATTAAGCTTTTGATTGAATTCAAAAACGTTTTTATAGATCTCACTTCTTGATTTAAAAAGAAAAGGATTTGAATTTTTCTAAATTAGAACATATATTTTACGCTTCCGTAATTACATCCTTACAAGTCAATTTCTGCAAATCCCGTTTTTAGTGGATAACTACTCAACAATAGATGCATGCTTGCTAAATTTCAAGTATGTGCGTCTAATAATGGAAAAACGAGGATTTTTATCAATAACATCCCGCTCTACCCTTGGGAGTCTAGCAAAACCCTTTTTTAAGCTAATAAGCTCTCCCGTTCCCGTAGTAAAAATTAAGTAATTAGTTTCTAAATATTATACAAGTGGGAATGGTTATCCACTATCGGCTGCTTAACATACGATTTGTCGACTTCGCAGATATAGATACACAAATTCTTCGAAAGAAAGGAGGGGTTACAAAAAATACGCTAACGGTTTTTGTCGAATGGTTCTTCTAAAACAACAGCGAAGCTCTTTATAAAACTTTGAAGTGAATTTGAAAAAATTGACATGAATTTGTATAAATCACATATATGTTATACGTTGTTTAGAAAAAAAAACTGTACTGGGTACGAAAAGCGAGGAGGCGATATCTCTTAGATAAAGTTGTTAATTATGAAAACTTATTGAAAATATATATTTTTTTAATAGTTGATAGCTCATATCTATAATATTCTCTGGAATATTACCATGAAATTATGTATCATTGGTAAGATAATTTAATTAACATGCAATATAAAAACAATAAAATTTAATTTAATTCCTACTTCGAATGGAGGAATAGAAAGTATTTTATTAACCATTGAAAATTTGAATAAGATTATATATATATATATATATGGATAGAATGTACTAATAGTAGGAATTGAAAAAAGAGCATGATTTGCCTGCATTGTAACAATGCATACCCGGTTTGGCTATTTTGGCTCAAAAACAGATTTTCGATTTTCTTAATCTGAAGTAAAACATCTGTGAATTGGGTGACGAAAGAAGGAGACAATGCTATTTGGAGAGATCAAACCAAAATTTCCATGTTTGATACAGATGGCTTTAACACGTGAGATGAAGAACTCGCAAAGATGTGAATCTAGTTTGCATTGTCATGATATAAGGTTGAATGACATCAAAAGTAATAGGCAAAACTTGTGGTGAGATCAATGGAAATATAAATGCCCCAAAATACATTAAGAAAATAAATACTTAAGCTGAAACTGAATTCTTCCACACGTGATCTTTTCTAAGCCTTTACATTTCAATGGGATTTACATGTGGCTACAGTGCGTGGTTTCAAGACAATCATATTGCTCTTCGGGAACGGCATGGAAGTAGCTCAGATCTTAATCTGATCGAAATGGAGACTAAAGAAACTTGTCAATGAGAAAGAAAGAGCCTTAAAACTCAAGTCTGGGATTCACAATGCAACAGTTGATGAACGTAAAAAGAACTTCAAAGTAGTGGTCACTTCTTGGAAAAGCGTTATAAGGTCAGAAATAAGGCTAAGAGTTACATAACTAAGTATTAACTTACATTTTCAGATTGAGTGCATCTCCCTTTTTTTTCTGTTTATTTCACACTTGTTTGTTATAACTTAAGTAGTAATAATACTTCTCCCTTTCATAGAAAATGTATTTCATAAATACCCTAATTAAATAATTTTTCCAATGATATGATTGTGCGGTAGATAGAGACCGCATGAAAATAAACGCACAAGAAAAATACTCAAAAATTTCATTAATTCTTACATATAACGAACCAATTCGTGGAATTACTACAGAAAACTTTTTTTATGCGGTGGATAGGGAATATGCCAATTATTTACGAAATTTATGTAAGAATACTTCCATAACAAAATAGAGATAATTAAATATTAAACATGGAAACATTTTGAAAACATATAGTTTCTCATTGTATACATGGATAAGTTTTCAAAATATGCACATACATAATTCATTGCTACTCATCGTAATCCAAAGCCCTGTAATGAATAAGTTCAAAATCGCTTTCGTCACTTGAAGTTGTGAGAACCCCCCTGGGTTCCACCCTGGACACGAAGATTAACTTGAGGCAAAGAATGACCAGGTGCCGTTTGTATAATAACAAATTATATTTATTCACTTAGTTCAAATACCAACTTACTAGTTACAAATATTCAACTATATGTCTACGTCAAAAAGGGATTTACCTTTACTATTAAATAAAATTACTAAATATGAAATTAATCAATTACTAAGCTGGATATCGAAAGGGTTTACCGGAATAGGAGGTCAGATAAATACACGCAAATTGAGAATTATTAACATTCCCTAAGATTCAACTAACTTTATTATATTAACGCTTGCGGTAAGCGGTACTAAGTTAGAATATATCACCTGGCTGTACTGACGATCTCTCCAGGTAGATTAATTCTTCTAAGGCTACCTCGCTGAATAATAACAGCAATACTCCAATATTGTAATCCAATTGAATCTTCCAAACCTCGTCACTACTGATGCTGGCTCAATCGCCTTCTTCCCACTAACTTACAACGCTCTCCTTAAATACCTTATCTGCTTTGCATATACCATTTTCTTTTTTTAGAGCTGATTGGAAATATACGCGAATTTACAATCCCCAAAGACGCCTGAGAGTATTAGGGAAAAGGCGCCGTAAAGATTCGTCACAAAGTTACAATTTCAATTAATTTATTTTTTGGCAACATTAAGTAAGAGAGATAAGTTTTGGGTCGAAGGTCGGGTGGTCAGTTGCTTGTAAGTGTCACGATAACCAGGTATACATGAGTGAAGCCTCTTTTTGAACTTTATACACCTTTCTTAATTGGTATCTACACTGGTGTGCAAAAATTAAGGACGAAGTCGAAAAATTAGCATATCAGTTGAACGAAAAGGCAGAGCGGTCAGAAAGACCAATCAGGAGATTAAGTAAGGTGATGTACGGTAGCACATGCGCAGATATGCAGGTAGACGTAATGGGGGAGTGTCTGAGTAGTATAAAGCATGTTGTCGGTGTAAGATCAGTATTCCTGGCAAAGAGATTGCACGCCGTATAGCAGTTAAAATCACATCGAGTTGCTGCCTCAGCGAGAAATGGCGAATAATCAATCTGTTAGACGATATGTGGATGCTTTTACCCGAGGTCGAATCATTGGGAAGTTGGAGGAAGGCCGCAGTGTGACAAGTGTGGCTGCAGAGTTCGTAATTACTCACAGCATCGTTTCACGACTTTGGAGACAATTTCAAATTACAGGAACAGCTATCCGAGGGTTCAGTAGTGGTCGTCCACGAGGAACCACACCCGCAGATGACCAGTACATTGTCTTACAGGCCAGAAGAAACAGGCGGCAGACAGCGGGAGAAATCGCTAGACACACGACACAGGCGACTGGACGACCGATATCGCGTTTTACCGTGGCCAAAAGACTGTACGGTGGTGGTCTGTTTGCACGACGCCCTGTACGGTGTGTACCTTTAACGCCTGCCCATCGGAGAAGGCGTTTTCTGTGGTGCCGGGAACACCGGAATTGGAGAGACAATGAATGGGGACGAGTACTCTTTACAGATGAGAGCAGATTCAGTTTGAGTAGCGATTCTCATCGCATACTCATCTGGAGAGAGCGGGGAAGCCGCAATCATCCCTCCAACATCATTGAAAGGGACAGGTATGGAGGTCGCGGTGTTCTCGTTTGGGGAGGCATCATGCTTGGTAGTCGTACAGACCTTCACATCTTCGACGCAGGTTCAGTCAACGGGACCCGTTATTGTAACGAGATTCTTCTTCCATATGTGCGTCTTTTTAGAGGCGCTATGGGTCTGCAGTTCCTTTTCATGGACGACAATGCACCATGTCATCGCACAGTAGCTGCCGAACAGCTCTTAGAGAGTGAGGATATTGAACGTATGGATTGGCCGGCACGATCTCCGGATCTCAATCCCATCGAGCATGTATGGGATTTCTAGGCAGACGCTTGACAGCTCGTACCTTACCACCAGTAACGATTCGGGAGCTTCGATTGGCGCTGCAAGACGAATGGGCAGCAATGTCTCAACAACTCATTGACACCCTCATTCTCAGCATGGGCAGACGCTGTGAAACCTGCCTAGCAGTCAGGAGAGATCATATCCCGTACTAAAGACCGGATGTTTCTTGCTGGACACCCATCACAGGGATGTTTCGGCCTTCAGTCGCATTGCGCTCCATGCTACTTTTTCAATCAAGCTTCTTTTTATCCCTCTGATTTCTGTTTTAGTAAGTATTGCTTACATTACACATGTCCTTACGTATTGGGGATCTTACGGTATTAAATGTGTTGATTTGGAAAGCTTTTGTACAAAGTTATATTGAAAAAACCGTCTCGTCCTTAATTTTTGCACACCAGTGTATTTTAAGAAAATATCTTTCCAATTTGTTGGAAAGTTGTATCCCTGCATATTTTTGTCCGCTCTTAAAGAATCCGTTTCTTCTTGTCCGTCTTCATAATCTATCAAATTATTGATAATGTCACTGTCATTGAAAGTTTCGTCTTCAATCAAGCGCGGGCTGCTGGAGGGTTTTGAAAATGGAAATGAATGTGCATTGTTGGGTTACTGTTTATAACAAATGAACAGAGCGTCTTGAAGAGTCTATATTTCAGTGGCGGATCGTACACTCCCGCCGCACGGGGTGAGAACAGAACTCTGGGGGTCCAAGGCTTGACTATCGCTAAATACGTATTTACCCAATTTATAAAATATTAAACGCGAAACCTGACTTTTAGGGAGGAGGAGGTCCTAACATTCTCCGTTACACCACTGGTAAGTAGATAGATAACATCACAGTAGCGCCAAAACCATTGAAATTCATACACCACATAAAAAAAAAGATCACACATAAAAAATCGCATAAAAAGACCGCACAAAAGCAGATTCTACTGTATAGTTTTAGGACATTATAAACTATCAGACATAAAAAATAGATTTTTCTCCAAAATGTTTCCACAGTTAAGGTCGCCTCTTTTGATTAGTTTGGAAATACTGCCTTTTTTTTCATTAAATTTTTTCATGATACAACTTGTAGTAATTCTCTCTGTAAGGCTCGAAATTCTCGACGAATAAATGGTTTCGGGCTGAGCGATGATGCCACACTTATTGGTAAAAATGCAAGCACTCACCCCCCTCTCCCCGTCCATCCCTATATCCCCAGGAAAAATATTTGCTTTTTCTTAAATGAAAATGACGTGCAATAGAGCTTTTATCTGTATTTTAACACTGTCGATAAGTATTTTTTTTCACAAATTGCCCAGTTCTAAAAAATTTCCATTACTAAAATCCCAAAACTTGTTTTTCAGATTTGGAGAAATCACACCTCACAAAAAAAATAGTTTACAGAAGAGTTATTAACGTTTGAAATCTTAAAGTAGATCTTCGGCTCCCTCTTTATTATAATTAAAACTAATATAACAATTCCTGCTACCTAAATGTAACAGTTCAACGACCTACCAGATGATTTGATCTAGCATTCTCCAACATCCTGGGAAGTGTTTAGTCAACAAATGAACAACGAAGGCTTATGTGGTAGGCTGAGGCTAAAAAAGCTCTGCACCAATGAAATTTCTTAAAACAAAGCACTCATTGAAGATTTAGAAAATGAACACATTGTACAATACCCATTAGACGCTATATGTCTGCTTATGGGTATTTCCATAAGCAGTATTGTTATTTAATTGCTAGAATTAAGACTTCAATTTTTGAAGAACGAGATATTATCTCGTTCTCGCTTATAGATGAAGGGGGAAGGAAAAGAAAATATAGCCATATCCAAAAACAATCTATTTATTGCTAACACAATTCAAGTAATTTTAAAGAATTATTCCTTAACTAAGCAATATGTGTATTAATAACGAGATACACCTAGTGTGAAAAGGCTTTAAATATAAACCCACTTAATTCTAGATCGAATCTACTTTCCAGATTATTCGATCAATAATTAAACTGTAGTGATCAATCGTCACTTTAATTCTTACACATCTCCAAAATCTGAAACATACTATAAAATCGGAATATACCTGATCGGTAGGTATCTATCCTATCTACTCACTTTCTCTCCTTCTAGCTTGAAAACCTAGACTATATATAGCCGACCTAATTTGCATAATCAAGGTTTATTCTTCAGAGGGTTGTTTGTGAATAAATTCGAATTGATAGACCAAAGATTTCCCAAGAGGATTATATTAATGAAAGGATAAATCCATCACAAATTGTATTGAAAAATATTCTTATAGCACTCGTCCCTTGAAGTAAAAGGAACAGAAATTGGATTTCTAAGACAGAACTATTTACGTTCCCGTAGCACCCTCTTGGAGTCGATATTCTCAAACACCATTTTTGACCAATCTCTACGCATTAAGAAAACATGCTTGCCAAATTCTACGTCCGTAAGTCTATTTGCTCATAAGTGGGAATTTTTTTTTTATCTATAATGCCCCTTTAGCCTTCCTCAAACCTATTTGGGAGTCGATTTCTGTAAAACCCGAATCTTTACTCAGCAAAAGTCCCGTTTTCAATTAGGAAATCTGTGGGTGTAGTTTTCAAAAAGAGGAATTTTTGTTCGTAACCCCCCCCACACACACAATCTCCCTTAGGGTTGATTTCTGTGAAACCCATTCCAATCGAATCTCAGCTCCTTTAAAAGAAATATTCCTGCCACATTTCAAGTCTGCAGGTTTAATACTCTTTCGGAGCTCTCGAGAAGAGAAAGCGAGTGAGTCGCTTCACTCCCATCGATATTAATCATTAAGTAACGGGTCTATCCGCGAATCTTCTACTAATCCTCTTGAGGTACAATCACTCTTTTTAACTGTATGTTCCATTGAAAACTTTCTCCCGAAGAAGAAGGCGTTATTTATGCAAATGAGTGGTACTACTTAAGCGTTGACATTTAGGTACGCGAAGTTAGTCGACGCATAGTCGCTGGAGGGTCGATTATTGATAACTGGAGAATAAGTTATAACAATGAGCTTAAAAATTACGACCGGAAGTCGTACAAGATGTTTGAGGTGAATTATAGCGCAGAAGTCCGGAAAGATCCGAAAGTAAGGGAAGTAAATTATATTTATATGTTAAATAGACTTCCGCCGTGTGATTGCTCATCTAATTAGTTACTTTATGCATTTCCTACCTTTCGATGTGTGGTTTAGGTTAAAAGAATAACAATTTTGAAATTAAAACTTGTTATGGCTGACCTTTAATTGAACCCGCAAACACCAACACAACCACTATCCAGTTATCACAATTACATTTTGTGTTCAATAGTTGCATATAATGGTGTACACATATGCTGATATTTTTTTCTCATACATTTCAGGTGTAAATCCTCACAATGATTATTCCGGCGATTGTGGGGGCCATTTTTCTCGGCATTGCTTTTGATATGGGGGAGTTCAATTCTAGACCGACTTACATTTACGATACGGATGATATTAAATCTAAAATTCAGGTATTTACTTATTTTCTGTAGGAAATATTTCTTTGAGGAAGCCAATAAAGCTATGACTTTTCTCTTAGTACAAGTATGTTCCTCTTTTAAGGAAAAATAAAAGCTACTTTCAATAAAAAAAATTCTATAAATGTTCGAAAACTATATACATAGTATAATAAAATAAGTAAAGAAATACTAGAAACTACAGTGCTAAAAAAGGAAGAAATTGGAATTCAACAGACAACAATTGTAGATACAAAAAAGTCATTGGACTAAACTAGAGACCTATTATGATTTCTAAAGCTGTCACTGAATTAGGGTTAAGCAATACTTTGTGGATCTCACCTTTCTCGTACAGCAGAAATTTTCGACTTAATAGAGAATATATATAGGGTAAATCAAAATTCTTGCCCTGACCACAAATATTTGTTGTGCCCAAAATATTATAATTAGACACATAAACTTTTTCGATATATTATAATTATTATTATGAATTTTTTGTAAGACCCTTTACCTCAATAAATTCCAACGTTTGCCCCTTGGTAGCTTGGAGAATATCTAAGCGGTATTTCAGTTGATTCACTTACACTCGGCCATCCACTCCTTGGAAGATCCTTATGGCTCCAAGGATAAACCATCCACTTCTTGATTTTTCACCAGGAGATTTCTATTGAACCTTAATGGGGGCGATTTCGTTTCGTGAAACCAAAGCACACAATGGGCTTTTTCCTCAATCGACGCCATTTTAGCACAAAAAAAATGTCTTTCTTACAATTGTACACCCAAGTCACTCTTGAAAAAAAAAATGAGTGTCATATATATACTGGCCTATACAGTGATACCAAAGTTACATTATGATATTAAAGGGTTCTTTTGAAAAGAATTTTTATGATCGGAGCAATATTTGGGTTTGTCCTTGTAAGAGACCCGCGCCTCTCTCGCGAGCACCTAGATGTTGGGAGGGAAGAAAAGAAACACTCGACATGATTCAAATCTCTCTAATCTACTTATTTCAACACTACGAACAGACACAATTTCAACTAATAATAGTAAGATAATGTCTCAATGAAAACCGGGAACGTGGAACAACGACAGTAACACGTAAGCTATTCGTCGACTTACAAACTGGATTCTTCTTTTAACTCAGGATCTAACTTATTATCTGATTTAATATAACCTTAATTCAATCTTAGTGAACGTCACTTTAAAGTTTCCTTCTAATAATAATAATAATAATTATATATATATATATATATATATATATATATATATAATCAAAGCTCTGTAATTCTAATATATTTTTACCTTTAATATCAATCTCACCTATCTCGAGCATATCTCCACTCCTTCTCTCTTCAAGCTAGAAAATCTAGTCAATTTATAGGATTCTCTTCTTCCGAAGTGTTGGTTGTGAATAACGCGAATGGATAACCCAAATATTTTTCAAGAGGATTATTTGATTATACAAATCTAAGGTATCCGGATATGTTTGGAATCGTGATTTTGAAAAAACGTATATATAAATAAATAAGTTTTTGATATTTAGTGTCAGTTGAATTAGAATATTGCTGCAACTTTGAGTGGCGGAAAAGCACAGCTGACGACTCTAATTAATTGAATAATAGATTTATTAACGGACAAAGAACGAAGATATGACTATACAGTGAAATATTATTACAGATTATTTACAGTAGTTAATAACATACTCGTTACAAACAAGCTGTACAGTGCTCTAGGAATGTCATTCTAAAACAGTACCACAAGCAGGAACTCAATTTCTCTTTCAGTCAATGAACAAGATTGATCTCATAATTCACTTCGGAACTCAGTGGTCTCTTATATAGCCTCATGGAAATTCCCGGAAGAGTCGATTTCAGAGAGTTGTCCTTGGTTCCTTGGCGATCTGAATTTTCACCAAATCTGTCGCCAAGAACTGTTAAGTCGATCTGGTAACCCTTCGCCCATCTTCAGGGTTTGTCAACTCAATAAACGCTGGTAAGAGTAAACCCCTGTGAAACTTTTTTCCCACAAGCAATGTATTATTGCAGGGAAAACAACATACTTAACGTCTTTCACTATACATATAAAATTATTTTAAGAGTATTATTACAATAAAAAAAATTAAGAGCAAATTTCAGGAAAAGTTAAAAAAATAAGATATTTTCAAAACATTGTCTTTTTATGGAAAGTGTTTCTAAAATAAAAATAATATTGTGCTCATGTATAACTAGGACTTCTTAAGAGAATCTCATCTGAAGTTATTCAAAACTTGTGCATTATTCTCAGAGTTACGATCCATTGAAAATAGCCAGTGTTTTTTGGGAGAGAAAACATTCTATTCAAAAGTTGTACTGCAACAGGTGTTCCAAATTAGAACTAGAAATCGTCTGGCAGACCTGACAGCGGAGCCGCGTGGATTTTCTTACGTTCTGGAAGATTCCTCTTGGCAGTCTTGCTGTAAATGGCACTAAACAGAAGTTTTCGTGAAAACAGATCCTACTAGGAGTCGTCATTTGTGATCCGTTTCTCCATGTAGTAAGATGAACTCGTATTAAAACGAGGAACTGCCGACATGCTGATCGTGTATAGAGTTACAGTTTGTAACGGACATGCCCCTAAGGCAGTTGTAACAGGGTCGTTACTCGAACAGACGAGTTTCACACCCCACGACCTTTGCAAGTCAGAACAGAAGGTGACGTGTATTTGGTTCTGGTCACATAAAGAGTTTGGTGCACGAGGCACCCGCTCCTTCAAATTAAGATCTCATTTCTAGGATATCTGTAGCTGCTGGGGAGATACGTCAGGAATATATGCCAGAAATCTTCAAGAACATAAGGAATTCCATGCGGTCCCTCTGTCAAGCCTGCCAGATAAATTCTGTTGGGAATTTCAAACACCTGTTGTAGTGCAACCTCTCAATAAAGGGGTTTCCTGTCCCATTATATGTTCCTGTTCTTTTTCTGCGCTTCCTTGCACCCTAGCTCTCAACTACGGTCGAGTTGTCTATGTCCCCCCTATTGTTAAAGTGTGTCGGTCTGGTAGCGATTTACCCAGTATAAGCCAACTCTCCCTACTTTAAAAAATATTCCAAAAGTTCTCGGCCCAGAAGTATACCTATTTCATTTTAATTTCGCATTTTGCTTATTACTAAACCATGTGTTCATTTTACTAACAATCAATTACCTATTTTTTGCTACATAACTCCGTTCTTTAAATGTTTTATCCTAGGTGACACCCGATGAATCTTTAGTGTCGAAATATCTTGTCGTCCACAACACTTCCGAGTTGATAGACTTCTTTGACTTAGATCCTGCCCTGGCTTTGAGAGAAAAGTACAGGTCCATAGGTTTACCATTTAAACTCTTCTTACAGACGGATTATGACAGACAGAAGGTCATAGAAATTCTTTTTTATGTCAAATACAAAGTGGTAAGTAAACATTAAACATCGAAACTTTGAAGATATGCTTTCACCGTGGTCGATTTTCACAAATTTATTTACATATCTTTCATTGTGGAAATTCTACTGTATTAAGACGTAGATTGTACAGTCATATAACTAACTACAAAACAAAAAAATAAAAAATAGAATATAGAATTATTATCTTTTTTCAAATTTTTTTTGATCAATTACAAAAAGAACTATCAAGTAATCTTCACAGCAAACGATATATATACTAATTTGCAAAACTTAAAAAATAAATTCATTTTTTTTCAAACGACCAAGAAATTGTTGAAAAGGAGTACACTAAAAGTCAGCTCAGTAGAAAGGTGATGCATATGCAAGTATCAACATTATGACATCAAAGTCATGGCACACAAATGCGCGGAATGCTTTGTGCCAAAGCAAATTAAAATGAAAGATGCATTTCTGGACATTTCCTGCGAAAGTAAAATCATACTTTCACAATTGCTGCAAGGAGCCCCCAGGATATTTTTATACGTAGTGGAATGAACGGAAGTTGAAAATATTCACAAAAGTGTTGGTTCAAGAACTCGGAAATCCTTCGAAATGACAGGTATAGCTGTAAAAAAGGTTCAATGTAGTCAACCGACTGAAGTTCAAGGTCGGCTCTAGCAATTTTGCGGCCACGGTCAAAAATGGAAAATGCCGTGGAAATCTGTCTATATATAAACTCCTGTTTGTGAAAATTGCAACACCATGAAGGAAGCATCATAGTTGAATGAAATTTAATACACAGTTGAGAGGTAATGGTACAAATAAATGTTTACATTTTCAAACCAAACAAACAATTAAAAGAGATAGAAATTAGTATTTTGTGTGGCCACCACGCGCCGCAATAAGACCTACTACACGACGCGGCAGGGAGTTAAACAAATTTTGAATATCTGCCTGTGGAAGAGTATTCATATTGTTTGTATGCGCAACCGAACTTCATCTGTCGAAGCAACAGGACGAAGATCACGAGCGAGACGCCGCCCAACGATATCCCACTCATGTTCAATCGGTGACATATCCGGCGAATACGCAGGCCAAGGATGAAGCTGTACCTGCTGCGAATCAAGATAGGATTTGACAGTCTTGGCGACATGTGGACGGGCATTACCTTTCTGGAATAAAGCCCCTGGCAATCCTTGCAGGAAAGAAATAGCTTGGGGTTGAAAACTTCGTTTATGTATCGGGTACTGTTTAAATTGCCCACAAAACGTAGCAATTGTGATCGACCATGATATGCTATGGCACCCCAGACCATATCTCCGGGTGTTCGTCCACTGTGGCGTTCGATAATGCACTCCGGACTGTGCCGTTCACCGGCATAGCGCCTGACACGAATTCGGCCATCATGGTGCCACAAATTGAAGCGGGATTCGTCAGAAAAGACGACCTGTTGCCATTCAGTGCGCCAGCTCCTATGCACATTGGCCCAGTGTAGTCGCAGGCGGTGATGGTTTTGCGTGAGAGGAATCCTGATTAAAGGAATCCTTGCGCGGAGCCCACGCTGCAGCAGACGTCTCCGAATTGATGAAGCACACAATGAAACACCTGCAGCTGTTGACCACTGTGCTGCCAATTGTCTAGAAAAAGCTGTGCGGTCCGTCTGAGCCATTCGCACCAGGCGTCTGTCTTCGCGAGCTGACGTCACATTTCGGGGTCCACTCCCGGATTTCCGAGCTGTCCGACCCTCGTCCGTCCACTGCTTCGAAACACGCATGATTGTGCTGCTGTTACGCTGCACACGAGCGGCTACTGCAATCCAGCTTCACGAAGGCCGACGATTCTGCCTCGTTCAAACTCCGAAATTTGCTCAAATTTCGCTTCCTTTCGTCGACGAGGCATAGTAAAGATCCAGTTAACGTTTACACTAGCATATAACCACCGATAATCATACACGCCTCGCTACAGCCGTCTATTTATATTCGGTTCGACGCATGCGCTACCGGTCTGCAATTCTAATCATTTGCACATCATGCCCTACTTTACACACACACACATTTCCTGAAAATTTCAGCTCACTCGCGTAGGTCCTTCGTGGTGTTGCAATTTTCACAAACAGGAGTTTATATATTAAGTCTTATAAATTTCAAAGTAATAACAACAAGCAATTAGATCCTTAATTTCTTATTTCAAACGAGTGAAATAAAAGAGAAGGAATTGTCTTCGGGCCTAGCAAATTTCTTCGAAAAATAGTCTACTAATGGTGGGGATCACAAGCGATTGTCTAAGCTTATAAATAGTAACTACACTCAAGACTAAAATAAAAAATCTCCTGTGACTCTCTATCTACCGAA
Source organism: Trichonephila clavipes (assembly GCA_019973935.1). Classification (NCBI taxonomy): domain Eukaryota; kingdom Metazoa; phylum Arthropoda; class Arachnida; order Araneae; family Nephilidae; genus Trichonephila; species Trichonephila clavipes. Next base: position 353,733 of record BMAU01018107.1, on the reverse strand, counting down.
ACCTCTTATTACTCTTGTTCCCTTTTGGATCCCTGAAACCGGACATCGTAAGGGTGAAAGGTCTGTTGTGACCTCACTCCGGGATGGGGAAAAAGTCACTAGTGAAAAATGTGTAGACATATAAAATTTCATGCTTTAACATATACTCCCGCTTCGAACCCTTCAAGTTTCGACATAAAAGAAAACTGTCATTATGTACAGGGTACAATTTTTTTTAAAAAATAAGATACGTTAAATAAAATACCAAATTCACACCCAATAATATTTCAGAAAAAATATATCAATTTTTTTTTGTAATAAAAGAATATATTTTTCCAATTTAATCCAAATGCTGCCCTTAAAATTTGCCGTCCGGTTAGACCGACCCTAGAGCCGCCACTTATGGCATGGGATATCGTTCTTTAGGCACACAGGTACCGAAACCAAACAACAGGCAACATTGCTGAGCACCTGCGTACTATAACGGAATGACGGTTTACTGTAGATAGACGTCTGCATAAAAGTGTTATATTGAATGGGCAAACGAAGCTCTATATTTTCGATTGCGATGAAACATTGTCCTTCCACAAATACGTCTGTTCCAAAGTGCCATTGTTCCAAACTTTACTTTTGTGGATGACAATGCACTTCCACGCAGGGCTGCTGCTGAGGAGTCATCACACCTACTCAACAAAGGCCATATCGAGGCCCAAGAAATTTATCAAGACAAAGGGCTAAATTGGGCGACTGTTAGACGGTTAGACTTAGAACTGTGCAAATGATAGTACAATTTGGCTCGGTTCCACTTCAGTTTGGAGGGAGAACACTCTGAGGGTGGTCAGGGGTCTCCTACCTCTTTTCCTCTTCCACCAATTTCACGAGAGGACTTGGGAATCGACGGCTATTTAGATTACCCCCAAGCCGTATTGGCACAATAAAATGAGGATGTCTGCATGATAATCGATTGGAAAGCGTATTCCCTTGATTTAAACAACATGGAACACTTTTGGAGTGTTTTGGGGAGACGCGTGGGGAAAGATCGTAATCTCCTGATGAACACCATACTGCTAAAATAGGTGTTCCTTGATGAGAGGCAAATCTTACCTCAAGAACTCCTGGATAATTTGGAATTCAGTATAAACAAATGATTCCTAAAGTGGTCTATATAGACCCCCAGAGGTCTATGACGATCTGTAAGGAATCCACGTGAGCAACAAAATAGTTTTGGGGTCCATGAGGAATGAATGGGAGTTAACGATAGTGGCTCACATTAAACCAGATCGTGACTTTCATTTTAAAAGAAAATTAAATCAAGTGGAAACCACAGATTTTTTACCTATTTTATAAATTTATTTACTAAATTTAATGAGTTTGATTTTCAGTTACAAGATGGCAGAATAAGTTTTATTAAAGCAAGGACCATCAATCCAGCGATATACCTGTTATTTATCCCGAATTATGAAATATCTTGAGAAAGTTTTTAATTGCTTTTTCTAGTGAGAAAGAGTTTCAGCGCGATTTCCAATCTAAAAAAAGGGGGAGAAAAAAAACAAAGAAACTGGGCACTACTCAGCAAGGAGTTTTAGAGGTAAATCTGACAAGATTGGTACCAAATGTCGAAAATTTGTTTCTGAAGCACGAGATTCGTCCCTCCCAATCAATACATTCGTTTGCTGTTCAGTTACTTTATATATTAATTAAACTTTTATTTAATTAATTATCATGTGTGTGTGTTTCTTAAATCTTAATCACTTTACTTCACAACAATTAGAAATTTAAAGCTTTTAAAGTTATTCTATACCAGCTGTTGAAAAGACGTTTAAATTAATAAATTTGCAAAAATTTTGTATTAGGTAAGCAGGGTCTACCACAAACCAGAAAACATGGCTAGGAATCTATGAGACAAAAATGTTTGGGAATATCCGGTATAAACAAACGATGTCACGCAAGCATTGCAGTTAGGGGAAGTTATATATTACTGAGGGACTATACTTTGTTGTTCTTCATCTGGGACAGGCAATATTTCTTACAAATATTTCTATGTGCAAAAAGCTTTTTTCCTGCTTTGTTCCATTATGTATGCGGATAATTTTACTTATTATTGTTCATTTATTTATTTTTAATTAATTAATTAATTTATTTTCTTTTCTGTTTTCCTTTAACTTTAACAATGTAGTGCCTCTGTAGTATAAATTTCATGTCACGCAGTTGATTTACATCGGAACTAGGGAACAATATGTAAAGTTGCTTAAGTTTTAACACACAAGTATACATTCAAACAAATCAAATACTATAGTTATATATTTAAATAATTAAAAATTGTTTATTACAAAATGTAAAAATAGTTCACCCAATGATATTTTAACCTTATTTTAAATTTAAAGAAAGATTTCCCAGGTTCAAAGAATCAAGAAAGAATCAAGACGTTCTGAAAGAAAGTCCCATAATTTTTTTTACACACGAAAACTTTTTTGCAAGAAAAAAAATTAACTATTGAACAATAAAAAAAAATTAAACTATGAACCTTACATTAATTTTTGACATAATCCCCGCCGACATTGAGTCATTCATCGTCTCGTCCGAACAGTTTGAAGGTACCACTTTGATAAAGCATGATACCCTCTAATGCAAGGAATTTTTGCATATCCTCTTTTATTTCAGCGCTGTTTTGCCAGGATTTTTTCTTCACTGGTGAGATTGAAAGCTTCCACATCCTTGAGGTACACCATGTCTTGTACTTTAGCATTGTTTTCATTTGTGAATTGGGTGGGACGACTATTTCGGCCACCATCCTCTATATTCTGCCTTCTTTCATTGAATCTACAACACCAGTGACCAATCGTTTGACGAGACATGATCTCTTCACTCTACTCAATTTGTAGTCATTCATGGATGACACGAACACTAGAGTCCTCATTCATACCGGATAACAGCACGTACTTCCAATGGCGACCATGTTGTCAGCACACGTCTGTGTGCCATCGTGATTTGCACTCAAAATACCTAGGGCAAGCTTTCCTACCTTATCCTCTCTTCTTCGACGCTTCACGCATGCGTCAATCTTCTGATGCTCCGTCGTTTAACCAGCATCGAATGTAGTTTCTTATGGGGATTGTTTGTTTCATCTGACCTTTCAAAAAAAGGGACGAAACTTACTTTCAGAACACCCCTCACAATAAGATCTTTATTTAAGAATAAAGAATAACTCTCGTTGACTCGACGAAGACTCGTTGCGGCTAGCACCGCTCTATTTATAGACCCGGCGGAAATTTCCAGAAAAAGCCACGCGCGTCATATACATTGTGAAATTAGTATAGAAATTCCACTAATTTCTAGAAGAATCCAGAAAGTCCTGAACTCGCCAACATGGTCGCCAAATTGGCGGTCAACTTGGTCGTTAAATATTATGCCAACTTGGCTCTATCGCCAAGTTCTCATAGATTCGCCACTATAGCGTTAGGAACGGTATTTGCTTGTGAATACTACAATTTTAGCATAAAATAAATATAACATACAGTAATATAAATGCATTACACATCCAAATACAAATTATTTGTACTATTTACACAAAATTCGTAACAATATGTTCCAAACACATATTTTGTTACTCGCAGGAAACTCGGACATTTCCATCGGACACGAAACTGACCACCAGTTGGCAGGGTCGTCCTCAGAAATATGTTGGAACTCACTACATCAAGAGTACCATTAGTGGAGGAAGTCTGCTGGTTTCCTTTCGAGTTCAGGCCGCGAAACCTGAATATTTGGAAGAAGTCAGGAATGTGATTGATTCTCTTCTTGGGAACTCTGGCATCATAGAGGAAGAACTCACCGGTGAGTAACGGCATCTTTTTTTGTTTCAAATGAGCTTACTTTCCCACATGTGGTCTGAGAAACACAATAGTGGTGTCAATCCAATGGCTTAATAGTACACACACAAAAAAGTTAAATTTACGAAAAAAAATCATTTATTGAAAAAAGTTCTCTATAAGCAATTATCGCCTTAATTACACCAAGAAAAACATCTTCATATCAAGTCGTTTTTCGTTTATCTAGTACAATGATCTTCAAAATTTTCAACTCACTGAACCCCTAGAACTTGAAGGTGTTTTCGTGGAACCCTATTCTTTATACATGCTTAGTAAAATATATCTAAAAATGATATTCAAAGTAGATTTGTGAGAACCCTCCTGGGTTCCACCCTGGACACCAAGATTGAATTGAGGCAAAGAATTACCAGACGACAGTTTTACAATAACAAATTATATTTATTCACTTGAATCAATTATCAATCTTCTAAATATAAAGATGAATCAATATGTCTATGTCAATGGGATTTAACTTTACTATTAAATTAAATCACGAAATATGATACTAATCAACTATTAAACTCAATTTCGAACGGGATTACCGGAATAATAAGACCGAGAGATATACGCAAATTGAATTACTAGCAATCATTAACTTTCCACTAACTCTATTATATATTTACTCTTACGATCCGATAATTGAAATTTAAATATCACCTGACTTTTTCTACTTCACTCATTTCAAGGCGGTTCAAACTTTCCGAATGTAGATCGCTGCTTGATAATCAGCCAGAAACAAATCACACAATTAACTCGAATCTTCTTAGAACTCCGTCAATGTATCTCTGGGCTCAAAAGCCTTCTCCCTGCTAACAACACTCTCCTTAAATACTTTAATTCGTTTGCATATCCCGTTTTCTCCTTTTTGAGCTGGTTGGAAATATACGTAAATTTACAATCCCCAATGACACCCAAGAGTATTAATGATAAAGTGCCGTACAGATTCGTCACAGATTAACATGTTATGCATACTTTTTGTAAAGGCAATTAAGAAATTATTGCATTTATTATTAAAAAATTCGAATCTAATTTTTAACATAATTTACTCATTAATAATATTAATTTGTGATCCAAGTGTCACCTATTCAATCGTTATATTTCGTAACCGGTGTATATACTTGCATTTTTCACACAAATTGTCGGTCAATCGCATTACATACATTCCGAGTTTAATTTGTTTTTTTACTTTGTTTTTTGTTGCCACTCACATCAATAAATATATTTCCCTTACACACAAAGTTCTGAATGGCATTTAAATATTTATAGTTGTGTTAGAAATATTGTGCATTTTGCATGAATTTGCAGCCTAAAATTTAAGAGCGGCTCCTGCATAAATTTAGATTTTAATATCGAATCTGTTGATATATATGTTGTTCCTCTCCTTCATTGTATGTATTTTTTCATTGAGGTACATTTTCCATTGGAAAACTATTAGTTTTGAAAGGCATTGGGCTAACTAACGAGTATAAAAACAATAGAATATTTACAATCTAGTAGGAAATATATATAAAGATAAAACGAGCGCGCGTTTTAATATTCTTTTATTATATTATAATAAAAGTTTAAAAAGTGTTGCAAAATAAAATTATTATACATAAATAAAATTTCCCGTTTTAATTAATAGGACCAGCTTAAGATACTAGTAACTATACAAACATCCCAGAGAACGTGTAATGGCTCTATCCGCGACCTTCTCACTAACAAATCCTTTTGGAGAATCTCTAGTCCTTAAAAACTATTTTATCAGAACGCTCCCTCTGAAGAAAAGAACGCGAACTTGTAAATTAAATCTACCATATAAAATCTAGGCCTTAAGGTAAGAGGGAGAGAAAGAGAGATGTGGTAGGCTATTAGCAGAGCAGTGATTAATCAAATAAAAAAAATGTAACACACATATTTAGTATTTGATAAGTGTAATAAGTAAGATGATAATTTGTCACTGGATATTGAATATAGATTAGATAGCTAGGAAAGCATTGTACTTGAATTAAAGTAAGTGTTACTGGTAATTAAACTTTTTGCGTACCTTGTTAATTGTCTTCAAATTGCTTCAACTGGATGCATCTCTTTGTTTTGATAGATCAAAATTTATTGTTGTATGTGTTGCAAATAAAGTAAGTAATTTTGAACATGGCTAGTCTTCCTTCCCTTTCTCCCACATCTCTAGGCATGGAGGCAAGATCCTTACAAACTTTTCTTGCAGACCCTTTTTGTATTGCAAACGATCCAATTTCTCGCTCGTGGCGTGGCTGTACGATTCATTAAGACCATGCGGGCAACATCTCGTCTGTCAGTGAAAGCGCGCCTTTGAGATCTAGAAAAGTGTTTGGTGTGAATATCCTAAGCCCATAGATTCCAAGAGGACTATTAGCGTTGCACCTCAAACTACAATCAAGGGACGAGGACGACGCATAAGCTGGCACCTCCCTCTCCTAACTTACACATCCCACCAACGGGAGAACTCTGAGCTTTGATTTAACATGCAATGGTTCCCTCTACACGGTGAGTCTTCAACGATTCGAGGCTCGAACTCACGCCTCACCAGCAACGAGTCGACCTTGGCTACCTCACCCACCTTGAAATGTTCAGACTGGAAGCAGCATACTTAGCATTTGCACTCAGTGAATATAAACGTCGCACTGCTCGGCTACACGAGAGCTTTTGACGATGGACCACGTAATTTTGAACCATGGTCAAGTGACGTGGATGACACCTGAGCTGCCCCCACCTCTCCTAGCACTCAGAGGGAAAGAGGCAGATTAAGGTATCCGACTACGTTGGGAACCGTGATTTTGCAAAAGCATATAAATGGATAATATTTATGAGATTTAGTGTCACTTAGATTAGAAAATGTATTTAAAATTGTGTTTAAAGAATAGTATTACAATAAAAAATTATTTAAGTACAATATTTTGACAAAAAATGAACATAGAATAACCAATTTTCAAAATAGCCTTCTCCTTTCGGGAAAAATGCTTCGATTAGAATAATATTTTGCTTGTATATAGCTCAGACCTCTGTACAGAGGCTCAACTAGAATTTTTGAAATATATAACTTAGAAGTGGATTTATCCATATTTTACGACAACAGAGGGGAACAATTTTAAGAAAAAAACACCGATAATTATTTCAATTGGTGGTAACTCTGAAAATAATCTGAATTTTTCAAAAATCATAGTTGAGCCTCTGTACAGAGGTCGTAGCTATATACAATCAAAATATTATTATAATAGAAGCACTTTTCCCGAAAGGAGAACGTTTTGAAAAAAGGTTATTCTAAGTTATTTTTAGCGAAAATATTGTATTTAAGTAATTTCTTGTCAAAATGTTATTAAAACAATTTTATACATGTATTCTAATCTAAAGGACACTAAATATCATGAAAATTATCCATTTTTGCGCTTTTTTAAAGTCACGATTCCGAACGTAGTCGGATACCTCAAATCAAAAAAATCGGATAAATAACTAAATATAATTTTTATCATTGTTTATATTCCTTCTATTTTAGAATTTTTAACTTTAATTTTCAAAAATGCATCTAAAATCGAATCTAATTTTGTCGCGATATTTCCATTTGGATTTAAAAAGCATTCTAACTGATGTTTTGCATATTTCAGGAAAATTACAAGATCTCAGCAAAGCATTGAAGTCCAAGGTATTTATAGACTGGCAGTATTGGGCAGGTGGCATCGGCCTCCATGGTATCCCTTCAAGCATGGAAGAAGTTTCGAAATTTGCTCTTCAGTTTCCTACTCTGGTGAAAAACACAGGAAACGGCAAAGGCTCCCTCTTAGATATTGAAGTGGTAGATCTCCACACGGTAGATCCTAACTTCGCGGAGTACAAAACGAACCCGTAAGTTCCCGTTACTTGATATTACATGACAATTATTTCTAACTAGAGTTTAGCATTTTCTTTTTTTATTGAAGGAAGTTTAAATAGTAATAAATGATTATATGCTACAAATTTGATATCGGGACGCCACCCGCCAAATTGTTTTAAAGTTTCGCCCAGTTGATAGATAACATTACAATATAGGGTAACTTTGATTTTTATCATTTGGTACTATAATTTTAAAGTACATGATCATGATGGGTTTATTTGACTGAGCGGTTTTAATCTCGGGTGATTAATTCAAAAGAATTTAACTATTTCTATATTAGACCCTGTTGTTATATACAGTATTTGTTTTCTAGTTTTGCGATTTTTTTTCGTGGAATAACGGATGCTGGGACATTACAGGCACAAATATTTCCGTTTTTGAACGATGTGGAAGACTTACTTCTTTTGTTGGGGGTACAAAATCACTGTTGTTGTTGTCGTGTGCTTTTACACTGGGATACATATGAAATACAAGTGGAAGAACAGAAACATACAATAAAAACAGAAAAATATAGACATTTATTACAAATGATGATCCCAGCATATAACAGAAGAGATGTGCTGCTTTCCATCCGAGGCGGGAATCAGGCGAAAGTCCGACTTCTTTTCCCGAAGAAGATACAACCATGCCTTAATCAGGATTCGAACCCGAGCTCACTCAGTTACAAGCTCAGGGTCATATCCACCCTACTGGCTGGGTGGCTACAAAATCACTAAAAATGCTTTTTCAGGATATCGAATCCAAGGTTATGAGAGCTTAAATAATAAATATAATTTTGCATTAAAAATTCCTGTCCTGTCCTTTTTAGTTCAAGAGATGATAGGTTTAAGAGTATTTTTCTGTAGAATCGAAATCTTAATCACTGAAAAGACTGTCCTACAGCGTCCTAAAAGGGTTCATTCAAAGGGTCTGTCCATTTAATGAAGTCTATAATGCGGAAACAAAGTTCGTTCTACGGGAAAATAGAGATTAATTTTTTAATATGCTGTAAATTCACAAGCACTACAAACAGGGTGATGATACAAGCTTTAGAGCTGGCTCTAGCGGTTTTGCTGCCCCGGAAAAAATAGAAAATGCCACACCCTATCTATCTATCTATCTATCATTTCGAACGAGAGAATCATCTATTAAAGCAGCCCAATTTCTTTGAAAACTAGACTACTAATGGTGAGGATCACACAAGCATTTATTTTAACTTATAGTAACTACATTCAAGACTAAAATAAAACATCTCTGGTTCTCTATCTACAAAAACCTCATATTACCCTTGTCTCCTTTTAGAGAGATGAAACCGGACATCGTTAATGTGAAAGGAATGTCCGTTGTGACGTCACTCCAGGATGGGAAGATAGTTACTAGTGAAAGATGTGTAAACATATCCAATTTCACGAGTTAACATATACTCCCGCCTCAAACCTTTCACGTTTCAACATAAAAGAAAACTGTCATAAAACATTTCCTTATTTTGTACTCTGTATAAGATACGTTAAATGAAATACCAAATTCACACCCAAAAATATTTCAGGAAATATATCAAGTTTTTGTAAGAAAAAAAAATATTTTCAAAAATTCGATCCACACACACACACACAAATGCCGTCTTTAAAATTTGTAGCCCCGGACAAGGGCCCGGTTTATCCGGCTCTAGAGTCGCACCTGCAAGCTTTAAGGACAGGTACAGAGCATTGTAGCAATCATTTATTGTATAGAAATGTTTGGGTGTGGTATGTATGTGGGTGTGGGGTGCGTGCGCGCCCCCTATTTATTTAAAAAAAATAGTTTTATTTTGAGTCTAAAATTATCTTACTAAAATAAAGTCCTTTCCCATTCTTTTCGAAAACTCAACCCCATTGTAGTAATATATAAAATATTTGAAGTGAATTTTAGTGATATCCATCGGCGATGATTTACGCAGTGAGACTCAAGAACCATTAAATCACACAAAGTCTGAAAAACTTTAAAAATTAAATTTATTAACATTAAGACAAACAGTTAAATTCACAAACCTAAACATATGAATCTAACATTCAACCATGCTTGCATCTTAAGAAATAGTCATAATAATAATCCCCCAATCTTTCGAATAAGCAAATCGCATGCATTTATATATTAAGAGAAGCACTGATTCCACATGAGAGAAAAGAACTTTGTACCAAGCTTTACGTAAATTAGATGCGGCACGTTCCATAGCGGTAGGATTCAATAGCATCACGATCTACTTATACTTTGCATTGCGGAAATTCCAGGTGAAAAGAGCAAATTGAAGGTTTATTTCCAACAATATTTTGAAATTCTCTCTCTCTGTCATAGAATATCTTTTCCGCGTTTCAATTAATAATAATTTTTTTCTCCGTGTAATTGTAATTCACTCTACTGTACGTAACTTCAACATGTCAATTCAACTATGTCAATAAATCTTTTTACTATTCAGTTTACAGTAGTTAAGAGAACAAGGACATCGCATACTTTGAAAAAATCAATTTTTCAATTTTAGTTCTAAAAAATAGTGCTTATTTTTCTGAATCTAAAAATGTATAATACTTATGTTTGTTGATAAAATAGCCCTAAAATATGAAAAATAAAAATGTAAACAAATGACCACGCCCTTTTTGACACACCCCTTTGAACTTTAAATATGTAGTTTCCCCTGTGTTTGATCTATATAAATGTTCTATATAGTGAATAAAATATCTTTTAGTATGTAATGTCTAATTTTTTAAAAAATAAATTTATACGTGCAAAAAAAAATTAAGATTTTCATAATTTTAAGGTTTTATGATTATTTTAAAGAAATTATGCAATTAATTCATTAAAAGACTGGTTCATTATATTTGATATGTTGATGTATATATACGTGTAAATTTTTTTGTATATTCAAAAAATATTTTTGTAAGAAATGGTACCTATACATGAAAATATGCATTACAAAATCTCGAAAATTATGTTCATGTTAACTAAAACAAAGGGAAAAAAAACATATGAATTTAAAATTACTTTTGTAACTCTAGAAAATGATTAAGAATTATTACTAGTCATATAAAAATAGGCAAGCAAATACTAATCAAGTGTATAACATGTGAAAATATTGTTTGTTTGTTTTTTTTAGTTTTTTCACTTTTTCTCAAAAGCATATTTTTTTGCATTTAGGTACATTTTTTAAAAAAAACTATTGAACTATCCAGTTTCCAGTTTTTTTATACTTCTATACAAGATGCCTATGCATATAGTGAACCTATTTTTTTCTATTAAGATAGTGCCTAATTTTTTTAAAAATAGTTTTATGCATAAAAAAAAGCAGAAAAATAAAAAAAATTCAAATTTCAAAGTTTCATAAATTTTTTAAAGAAACTATACTAACATTTTACTAAAAAAAGAGATTCACTGTATTATATGTATTGTTTTATATATGTGCAAAAAATATTTTGCATAAAAAAAGGATACTTTTTTAAAAAATGGTACCTAAACACAAGTATATATTACGAGTCCTCAAAAATTATGTATTACTTAAATTAAGTAGTAAAAAACAACCTTTTGGAGTAAAAAGTTATTTTTGTAGTTCTACAGAATAATTAAATACTCTTTATTAAGAACGTAAAAAATCTAAGCACTATTGGAAATTGTAAATGATATAAACAAAGGATCTTAATTTTGGCATTTTACTCTTTAGTGCATGTCCTGGTTCCCTTAAATTAGTATTGTATTACTTAGCAAAAATGGTCAACGCTTTTGACAACAACTGTAGCAATTATCCATATGCAGAAGTTTTTAAAAAACATATATAATGCAATATTCGGAACTATAAGAAATGTATAAACTTCCGAAAGAGGTAAATCTCCATCCTTTCAAAATAGTTGAAATTTACTGAGCATTTTCGTTAGCCTTTATCTAAGTTTCGTTTTCATGATAATTCCAGAAAACTTCGCAGCAGCTGAACAGCTTACAAAAAATTACTTTATTAAAACGACGTGTTCGATGGTCTTAACGAGATTTCGATTTTCTGTTTCAGACATTTGGGTCCTGTACTGAGAGAAGTTTTCGCCCAATTGGATGATATTCGTGTTGCGAAAAGCGAATTCGAATCCTGGATGGATAATAACGATTTGCCGGAAGAGCAAGATGAAAAGGTAAGGAATAATTTTCTTTTGCATAAACTTCTAATCATATGTAGGGCAGCAGTGAAGTGTACTCTTGTTAAAAACCATGCTAAAACAAAAAAAAATTCATTTCGATCGAAAAAAACCGTTTGGAGAACGTCGCATTCAACAATTTTTAAAAATGAATATCTTTGAAATCAATTTTTGTAAGCTTGAGATACTTTTCAATAGAAATTACAATGTACAATCAACTCGCGATAGTTTGAAGTTGGAGGGACCAATGAAACACTTCGAATTATCTCAAGAGGCAGTAAAGAACTCCTAAAATACACGAAGAAATTTTTTTTCTCTAACACATTTAAATTTGAAGCTATATACTAAAGCAACAATTGTACACATGTATAAAATTATTTTAATGTATTTTTTTAAAAAGTACATATTATACAGTATAAATATTACACAGAAATTAAAAGTCCTGTATTAAAAGTGTGATGTTCCTCCCCTTGGAAGTACATCTCTCGAAGTATCAGCGTGAGCTAGAGGTGTAGAATTAGCGAAAGGTCTAGGATCAAACATTATCTTAATACGACTTTATTAAGATATTCAACTTAAATCTTTAACAAATTAAATTATAATAATTAATGTGAGAGAATCTACGATGGCAAAAATAAGCAACACACAATATGTATATATTTATAATAAGACTTAATCTAATTCAGATCTCTATGAATAAACGAACCGTGCCTAATCTCCGATTCTAATATTAAATAATCAATCCTACCTTATTACAGCTTGGAGTAACGATCAATCTTGTCTTTGTATGCAATGGTATGCAACTTGGCTGATTCCTTCTATTCGATCACTAATAATATATATTCACGTCACGCAAAACTCAATCAGACTTGAATCACGAACTGTAATAACCATCAACTGCCACAAACTAACATCAATTGTCAAACATTATCTTACATTGCCATCACGCTTACTCTAAGTACCAATATTTAATCATTTGTTCATTTGCATCTTCCCTTCACACTTCACTTCTTGGATTTGGTTGGAAAAGAGTTGCCATTAATTCTGGCCCAAAGAACTCAAAGGACTTGTTAAAGAAAAAACGCGTGAGACGTCACAAAAGAACACATGTATGTATTAAAAACAATTATTAAAATAATACATGCTGTACATAATTAATCTTTTTTGACGAAAAAATCTGTTTAATCTATTATCAGAACCATCAAACTCTGTCCCCAATACCATTGGTTCTTTAAGGCAGGATCCAGTCCAGCCTATGCTCTATTTAGTGTCACATGTCATAAGACACTAATGAGTCGCAAATCGTCATATCACTCTGACACAAAATACACAATACTTTCTGAACACATGCGTTGCAAGGCCACGCGTTATACGAAAGATATTGACGGCTGACAACAAGTGTGGCCGGTCTATTGTCCATTTGAAGAAAGTAATAAAAGCGTATTTTTGCTTGAGAAACCGGGAAATATAAAGGATGGATGACAGAAAGATAGTCATCAAAGGGGTTACGTTACCGGGGAGACATCTAGAGATAATACGACTCAAAACATGTAAGCTCCAACCTGTTTGCTACAGGAATCTACATGATACAGAGTGTTGGAGTTGTCTAGAGCTGCATAAAATAACTTCGTATTACCGCGTATTGTAGTCTGGCCACCCGTAGATTTTACTTCGAAATATTGAGTGTACCATGTTTAGTTCGAATTATCAAGAGTTTTTCTAGGGGCTGAGCATATACTTCGAATTAGCGAGAGGTTCGTATTATCGAGGGTTTGAATTAGCGACAGTCGATTGTGTGTGTGTGTGTGTGTGTGTGTGTGCGTGTGTGTGTGTGTGTGTGTGTGTAGAGCATTTGCTAGACGGTGTTGGTTGGTTTGGATTGTTGTCATATCTGGTTTAGTTAAAACTTCTTCAGAATTAATTTTCATCTTATTCATTTACACACACATATCGTAGCTGGTCAGTCACACACTTTTATATTTCACATCTATTTGTTAAGAACACGAAAACAGACACATATAACAGAAGCGACATCTTGACGGACACAACACAAAGACAAAAAGAACGATTACTCAAGATTTTCGCTTTTATACCGGCAGTGGCAAGAGCGTGATTAATATGTAATAGTAGTTCTGATTGGATAGAATGGGCGTGACAGGGATTTCGGACTAGCCGATATCGATTAAAATTACAGTGTTATTTTTAAACCAAAGAGTTAAAGTTTGTTTAAATAGTAGTAAAAAGAGTTAAAAAAAGGAATACTAGAGGAAATTATATATATATATATACATATACAGGTGGATTCCATATTGTAGACATTTTTGAGATTTGTTATGTTTTTTAAGCTTGTATGCATTTTGAAAATGTTACGTTGCACAAAATGCAAAGTTTTTTATATTCTTTTAAAAGATGACTTAATACTGAAATCAAAAAAACAAAAATTCAGAAATTTTCAACGCAAGAACAACAATAACTATCGATATACATTAGATACTGATGAAAGCAGTGGATTATCAGTACTTAGTGGGGTAGCCTTTATTTTTTATTACAGCTTCACATCGATTTTTCATTGAACTGAAGATACTTATACGCTCTTCTTTCGTTATTACATGAGGCCAGGAAACAGTTATAGCCTCAATTAGTTCCGTTTTATTTCACGGTTACTTCACCCGGACAAAAGTTTTCAAATAGGGCCATAGTTTTCGATAGAATAGAATAATAAGAATTATGTTCTTTAGAAGAAGAATAGTTTATTATTATAGATTTAAACATTTTTTCCTAGTTAAATACATTTATATAGTTACCTGCATATTCAAATTATAGTTAACAAAAACAAATATGTTCCTAGATTCTCTTGCAAGTGACTTTAATACTTATCTATATACATGTACTACATAATTATTTTAGAACTAATAATTTTATACTTTTTGCTAAGAATTACTTTTCATTAACATGGGAGTTTATGATATTTCATATTTGTAATATTTGAACTGATTACTTTGGGGGAAAAAACAGGTACTTGCGTATCATACCGTTGATCATGTGAAAAGATGCTCCAACGGTATTTTCTTTTAAGTCGCGTCAACGATGATGGCAAAGTTTTTTTTGATTTTGTGAAATGGGTTGACGGTATTATACGTAAGTAAGGAAAAAATAGTACTTGTAACATTTATCCATTATTGTTATGGCGAAAACGCGAATTAGATTTTACTTGTCTCGAACTTTTGCTCCAAAAAACAACTAAATAATATTAGGTCGGGGGAAAAGAAATCCATTATTTTTGCATAAAATTCAAGACTTTATTTAACATGCTTCCAATTATCCGATTTGGGTCAAATATGCACCATTTTGTTGCATAATTTGTTGCCATTTTAAAGGTAGCTTCATAAAGCCTCTCATAGAAGTCTTGACCCTTATTGGCGAAAACATCTAGTAATCGATTTTCACAATCTTCTGTTGATCCCAATTTCTTATCACTCAGGAAGCTTTACAATGAGAGAAAAAAGTGGTAATTGCTTGGTGCCAGGGCCGGACTATATGGTGGGTGCATTATAACTTCCCAACCAAGATCCCAGAGGTTCTGGCAAGTCACTACAGAAGTGTGGGGTCTAGCGTTGTTATGATGGAATATAATACCTCTTCTGCTTGCCAATTCTGGTCAATTGCTAGCTTCAAACAGTACAGTTGTTGACAGTAAAGATCTGAATTTAGTGTTTGGCCATGCAGAAGCAACTCCTAATAAAAGATTCCTTTCCAGTACCACCAAATACACAGTAAAACCTTCCTGGCCGTTAGTCCTGCTTTGGCCAACATTTGAGCTGCTTCACCGCACTTTGACCACTATCGTTTTCGCACAATATTGTAGTATGTGACTCATTTCTCATCCCCAGTCACCATCCGCTTAAGAAATGCATCGATTTCATTCTGTTTGGCCAAGGCTTCGCAGATGGAAATTCGATCCCTCGTGTTTTTGGGTGTTAATTGGTGTGGCACCCAAACATGGAGCTTCTTTTTTAATCCAGATTTGCGCAAAAGGCTTAAAACTGTTTTATGGTCGATCTTTAGCTCCTGGGCGATGCTACGACTAACATGCCGGTCAACTTCAATTACTTCTGTGATTTTATCGACATTTTCGACAACGGACCTGCCTGTGCGAGGGGCATCTTTAACATCAAAAATACCTCAACGGAATCGACGAAACCAAAATTACATGTAATTAGCTGTTACAGTATCGGCACCATAAGCAGCATTCGCAATTTTAACCACCTGGCTTGCATGTTCGCATTTATCAAAGGAAAACCTTAAAAATAACCGAATTTTCTCTTTGTTGACTTCCAGTTTTAACACCCTTCAACTCACAACTGAATGGACCAAACAAAAAAAAGCCAAATAATTTTTTTAGTATGAAATGTCATCTTGGCAACGAACATAAATTTGAAATTGTTTGATAGATATATCACGAGATATCGATAATACAGCCATTTACCGAAAAAATAATGGATTTCTTTTTCCCCCAACCTAATATTTAAAAATTTCGTTAATTACCAAACTTCTGGCCGTAATAAAAAAGAAATAAGTTTCATTTTTGTGTAGAACGTTTTGAGTATACAAAAAATCAGAAAATTTTCTACAAATCCACATGGTTGGATCTTATTTTTAATGCACATCGTTATATATCACCAAATTTGCCATTTTATTGTCATCATATTGGATAAAATTCATGTGACATCATAGTTACATAGTTACAATCACATTTTAAGCCTATCAGTTCATAAATTCATGTGACGTCATAGTCACATAGTACGTGTTCTCAGTAAATCACATAAAGCATTTCGCTGTTGCCAACTTTTGCATTTTACTGGAACTTTTTTAAAAAGTACGTATTTTTTTGTTATCAATACTAATGCACATGAGTAAACAAATTACGATTGATTTAAAAGAATACGTATATTATACGTGTTCTTTAGAATTTATAATTTCTGTAAACAGTTTGAAGAATCTTAATGTTAGAACACCTTTCCCCAAATATAAAAAAAAAACCCAAGTCTGATGTCAGTTTTGAATTCAATGGAGAACACGTGATTACATTTATCAAGTGACCATCATGAGCAACCCATGAAGAAAAACGAGCTGCTGGTGCCATTTTTTTTCCTTCGTCAACACCAAAGTCACCATCCAAACCAGGATTTTCTTACTCCGCATTTACACTAAGTATTCATAAAGAATTATTCATAAAGAACATTGCAGATGCTGTAACACAGGAACAATCAAAGACAAGCACCACTCAGCCTAAGGTAGATAAAGTTTGTGCCTCATCCCTGACCGAAGTGACGTATGCATTAGCATGCGTACCATAGAACTAGTCAACGAAAATGG
Organism: Trichonephila clavipes; assembly: GCA_019973935.1. Taxonomy (NCBI): domain Eukaryota; kingdom Metazoa; phylum Arthropoda; class Arachnida; order Araneae; family Nephilidae; genus Trichonephila; species Trichonephila clavipes. Next base: position 336,499 of record BMAU01018107.1, on the reverse strand, counting down.
CGGTGTTTGCAGTAGAAAACGTTGGTTTTTTTTTTTTTTTTTTTTTTTTTGTATTTTTAATTTAGCAGAATGTTACGACAGCCACTTTTTTGAATACGTTGATGCCACAGTTGCAGGACGACATTGACAACTTCATTCTCCATGGTGGTTCATTCTCCATGATTCTGAGGATGGTGTATCACCTCACTGATCGGCCAACATGGGAGATTACCTCGATGAACATCTACCTCAGCGATGGATTGAACGAGTCCCTGACTGCAACACGCCACTTTCCATTGGCCACCCAGAAGTCTTGAACACTTTGTGATTTCTTCCTGAGGGTTTGGAGTTGATAAGGTATTCGTCACTCACTTTCTGGTTGATCTAGGGCAGCTGAAACAGAGTATCACAACCACTATCGATGGACTTGATTCAGATATCTGAGCACGTGTTTGGGTAAAAATAGATTGCTGGCTCAATGCTTATCGCTTGACTAAGAGTTCACATAGAAACATCTGTGACTGACTCTAACAAAACTATAATATTCCCATACAGTTCTGTTACAAGTAACAAATAATATCATAAATTGTTCTGGATTGATAGTTCATTGAAACTCTAGACTTCTTTATGAATCACACTGTGTATACGAAGCGTGTGCTCAAATAAAGTACCGTTTTGGAAATAACTCGCATAAAATATTTTTCCAAATAAAATTTATTTCACCTGAAAACTATTTTGTTCATTTGTCATATCAGGAAACAAACTTGTCTATACCCTCTTCAAAGAAAGATGCTGCCAGTGAAGAGAGACATTGCTGCTCAAGGTCTGTGGAAATTTATCATAAAGTCCTCTTATGAAGAACCGTCTGTTTTCATGAACTTTCTCATTCACTTTTTCAATTAAACCATTGCTTAGGCACTGGTCTTTTGAAGTCTTTGTTCAAACCGGATCACTCCAGTGAAAGGTTGCGTTAGAACGACATCGGGAGGCTCGTTATCTCGGTAGGTCACTGTAGGTCTAAGAGATTCCAAACGAATCTGGAAGTCAATCGGAGAGAGAGTCCGTAGGAGTGGGGGTGTCGTAGAGTGTAGAAGCGTCTCTAAAGTGTCGAACAGTATATGGGTTTCCCTTTTTGGTGTCTATTTAAAGGTCTATTACGTCTGTGACAAATCTATACGGAACTTTATCACTAACCTTCTGAGACGTCTTTTTTAGGGAAATTTAATTCCCTGCCTATTTCCAATCAGCTCCAAAAAGAGGACAGGGATTCCGTGTTATGCAGATTAGATAAAGTATTTAAGTCAAGCGGAATAGTAAAGTGAGAGGCAGTAGGAGAGAAAGATTGAAGCAGGAAGTTATAATAATGAAGTTAGAGATTTATTATTGAAGATTTCTAGGTGGATAAATTAGGCTCAGGAAGAGCTGAGATTCAGTGTGGTAAATATTGATTTATAATTAAAGTCTCATTAAAGTTTTATATTATGAGTGAGATTAAAGTTAAATGTTCAATAGGAACATTATTGAATATAATTCTGGGATCTCTTATTGCGGTAATCTCTGCGTGATCGATATTCTAATTGTTAATTAATTGGATCAGTAAATATTTAAGTTAATATGAAGGAAAGTCTCATTTAAACCTCATAAAGCTATTTGAATTATTTGTTATTAAAAGTCTTTGATTCTATTTGGGAAAGATAAACAAATAAAGAAAGTTATTCATAAAAATGGCTACTGGTTCTTCTTTGACTCAAAATTATTCTCGTTCTCAAAGTGAGATCCAAGGGGATCTTCACACGTCCACAAAAGCGACACTCGAGGCAAAATTGATTTCTGTTTCACCATAATCGGGATTACAATCCAGCCATTGCGAGGTGAATCCTATCTTGCGAGGTGAATTTTGAAGGCGGTGATTGGCGTAGATACCGCACCTGTCACTATCTGCTGTTTGACTTGCCTCAGAACATAAGCATCGGGTTGTCAAGCTTTTGATACTTTCCGGTGCGAAATTATGTAACCATTGAGACGTCATTAGTTCTCTAACAGGAAATCGGTCTTTTGGTGGAGACTGCCACACCATCATTGACAACATAAGTTTGCTTACTCCGCGCATCGTCAGGATCATTGTCGATCCCACTTTCTTACCATTCCATCACTCATTACATTTTCACCATCAATTTCTACAAGTAGACGAAGAATTTCAACTGGCTTAACATTCCTTGAGTTCAAAGAATGCTTTTCTTTGTCTAAAACATTTTACCCACTATAATTGCACTGTAAATGAGCCAGAGACATGTGTAAGTAAGGTTTGAACTCCAATACTACCCCTTCAATTGTAGTAGAAAAAACGGTAGCTTCCAGACACGCCTCGAAAATTTAATTAATAGTAAAATATTTTTATTCCTTCCTTCCTCAGTGGCACGACAGCCCAGGGTGGGCCTTTGTCTTCTCAAGAAGCCTCTTCCAGGCCAGCCTTCTTTCTGCTAGTGTTCTCCAATTCCTAGATCTTAAGACTAAGAGATCTTTTTCTAGGCCATCAATTCATCTCAGATTTGACCTACCCTTCCTTCGTGTGCCAATTGGTTGAGCATTGAATACTTTTTAGTGTTGTGGTCTTCGTTCATTCTGATAACGTGGCCTGCCCATTATATCCGTTGTATTTTGATGAAGTTAACAATATCAGATCCTTTATATGATCGATACAGTTCTTAATTTGATCTTCTTCGCCATGTTCCATTTTCCTGAAATCCTCCAAAAATGAATCTTAAAATCTTCCTTTCGTAGCTACTTATCATGTTCTCATCTGTTCGAGACATGGACCAAGTTTCACATGTATAAGTTAATACTAATCTTAAAAGACTTTTATACAATAGAATCTTTTTTTGTGTGTGTTTTTCTTTTGATTAAATGCGATTTCATAAATTCTCGTATTCCATTAAGACATCTATTAGTCATAATAATTCTCTTTTGAATTTCAGCAGTTCATTCGTTTTTATTGTTAATTTCTGAACCTAGATAAGTGAAGATGTCAACAATTTCCAAGCTATACTCTTTAATTTTAAAATGGGAATTGTTGAAACATGATTTAGTGCAAGGCATGTAAAAATATTTTGATTAACAATTAAACAAGTAATATAAAAAAATTAAGTTAATTCCTACTTATATCATTAAAGAAAAAATTTATATATTTTAGCTACTTTTTATTAAATAGTTACAACCAATATAAATATGTATATACATAGGACAGAATCACAATATTAAGTGGTCATTAGTTTTTATTCATTATCATTAAAGTATCGTATTGTCATCTTAAACAATCGTGTCTATAAAATTTCAGTTCAATTGAATGCTTCAAAATGCGAGAAAAAAATCTTTTAAAGTTTTGACCCAAGTCGCTAAAAATGAAACCAACGTGACTGTATCTGTAATTCTTTAAATAATTAGTTTCAGTCAATTTATTTAATGAATTATATTTAAATTATCGTATTTTTACCCAAAACAATAGTGTATGGAAAATTTCAGCTCAAATGAGCACTTTAAAATGTGAGAAAAAAACCTTTTCAAGTTTTGACAGAAGTCGCCAAAAGGGTCGCTAAGTCACCAAAAATGATGCCAACGTGGCTGTACTTGTAATTCTTTAAATAATTAGTTTTAATCACTTAATTTTTATTAATTATAATTAAATTATTGTATTGTCATCCAAAATAATCATGTATATAAAATTTCAGCTCCATTGAGTGCTTTAAAATGTATTTTATTAACGATTGAAAATTCCACCAAGATAAATAAATTATATATATATATAAGAGTGCGAGCTAATAGTAGGAAATGAAAATTACCACAGACTTAGTGCATTATCAGTTTTCTTTATTAAAACGTCTTTTGCAATCGAAAAAAAAATTTAATGTATTCATTTCATTTACTCAAAAACAGGTTGATGATTTTTATGGAAAACTAATGTCGGCTTACGAAGCGATGTCAAGAGCTATTGCTAGACTAGATGTTAACGGACCAGCCAGTCAGTTCGATGCAGCTTTCCAGGCTTACGGTGAAGGAGAGAGAAGTGACAAGTACATAACAGAGTTGCGGGAATTGAGGAAAAGCATTGTAAGTATATTCAGAGTCCATAGTTTTCCATATCTACGAGAGATGTCTCAAGAGTAAGTTTCGTCTTTGTATTTATATACATGAAAATCCACGCAATGACATCATGTCAACTAAGCATCTTGCTGTATTTTTCACATGATTTTATTAGCTTCACCTGTATATAACGGAATTTGAACTCGATTTTTACCCACTTTAAAAAGGCCAGAGTAATTGGAAATTTTGCACACTTTTGTCAAGGATCGATGACAGTACAAACATTTAATAATTTTGATCCATTGTCCTGATCATCAGGATTAGCGATTTTCCATTTCCAGATTTGGCGACTATTGATTGAATATTAGCGTCGCACTGTTCAGCTACACGAGGGATTTTGGCGACGGACCACGTAATTTTGAACCATGGGCAAGTGAAGTGGATGACACCTGAGCTGGCAATCCCTCTCCTAACTACCACACCACACCAACGGGAGGACGTTTCAGCTCTCGACAGATTTAACGTGCATCGCTGCCCTACACGGCGGGTCTTTAGTGGAACTGAGCTCGAACTCGTGACAAGGCAAACCACGATCCGATACCTATACCACTCGGCTACCGCGGCAACAGATTTGGCAACTAAAAGATTAAGTTACAACCATAAAGCGAAAACGCCAATGGGTATTCAGATTCTAAGAAAATGACGCGTTTAAAATTAACTCTTCAATCAATGAATAAATGATAGTTTAAAAAACCCGCATTTACTGTTGTTCCAACTAAAAAAAAATGGAAAATAAATTATAGTTTAAAAAATCTAAAAAACACGCTTTTATAGTGTGATTCGAACTAAGAAGTAAAAAATAATTCTTAATATAAGAATAAAAGGACTAACGAGAAAATTTATGCCATTGTGGTAAAAGCGTATAGAGCTCGATATGAATTTTTATAATTTCTTACCACCTCTAGTTAGTGCAAAAATATTGTACAAATCACCCCACACGCGCACACACGCTTTTGCCACAATGACATCATATATAATTTCATCGTTTATCATTTTATTCTTATATTAAGAATTATTTCTTTTCTTTTTAGTTCGATTCACACTCACTATAAAAGCGTGTTTTCTAGTTTTTAAATTATAATTTATTCTACATAGTCACCACCGACAGTGAGCGATTTGTCATAGTGTACAATCATCCTGAAGAGAATCTACTCAGATAAAACCCGGTACTCTACAGTCACGTTTACATGGATGAAAATTGCCGAAAAAATACCCCATTAACCCTCTGTAGACCGGTTTACATGATGAGCCGGCATTTTACCGGTTGAAAAGAAGTTCTAGTCTTTGGACATGTTTGGGAGCAGTGCAAATAGGGTGAAAGGCGAGTTCATTCTCAAATTTTCCCATGATGCATTGTGATTGAGATTCATTTGTTCAAAGCACTTTAGTAGAATCGGCCCGTAAGACGACGGAAGAAATTAAATTCCTATTAAAAGATATTGAAAGTGAAATGTAAAGTTACAAATAAATTTTTTAAAAAAAGGGAAACTAGAATACGAAAAAAAAATGAAGAGATTTTATTTATTTATATTATTTGACAATATATAATAAGCTGAGGGTATCTCTAATAGCATATAAAAGTATTCCAATGGATTGAAAATTGAGTAATATTGACTTAATCATTTTTAACTTCATAATAAATAAATCATGCATTTGAAATTTTATCACCAACAGTTTTATGCCTGCATGTTTTTGTATAAGTTAATATACATGAATGCAGAATAAATGTAGAGTTTTTTTTTTATTTTTTGATAATATCTTATAAGTTGAAAATATTTGTAACTTTATATAAAAATATTCCAATGTATTAAATCTTCCGTGTTTCTGTTTAATTAGCTTATGTGTGAGTTTAAGTTATAATTTTTATCTGTATGATAAATAAATTATAAATTTAAATTTTTTTACTATATAAGTTTTATATCTACATCTCTTAGTGTAACTAAAGTAAGAAACCAGAAATTAATTAATTTCTTTTTTGACAGTCACTAATAAGTTCAAAATATGTTTGTAATAAAAAACCTTGTATAAAAACATTTCAATGTATTAAATCTTACATTTACACTCAGACAAATTTTAGAGGAACGTTTTTTTTTTTTATTTCTAATGTGATACGGATTGGTGTTTTACCATTGCAGACCTTGTGCATTCGCCTAAAGCTGGTATCTCTTATTAGAGCGGCACCAATCACCGCAGGTAATTTTGATGCCCCCACCTGAGCTCTAGCGATGCGAAGCCTTACTTAGGATTTTATTTTGCACAAAGCACCCAATCCAAACAGGCACTCAGGCGGTCTTCATTATTCATCGGTTCAATGTCTTAGAGAAACATTGAATTTATTATTTTTAGCATCATAATAAATAAATTTTGTAAATAAATAAAATTATAATTTTGAAATTTTATCATGAAATTGTTCACATCTCTATATTTTAGCACAATTGGAATAAATACATATTTGTGAGTCCAGGATCTGATTGTAGATTTTCTGGTTGTCCATCGCAAAAAACGAAGCAAATAACAACAAATATGTGAAACAACGTGGCTTCTAAATAGGGATTTAGAGAAGATTGTGGACGATCATTGCAATCAACATTCTAGGTGTTTCCTTCGTTACACTGTATAATCACATGAATCTATCAACCAATTACCAGATTCTCATGTAAACGGGCTGAAACAAAAATACGGGCTTATGTCTCTCAACCCTACTTTGCCTGCTGTTTGTGGGTTTGTATTTAAACGGGGCCTATGAGACACAAAGAAATGTCACACAGCCTGCTCCACCTCAAAGTTATTTTGGAAGTTAGGTCCCGAGAATGTGACTTTCAGGACAGTGAACAGGTGAAAGTACGATGGGGCGGGAGTGAGTGAATATTAACGTCGCACTATTCAGCTACTCGAGGACTTTTGGCGATGGACCTCATTATTTTGAACCATGGCCAAGTGACGAGGACAACATCTGTAACTCCCCTCTATAACCTTCCAACCACAACAAGGGGAGGACATTTGAGCATCTAGAGATTTAATGTACGTCGCCCTCTCCCCTACATGGCGGTTATTCAGTGGTACAAAGAACGAAACATGACACGCCGGCCACGAGTCCGTTATCTTGACCACAAGGCTACCGAGCCCACAAGTGCGATGGGAAATGCTGTTTTATAGATTTATCGAATGTCGCGCATTTCGATTTTTATTCTCCCCATTCTACTGCCTTCACTATTGAGCAACGCCAACGACTATTGATGAGACTCCTGATGGCTCATCAGCATACTTGGTCAGTAAGCGTTCATCGAGGATGAACACGCATGCTCCACATGCCCTTTCGTACAAAATAACGGCACTCAGTTCCATTGACAACTACATTGTCAGCACATGTTTGTCTGTCATTGTTATTTGTACTCAATTTAACTCGGGCTCGCCTTCCTGCTACTATTCTCTCTCTTGTTTGGTACTATGCGCATGCGTCATTCTTTCGATGCTCACGCTAATTCCGTCGTTTAACCAACAATGAATGTGGTTTTTTTACTGCAATTGTTTACTTCATCATCTTCCCTTTCAAAAAGAAAAAAAATGACAAAACTTACTTTCAAACACCCTTCGTCCTCCAATAAAATTAATAGAAGTACCGCAAAATATCCATTACTTACTTATTTAAAAACAAAGACTCAAGTGTTAATCAAGGCAGTTTATGGCGATATTTTTGCATAATTTCTGATGAATTTGAAACTATTGATATATTAATCAATCTGTAAGTGAATTCTGAGACTATTTAGTACAAAAAATGAATATTAAATTAGAGATACAAGTGAAAATTTCTCTACAGAATATTGTACATTATTATTTATGAATAAATCCTTTAACAAAATTAATTTTTCAGGTATATTTCAAAAATATCAATCCTTTTTTCCTATTAAAAATATTATTATTAAAAAGGCTTTCAAATACAACAAGAAATTTGGTAGATTTATATTTGATTATAATCAAATCTCGGAGCTCCTAAGTTCAGAATCATGTAAATGCAATCTACATCGAGACTATATTGATGATTATCATCAGCACGTTGTCACAGGAGACCTTAGCATCGTGAAAGATGATTTGTTAAGAAATTTTATGGAAAAAGGTACCGGTTGTAGACTGATGATCACAAAAAATAAATCTAACGTTATGAAACAAATCATAAAAGATTTAGATAAATTCTACCTTAAAATGGCAATTAAATACGGAATGCCGATTGAAGCATTCAATCAATTTAGATCTTATGTAGCAACAGAAATTCGGGAATTAGATTTCACTGTTGAAAATGAAATTATGTATAAAGATCTCTCTTAAATCATCAATAGAAAATATCCAAAATGACTTCGTGATTACATATGTTGATAAGGTCTCTGCTAATTATGCCATAATTTGTAAATACTTTTACAGTAAAATATTAAGTAACCACATTTTAAAAAAATAATAATTCATTTCAAAAATCAATTCACAATAATAGAGAAGATGATAATCGTCTTTTAGCTTTGAACAAAAAAGACTGAATATTCATCTAAATAATATTAAATATCCAAGTATTTTTTTAACACCAAAATTTCATAAAAGCCCTATAAAATTCCGTAGTATCACTAATGGATACAATACATATATCACGAAGTCTGGGAAGATCTTACAATCTCTTCTTCAAAATCTAATTGATAATTTACAAAACACGGCAATAATTAGAAATAGCTTAGAGATTGCTAGAGTTACTAAGGATATGTTAATTTTTTCGATGCATGGTTTTGATTTCGAGGACTTTTTTTAATTCTATAGATATTGACGATATGATTAAGGTTCTACAGTTAATTTATGATAAATATGAATTATATACTTCAATGAAAAAAGAAAAATTTGATATTCTTGTTCACCTCGTATTAAAAGAAAATTTCATTACATTTGATCAGAATCTTTATAAACAGATCAAAGGATTACCTCAGGGTGGTCCAGCTAGTAATTGTTTAGCGAACCTATATTTACATTTTTTTGAAATAGATCATGTTATAAATGATTCTTACTTAATTTATCGTTATATAGATATAGTAATTTTTGGTAAAAATAGTGAATACAAACCAAATATTACGTTCTACCCTGATTATCTCAAGCTCCTTAAAACTAACTTCAACTCTAATATGGTGGAATTCTTGGATTTAGACTTGCATCTTATTAACAATAACGTAGTCAGTAACATTTTTGACAAAAGAGATTCGTTTAAGTTCCATATAATTAAAATTCCCGTATGGAATAGTAATTTACATATATCAATTTACAGAAATATCATTTTGAATTTTTTATTTAGAAATGATAACTTAAGAACTTATATTCATCACAAATACATTAACCGTCTTGCTACTTCGAATTCCAAAACCACCACACAACAATAGGATTTCAAAGTCAGCATGTTAGTGGTTTTGCTGTGAAGATTATATCATAACACTCATATCACAGTTTACATTTTTTCCACACACATCTTGAACATCTTACACACTGTTGACAACCAACCAAATTAGAGCCTAGAAAATTTACATTTTTGACAATCAACCAATTCAAATTTTACCATATTTGATTGTCGTCATTTTATACCTGTCTTTGCTGGCTGGTTTAAAAGTCAGCTCAAAAGATGTGTTTATGTATTTTCGAATTTTTTAACTTGGTGAATAATTGATTTTCATTAATGGCAAGACGCTTGATTCTCTTCGTAAAAGCTTTGTGAGTAAAGAAATTTTGTTAAATTATTTTTTGAAAGTTACTTTTCTTATGTATTTGTTTTAGCATTTTTCTACTTTTCTTACGCAATTATTTTGTGATTTTTCTGCATTAAGAGTTTGGGAGAGTTTGTTACATAATAGTAGTGAGTGGTTTTATCATGCTCTCTGAGTTATCCATACTCTGAAGTTTTGTTTATTTTATTTTATTTGGTTTTCCTACCGAGTTGCAAAGGGGGAAGGTTGGCACCTTCAAACTAGTTTAACCCCACTTATTCGGTCCTAAGTCCGAAATTGCTTTCTGACTAGCTAGGTTCTTCTTTTTTGTAGTTTTTTTTTATTTCTCTATAATTTTGTTCTTCATGTTCAGCTTTTATATTTTTATTACGCTATTTCTTGTTATGTTATTTATCTATTATTTCTTGTTTTTGATATATAATACATATTTCTTTTATGTTCAAATTTTAAATTGCTTATAAAATACTTTTTATTCATCCACTCAAGTTCAAATACATTTCTTTAAACTTGTAGTACATGACACTTGAAGTTAATACACTTTTTCAAATATAAATTCATTAATTAAATTTAATTATAGTTTAAAAGATATATTTCAGTTGATATTATTCCTCTAGATGGCAGCACCATTGGATAAAACAGCCTTTGTGTTAAATTTGTGATGAAGATTTAACTTAACCTAAATAATCATATGCTATTTAGACGTCAGCATTCCTTTTACACTGGTTAAAGATAAATTCTTATCTATTATAATTGACTTTAATTAAAAGATGTGTAATTACGAATTTAATGTGGTTAAAAAGTTTGTAATGTTAATTTAAAAGGTGTTTTGTCACTCAGTATTTTGATTCTGTCATAGCTATACATATATTTATAATAATTGTAATTATTTAATAAAAAGTAACTAAAACCAAAATTTTTCACTTTTTAGACCTAAGTAGGAATTGTGTTTAAAATTTTTATTTATATTCCTTTTTTTTTTTAATTTCTAAGACAAGTTGAATGAAAACCCACGTCTCGAATTTATTAACAGTCTCAACATTTTGCATTTATTTTGTGGAAAAAAATGTGAACCATTTTCAGTGGTATCCTTTTTCAGTTTTACTTGAATTTCTTTTATCTCATTACAGGGATGAAAATCTATTGAAAAGTTTCCTCTACTTTGGTGCAACCCCTAATGGGACCCACAGCTTCCAAAAAACAAGACTGATTTAGAAATGAGTTGTTGGAATCCTTTTAAATAACATCTCAGATATGTAATTTTTCAATAAAATATTACTATTACTCGCGGTTTTTCATTGTAAATTTAATTATTGTTGTTGTTCATCAGAAATTTTTTTATCAATAATACCCCCTGTAAGCCTCCTTAGTAGATTTCCTGAAAACTCTACAGAACTCTACAGAAGGAAAGAAGAATGCTTATCAAATTTCTATTTTGTAATTCTAAAAATGTAAAAACGGAAACTTTTATCTATAACGCCCCCTCAGCCGCCTTAGGAGTCGATTTTCGCAAAACCCGTTCTTAAAAAGCATATCTCTACTTATTTGGAGAAATATGTTTGCCAAACTTCAAGTTTGTAGGTGTAATAGTTCATAAATGGGAATATTTGTATATAACCTTCCCCCTGAAACCCATTGGACGTCGACTTTGGCAAAACCAGTTTTCAGCGTATATACTCAACAAAAGGAACAATCTTGCTAAATTTCCAGCCTATACGTCTAATATTTAGAAAAGATCAAGTTGTTGAGCTTTGAGTCACTTTTTTCTTAAATACAGGGCGAATTTTTTAAAAAAATTAACTCTATGCAGAACCATTTGCAGTTCGTTATAACAACCGTAATGTGTACCCTACTATACATGGAGACTAATGCCTGAATGGGAAGTAAGATTTCTTAAAAAATAATTTAGTTCCAAAAACCTCCGATAGGGGTATTGATGGTGTTGTTGTAGCTTACCAAAACGAGAATCGGCCTAAAACACGGGCAAAATCCAACTGCATGCTTTCCTATGCGACAACCACGCCAGGAATTTAGGCTATAGAAACAAGGTTTCTCTCTTTCGCTCTTTCCCGGGATATCATAAGATCTCAATACTTTTTCTATTCCCGGGAATTGTAATTCATTTCCGGGATTTCCCGGGAATCACACACGGCTTCAATAGTTTGTAGACAGTGCTTGAAATATTTTTAGAAATAAAGTTAGCAATTTTAAAATCTTTAATTGATATTAAAGAAGAACAAATGATGTCCAATGTAGAATTTGAAACTGCGACTACAGTTGTAGCAGACATAAAGCCAGTAAAAATTGGCTTAGAAAAATTATGCAGTCGGAATGCAACTTTTCTAACTGCAGAAGGTGTATTTTCTTTAGTTATTGGAGAAGTGAATGAACAAAACTCAGAGAATTTGCAAAAAAAAAGAAATATTCTCTAATTTAAAGAATTAATTAGAGACGCAACGTTAATTTAAGAGGATTAACGCAATACCTGAATTTTGGGAGAAAATACGAAGCAGCTGCAGTTACTGTCAATATTTCGCGATTGCCTGAAAAAATTATTTTGTTAGACAAGCCCAAATGATAGGGAGAAGGCTTTTCTGCAAAGAAAAGGAATCAATATGCAACTCTTCGCACTCAGAAGAAAGCATGGAGATTTTGAAAGAAAAACCTCTAACGTTGGACAAAAAAAAAATTAGAGAAAACAATTTACTCAAAAACAAAAGTTTTATATTGTTCAACCAAAAAAAGTACTAGAGTTTCAACACAATCATGAAACAAGAGATGCAGTCGTTCGACTCGACTCACCAAACATAAAACTATGAGAGGCTTTAAAAACAACTCCTCCAATGTCAGTTGAAGCCGTGAGAACATTTTCTGCTGCCGGATTGTTCATCACAAAGCTTAGAACTAGACTGAGTGATAAAAGTATAAATTGTTTATGCTTTCTGAAATCCTAATTTAAAAATGAATAATCAATTTATTATACATTTTTTGCATTTTTTAGCTCATTATGTAAATAAGTATTAATTTTGGAATTTATATGTATCCTTATGTTATATAATTATTGATTTTATTTAAAAAATAAGTTGTTATTAATTTTTTTGAAATTTCGATGTATTACCGGGAGTCCAGGAACTATAATTACATTCCCGAGATTTCCCGGACATTCCCGGGATATCAGAAACCCTAATAGAAACATGAAGACTCTGAAAAGCTGAGCTGAGCCAGCTCAAATGAATATGCGACTTCTATTACCAGAGAATGAGTTAGTGAATATTAACATCGTCCTATTCAGCTACTCGAGAGCTTTTGGCGAGGAACCTCGTCATTTTGAACCCTGGTCAAGTGATGAAGACGACACCTGAGCTGGCACCCTCCCCTCTCCTAATTTCCACAAACGGGAGGACGTTTGAGCCTCGACAGATTTAACGTATATCGGTCCTCTGCACGGTGGGTCTTTAGCGGTACTAGGCTCGAACTCATGACACGCCAGCCACGAGTCTGTTACCTTGACCACCAGGCTACCGCAGCCCTCGCATTACCAGATAATGCCTTGTAGGTGAAGCGTAATACCTTAAACATTCATAGCTTTTCTTGAGCTTAGAACCTGCCAGAAAGTGCATGAGGGGGCTTTATAGCTTGATGCTTTGAATGAGTGAGTGTTTATTAACGTCGCATTATGAGTTACATGAGGGTTAATGGTGACGGACCTCGTGTGTAAGCGACTTCCCCTTGAAGTAATTTCCTCAACGTCCAGCCTATTTAAAGATGTTGGAGGGAACAAAGCCTGACCAGAAACTTCCATGATATATCTAATTTGTTATTACTATTCAATTACATTTATCAACCACAAAGTAAACCACAAAAGAAAACCCTAGGAGTGATATAAAAAAATCAACAACCCTAAGTGAATAAGTGCAAGCAAACAGATCAAATTAATCTTAATCAATCCTAACTTATCAATTCCTAATCCATTAATTTAATATGGTAGCAAAACTCCGTCCTTTAGTCAAGTTGCGCATATCCTAACGCTGCAATAGATGCTCCGCTCCTTCTGCCCTACAATTACCAAACTCTAACTTTATATATTCTAGATAATTCGCATATCAGGGTTTCTTCTTGAGACGGATGGCTGCGAATTAAACGCGAATGCTAGACCAAAGATTCCCCAAAGAGGATTAGTTGGTGAAGGTTGCGTAAAGACCGACTCACTCGTAATTGGTGGCCTCGGTCAGGTAGGAATTGACTTTTAAAAAAATTTACATTACTTGTTCAACTTACACCTGCGAGAATCATTCTTTTCGAAAACGAAATTTATCGAAAATAAATCCTGCTGAAACTCATTGAACAGCATCCATTACATTGAGATAGACTTGCAAAAACTAAGTTAAAGAATTTTACAAATACCTCATTATTAAAATAAATTAAACATAGTTTGATCATTGCATTATAATTATTATATTATTGATGTTTGTATACATGAAAAACAATGAGAACAATAATAATATGTCAATCTGTTTTCAATTTTCACTCCAATAAATATTTGTAATGGTTTCAAATCGAATAGTAAGAAATATATTTTTACATACGTCCCACTGGATTATAATGGTTTCCGAAGCAGCCCGCGAGGCTATTTGAGTTGGCACCCCGGGTATTAAAGGTGTTCATACTGAAGGTGGTTGAGAACTTCATTGAGGAAGTGAATGTAGTGAGTAAAACTGAGCATTTCAATGTTATTTTTGTGCATGTTTTTATTCTCTTTTTTAAAAAACACTTTTGCATTGTGTACAGAGCCATAAATATCACTATCAATGACTTTGGAACCAATTTTTTTCCTCACAGAATCTTACTTCCCATGTCATTATTAGTCTCCATACTGAATTTGGGTTGTCCGAACGTTATAGTGGTTAGCGACGCTGACTGCGGTACCGTAGAGCCTGGGTTTGAATCTCGGAGAAGACATGGATGTTTGTAAATGTATAGTGCCTTTGTGACAGGGGGGTACTCTAAATAGCCGTCGAGCCACAAGATCTCTCGTGGGGTTGGTGGAAGAGGTGAGAGGTCCCTGACCACCCCTAGGTGTCCTCTCTCAAAATTGGGGTGGAAATGAGCCAAATTGTGCTGTCACCTGCATGGTGCTCAAAGTTAAGGTTAACAACAGGCGTAAAACCTTAGCCGCGATGAATTTCAGGAGCCTCGATCTGACCTCGTCAGGCAGGTGGCATTAGTAACAACAGCACTGAATTCGGAGCTATTGCGGTTGCAAGATCGAGCTACATGTGGCTCTAAACACTGTCAGTTTTTTAAAAAAATCCCCAGTGTATGTAGTTTATATTAAATTAAAAATATTCCCACATAGATACAATTCAATAAAAGGTCATTGATATAGTGATTCTTTCAAAGAAAAGTAATTAATTTTAAAACATGTTAATTTTTTTAAATATACTATTAACCATGTTAACATGCCCCCAGTCGGCCTTACTCATCTAATTATGTTCCATTGAAACTTTTATGCAACATGAAATCTATGAAAGTGTTGAAGATGTTCCGTCGTATGTTTTAATTGACAAAGACAGTTCGAGAGTTATATGAAATACGAAACAAATCTGACATTTAATTAGATACTTAATTTTAATTTCTTGGATTTATATTTTAAGTTGACACATTACCCTAAAAATTGATCGAATTTATTTTTATTGCCTGAATTACAAAAGTTATTTAACTTTTTTAACAGTAGGTCGTAATGAAAACCTAAACAAGAACACGTGACGTGACGTCTGCATTTTAAAGTCCTTAAGGTTAAGATTTTATTTTTCATGATATTCATGTACCTCTACTTACACTAACTACCTCGACTTACGCGAAACCGGAGTTTCAAATCTCGTCAATTCGTCTTTTATTTGCGAAAAAGTCTAAAGTTAGTGAATATGGTAATGTCATTAAAGAAGTTGTTAACATTGCCAGGAAAATTTAGAAGTGGATGTTGTTAACGTTTCAGAACTGTTGGATTACCACAATCAGGAGCAGACAATGAATGAGCTCAAAGAAATGCTTGAGCAAGACATTGAAAAACTTGTGTCTTTAGATGCAGTTCAATCAAAAGATTGAATGACGGTTGAGAACTTGACAAAAGGCTTGAATTTTTATTCGTAACACTTATTGAAAATACACTCTTTTGCAAAAAAAATTCGAAGCACCATGATAGAAGTGGTTGTTTTTGATGAAATTAAATATGTGTATAGCTTATACACAAATAATAATGTGATAAAAATATCAAAGCGATAGGGCCCATCCGTGGCTCATGATTACAGCTTGAATTTTCAAATCAGTAGTCGGTGCAACCACCCTTGATGGCGATACATTTTGTATATGTCTCGGTAAAGAGAGATAAATATTTCTAATGTCACATTTTGCCTGGAATTCAGCAATGGTTGCTCTAAATCAGCGATATTTTGCTCGAATCTGGCACTCAACCATGTCACAGATATGTTCGATTGATGACAAGTTTGGTGACCTTGCTGGCCAATGAAGAGAATTAATGGCATGAAGGTAGTTCAGAGATATGAAAGCTGTATAGGGTCTTGCATTTTCTTATTGTAAACTTGTTTTCTTGTTCTTGTTATATCTTGTTTCCTTGTTGCTCGCATTTATTGGCACCCGGATGACGTGTCATGAAGGATGATACAACTGGCCTCAGGATGGCATCAACATACAGTTCAACTGATAAAGATATATGGAGGATGACTATAAATGACTATAAATGGTGTCGCATGAGATAGCACCCCACACTGTCGCATCAGGAGTTGTGGCTGTATGTCTTTGTAAAACAAAGGCTGAATGAGACCGTTGGCCCCGACCTCTTCATACACGGAGACAATGGTCATTTGCTTTAAGAGTAAAGCGGGATTCATTGTTGAACACTATGCAATGACAATCAGATGGCAACCATAATAATTGGCTGCAACACCACTCCAGACGATTCCAATTATGTTGTGGGGTCAAGGGCAGAAGTTTTCAAAGGCCGCTGTGAGCGTAACCCCGCCTCAGCCATGTGCCGTGAAATGGTGGGAGGTACCCCAGGTGGTAATGAAGAGGCTGCAGTACGTTGAATAGTAGACAATGTGATACCGTTGGAGCAGTTCAGGCATGTCGAACAATCATACGATTTTGCCTCGCATTTGTACCAGAGCCTTCATTTCGTTCATAAATACCTCGCAGCAACCATTGCTGCCGACACCTTTGAAGAGCTGTGTCTGTACGTTGAAGGTAACGACCTTTTGCTCGGGAGGATCACCCATTCTAACAATGCGACCACGCTCTCAGTCTTTCAGTTGCCGGTAAGGTCATCGTAAACATCGTGATGGCATCATTCGTTCTTTCTCTAGGGAATCACAACGGCAAAAACGAAAGGAAATCAACTTTCCACCTCTATTACCGGATTTATACTTTGCGAGTTGCTCAGCAGAAATGCGTGCTACGACCTCAATTCACGTTCATTGTCCTTGAAAATTCGATCATTTGCATTGTCGATCTAGATGTCCTTGCCTACGAAAATTTATCACAATCAAACAACTCTTTCTTAGTGCTTCGATTTTGTTTTGCAAAAGAGTATGTATTAGAAAATATAGACTCCATTTTCAATGAAACAGAAAATCAAAAAATATACTGGCGTGCTAAAAGAAAATTTTGTGGAAAAAAAATGTTTTTGAACCGGCACAGACTTCTGTGTTAGATTTTATGAGACCTAAATCAAAATAACTTCGGTTTGTGATTTTGTTTTTGTGTTATCAAAGAGTTTATTCAACATTTTTTTCTCCGTTAATATCTTTCGTCTTCGGTTCTAACTAAAAATAATTTATATGTATTTATACACGAAATTATACTTCGACTTACTTTACTTCTGCTGACGAGGTTATCACTCAGTCCCACCTATCGCGTACTGCATTTAAAATGTGAAGTTACTTTTTTTTATATATTGGTATTAAAGGTTTGAGACTTTTTCTGATTGTTTTGTGTAATACTTTTGATGATTCTGTGCATGGAATAAGAATTGTTGTGAATAGCTATATTTTTAGAGAAACCAAAGTTAAATATAGCTATTTTTTGACTGTTTCTTCTTAGTGTTCGACCCGAAAAAAGTTGCAAAAATAAAAGTACCACTCGTAATACCAAACCCAAGCTCACGAAGACGGAGAAACACTTCTAAGATCAGAAAAAAAATTTCCAAATACATTAAAATTTGTAGAAGTAATTTTAAAGCATTAAAGTATTTATAAAAAATTTTAAATAACTGTTTAAAAATTATATTATTCTTCTGAAATACACTCTATAACAAAAATACGACGCACCAAGGAGTTGCCCGATTGTAATGAAATTTCGTATGCAGACATTTGTAACGAACATGCAAATGATTAAAATTTGGTGTCAAACGAATGAATAGCGGAAGCTACAGCGCATCGGAACTGCGCAATCAGCAGGTGTCTATAAGAAGCTATTCTCAATCTGATGGTGAAAATTTCTGTTGCTTTGAGATTTAGGATACCCTTGAACAACTGAAAAAATCCCTCGCCGCAGGATTCGAGCTCACTACGAGCAACTGTCAAAGTTTGAAAGAAGTCGTATCATTGAACTGAAAGAGGGAGATTGGGAAAATCGGAAAATTGCTCGTCGTATGGGTCGAAGCGATGCGGTCATTGGAAAATGCTGGCACGAATGGGTAGACAGTGGCAGATTTCAGCGTCATGATGGTAGCGGTCGACTTAGAGCCACAGCAGATCAGGAGGACAGATTGTTTGCCAAATCTGCTGTTACAGCGCTTGATTCATCGTTATCAACCATCAGACGTACGAACCGCACACGAGTGTCCACCATGAACATTCACAGACGGCTTATAGAGCGAAATTTACACTCGTACCGACCGCTACGCCACCTGCCATTCACACCATCACACTGTTGAGCTAGATTACAGTGGTTCTTGAATCGATCTGTTTGGAATCATGCTGACTTGGGACGTATAGTGTTTAGCTACGAATTCCGCTTCCATCTGTGTCCTGACGATCATCGAAGACGTTTCTGCAAACGGCCAGGGCAGCGTTGCGATCCGGCTTTCACTATTGCACGCAATACAGGCCCTCAACAAGGAGTAATGGTATGGGGTGGCATTTCTTTGGAGCCTGACTCCCTTGATCGTTCTTAGAGGCACTTACAGCACATTGGTACGTCAACGGCTTTCTGAGAACTGTTTTGCTACCGTTCTTTTTGCAGTATCCTGGCCTTATTTTTCCGCAAGATAATGTCAAGCCACATACCACACGTGTTGCTATGAACTGTCTTACAGCTTTTTAAACCCTTGGCCAGCATCCAATCGAGCATGCTTGGATATGGTGGGAATGTTGGTGATCTGGCCCGACAATTGGAGCAACTTTTGTAACAAATGCTGCAAGAGACCATCAGGGTGCTTTATCACTCTTATGTCACGTCGTGTGGTAGCTTTCATCCCGTCTACAGATGGGTCAACTCCTTATTGAGCTCGTTACTTTGTAACTATATATATATATATATATATATATATATATATATATATATATATATATATATATATATATATATAAATCTATGAAAAAAAAAAAAAAATCCTTCACTTTTTCTGAAATTTTAATCATTTTTTATTCTATGCAAAACCTTTCTACCCACCAATTTTTGTCTCTATCGGACAACTCGTTCTAGGTGCATCATTTTTTTTGTTGTAGTGTAGATATTTCATGTGTGTTTAAATAGAGGATCATGTAAGAGAGAGTTTTCATATAATTATATATATTAAAATAACAGAAAAAGTTTCACTGAAGATAAAACTCCAAGTTTCAGTTGGGGGCTGCGGTAGCCCAGTGGTTAAGGTATCCAACCATGGCAGGCATGTCATGAGTTCGATCCCAGTACCACTAAAGACCCGCCGTGTAGGGCAGCGATGCACGTTAAATCTGTCGAGAGCTGAAACGTCCTCCCGTGGGTGTGGTGTGGTAGTTAGGAGAGGGGGGTGCCAGCTCAGGTGTCGTCCACGTCACTTGACCATGGTTCAAAATTACGTGGTCCGTCGCCAAAAGCCCTCGTGTAGCTGAACAGTGCGACGTTAATATTAACTCACTCACCCAAGCTTCAGTTCGAGAGTTTTAAAAAGAGAAAGCTTAGATCTTTAAATTCTATTTTGTTTTTCTATTTTTATTTTATATAAGAGCTTATTATTTCCAATACTATGTAAACAAGCAGTTCTTACTGGTGTTAATAAATAGAAGTCCTTACGTCTTAATTTTTAACGATCTGGAATGCTTAAATTCAAAATGCTCCAGAAAAGTAAATGCATATTTAAATCAACAATCCAAGAAGGAAAAATAGGTTTGTAATTTTCCCACCATTTACGGCAGTTGAAAGAAGAATGTTTTGTCAGTTGTTCACACCCTTCTTAACAATTGAAAAAACAAGGTAATTAAATCATAATATTTTTTTTCTTTTTCTCCGTCTTTGTTGATGACTACTGATTGAAAAAGAAGTTTTTAAAGGTGTGTGTGTGTGTAGTCAAGTCAAAATATTTTTCTTCTTCATAACTTTAAACTTATTTTTAGTGTTTTTTGACGGATATAGTCAAACTTATCGTTCTTAATCTTATCGGATACAAATTTAAAAGCGTCAGTAGTTTAAAATACTCTGATTTGGCTTCGCACACAAAAATTCTACATATTATAATACTAAATTTCAAATTAAGGTATCTTTCAAATTAAGGTACATAAAGGGTGTTTTTTTTAGAGGTATAGAACTTTAAATTGCAATAAAACAACGATGTATTATTCGACTGACATGAATTTTTTTTATTCGAAAGATAATCTTGTGGCATTACATTTTAAATATGATTTCTGTCATAGGACTGCCACGGCTGGCTCGGATGTAGTCCAATCTGGACGTCCAATTTTCGATGACTTTTTGCTACATTTGTGGCCGTATATCGGCAATAACACGGCGAATGTTGTCTTCCAAATGGTCAAGCGTTTGTGGCTTATCCGCATAAACCAATGACTTTACATATCCCCACAGAAAATAGTCTAGCGGTGTTAAATCACAAGATCTTGGAGGCCAATTCACAGGTCCAAAACGTGAAATTAGGCGGTCACCCAACGTGTCTTTTAATAAATTGATTGTGGCACGAGCTGTGTGGCATGTTGCGCCGTCTTGTTGGAACCACAGCTCCTGGACATCATGATTGCTCAATTCAGGAATGAAAAAGTTAGTAATCATGGCTCTATACCGATCACCATTGAGTGTAACGTTGTGGCCTTCATCGTTTTTGAAAAAGGATTCCACCAGCCCATAAAGCGCACCAAACAGTCAGTTTTCCTGGATGTAACGGTGTTTCGACATACACTTGTGGATTAGCTTCACTCCAAATGCGGCAGTTTTGTTTGTTAACGTAGCCATTCAACCAGAAGTGCGCTTCATCGCTAAACAAAATTCGCTTATAAAAATCGCCGACCATTATTTTCGAAATAAAATTGCACACTTTGAAAGCGTTGTTCAGGCGTGAGTCTATTCATGATGAATTGCCAAACCAAACTGAGAATAAATCACTTGGCAGCTGTTAAATCGGTTGCCATCTTGGAAAGTGATGCCAACTTAAACTTCTATACCTGAAAAAAAACACTCTGTACAAAGACAGCTTTTCTAAAATGCTTTCCGTTAGTAATTTTATGTAATCTTGTTGGTTCTTATGACTTAAATGAACGAAAAACAGAAAATTATATAACTATTTTAGTGCATCGCCCGAAGGTTTTGGCCTCGGACTTTCGTTACAGCGAATGAATTTATATGGTTGATATAGGATTTTGTTTTTTATGCTATAAATTACAAAGTTTACCCAAAATTTTTTTGTGCTTTTAATTTTTTATTATGTAAACCAAAAAATATAAACAATTAATATTCGAGCATAATAATTCTACATAAAATAATATTTTTTCATGTATACGTTTGATTTCACCTAAGTAGACGTAGATTACATAAATGAACATCTTTCAAACATACCTGAGTGTGTGAAGGGATGTAGGGACCTTGATAACGTAGTAAAACGTGGAGGGGAGAACAGCGGCTGCAAGATTCACCTGAACGGAATTTTTCGGGCTAGTTCAGTTATAAATAATGACACCTGTCTTGTGCACGTTGTGTATAGTTAAAAGTGGAAATTTGGTGATTTTTACGAAAATTTTTGTATATTTCTGACAGAAGTTATATTGAAAACGATTTTTTCCTATCAAACTTCTACATAAGAATTTTAATTTCTTCGTTAAAGTAAGTAGATTGAAAATATGCAGTTAATTATTAGAAAATCAATTAAATAATAGTTGCATTGATGATTAAAGTTCAATTCAAATGAAAAAATAATAATGAATAAAATGCAATAAATTATTAATGAAGTATTTAATTATTTTCTATTACAGTTTTCGAACAATGGATAAACCAACGACCAGTTGCATGACTGATGAACATAGCTGCATAATATGTGAAAAATTGGGTTCATCTTCTGAAACAATTCAGATTTGGGTGATATTATAAAAATAAGTAGAGGAGTAACCACGTTGAGAACTGCTTCAAGCGAATGACAGGATGGATTGTTACCTCACCTACAAACTGATGTTGTTTACGCCATAAAAGTTTTCGGCAAAAATAAAAAATATATTGAAGCGTATAGAAAGAAGCCACTTGAAACTCCAATTTCGCCTCCAAAAAAAAAAGAAGCTCCGAAGTAGAATTGATTCATCAAATTTTGATTGGGATAAAAAATGTTTCCTTTGTGGGCACGAAGCTGATAAGGAAAAAGAAGCAAAATTGAGTAAAAATCGGCGAAGACAAGTTTCATACATTAATATTTCAACTTTAAATGACTCTGTCATGAATTTTATTGCCGTACAGAAAAATGATTATTATCTAGAAATTCATAAAAGAATTATATAGAATTCTGGTATAGCAGATTTACAGGCACACATCAAGCAAAGTATCATGTAGATTGTAATAACTTGATCAAAAATTCTATTCACCTGAGTACTGTTGACAAGAAAGTTGCTCCGAGATCTTTGATGATTGGTACAGCAATGGAGCAAATATACTCGTACATAGAGGAAAATGACGACTGCCAATTTAGCATGCAAGAGTTGAGAAATGCCATCACTACTAAGTATATCCCGGATGAAAAAACTATAAGAAAACAGCTAATAGACCTCTATCATGATGATATTGTGATGTGTAAATTTAGATCTAATAGCATCATATGTTTCAAAAAATTAACCATAATATACTAACATAAAATTGGTACAATCAAAAACATAAGAGTAAAGAAGAGGAATTACATATATTGAAAGCAGCAAGTGAAATTATTAGGAGGGACATAAGAGCTCAAGTGTATGATAATGAAAATTATACATCCAGTGACAAAACGCTATAAAATATTGATGATTCAATTCCAAAATCGTTAAACTTTTTACTGTCAGAAATAATATTAAAAGATAAGAAAAATAGAATCGAAACAATTCTTACGTATGAAAAAAAGTGCAAATCTATCTCACATGCATCAGTGGTGCTGCCAAGATAATTTCTATCACCTTTGCATATTACTTTGGCTGTAATGTTTCATAAGAAATTTGGCTCCAAAAAGTTATAAATATATGTCATTCCTTAGACTTTTGTGCTTCATACAAAGAGGCAACATTGTACGAAGTTTCAGCTACATTTGCAACTCCACCTGAAATAAAACCTGGCAGCTTCGCTCAATTTGTGCATGATAATGCTGATTTCAATATCAATACTATTGATGGGGTAAAGGTACGTTCCATTATATGGGAAGCATTGAAATAATTACTCTAGCTGATAGTATACAATCTCGATGACCTATCAAACGTTTGAAGACTCTTCCACTTGAATCTGAGTTTTTTAATCATCGTGCATTGAAAAATAAATGTGCAGACATTGAATTCGATGAAAATATGCCTTTGAAAATAGCTCAAGATAAATTTTTGTCAAATAATAAAAATAAAAGCCGCTTGATAGAAATATTGAGAATTAAATTAGCTGATAACAATATTTTTACATGCCAAGCGGAAAGCAATGCAGACAAATTAATTGTTGCTACAGCAATTAATTTAGAAACAAACAATGTTGTTTAAGTTTCAGAAGACATTGACGTCTTGGTTATATTAACGGCATTAGTGAATGAGGATCGTGAAATATATTTTTTGAAACCATCCAAAGGTAAAGTCCAGCAAAAAATATTTTCTTCGAGAAGTTTAAAAGAAACGCTCCTAAAATGTAAAGAACATTCTTTTTTTACATATTTTCACAGGTTGTGATACTAAATCCGCGTTTTTCAATAAAAGCAAAATTAAGTTTGCCAAAAATTTTGAGAAATGTCATGATCTTCACAAATCAGCAGAAGTATTTAAAAATGTCACCGAAGACTCGAATAATATATTTCAAGCGGGTGTAACATGTATTTTGGGTTTGCATCGGCAAAAATTAAAGATTTGAATACAATGAGATACAATTCTTTCATAAAAGGAATGGCAAAAAATACAAGTGTTCTTTTATCATCCTACAACTGACGCAGCATTTAAACATCTAAAAAGAGTGCACTTGCAAATCCAGATATGGCTAGGAAATGACGTCGATATTGATAATTGGGGATGGAAGCATTTCAATAACAATGAATGGATTGCCAGCTCCCGATCATCTATTGCAAATATTATTTTGTAATTGCAAAAAGGGATGCTTGGGGTTGTCGAAAGAGATTGTGTAGTGTAGCGTGTCTACGGTGCAGCGAAAATAGTGGTTCTAATACACCACCTATTATTCAACTTGAAGTCGAAGAAGATGTGGTATGTATATAAAAAGGTACATTGTTTAAATAAGCAAATATTTTATTAATAATTGTCTTTTTATTTAATAACTATTTTATTGCTATTATAAAAAAAAAATTCAAATTTGAAAAAAAAATTAAGATCACAATTTTTTAATAGGTAAACTTTTTTATATGTATCATTAGCTGAACATTCCATTTTGAATTTTTTAATTTCATTCACTGTAACTGAAATCCGAGGTTTTTATGTATTTAACGCCCCGGGCGCTGCACTATTTAAATTTATTAAAATGAGGCATTTTAGGTCAAATGTGATGAAAATTATACACAATTTCAAAACACTCTACATGGAAAATTTAAAGCAACATTTTAAAGTACTTTTTTTACACAACATACTTAACACAGGTATAAAAAAGTGAAATATATGCAAATTTACCAAAAAGTTATGATTCACTGCACATTTTCTTATAAATAATTTTATAAAATGCATGGTGTGTTCGTACCAATAAACTGCAAAATTTTTTTTAAAAAAAGCTATTTCATGTTAAAGCAAAATCTTTAGTTTATACACTTTATCATTTTTATGTACACATTTATGTACAAAAAATATGAAAAAAATACATTAATAAGTTTTTGAGATAATTGGTGTTAAGTAATATTATTTTGATATATAAAAAAATACCTTCATTATTCTAATTTGACTTATATATAAGCAACGCTTAATATATCAAGTATTTAAAATTCATCACTTTTATAGCGTATATCTTTCTCTTTCTTTATCTCATTGAATGTTTTCTTCCTAGCTGCTCGTTTGTTTTTTTTCCCACACAAAATGGCAAGGGTAAAAATAAAAAAAATTTACTTTCAGTCAAACATTGATTCAGAAACACAGGGAATAAGGGAAAAAGGAAAAATTATAGTGAGTTAAAATAAGGGAAAAATTAATTATTTAAAATCAATTAGTATTAAAAACCAATTATTTTAAGTGAAAAGTAATAATTATAATGAATCAATTTTTCGCTCTTACTATCTTAATATAATATTCTGGACAAAAAATAAAATTCTTGTATTCTTTGAAAATATACATGTGTGCGTTATTTAGTAATACAATCACAGGAGATTCCTTCAGCTATCTGAAGATAAAGCATAAATCTCTAACTTTTTCAAAGCATTTAATTTCATTCTTAGGATATTTTTTACTATAAAAAAATTAACACGCTAGGTTCACCTATACGTAAAGGAATCTTTGAACTCGATTTTTAATAGGTCAGATTAGATCAAAATTTTCTACCCTTGTCAAGGACTGATGACAATAGAATAATTCAATAATTTTGTTCCTTTGTGAGTACAAGATTAAGTTACAACCCTAAGGCGTTTTCCTTGTTAATGCAAAAATACAACAAACAAAAATGATTAATTCATCAATAAATAAATGATAGTTTAAAAAACTAAAAAAAAAAGCGTTGCTCAAATGAAAAACAAATGATTGTTTAAAAAACCGAAAACACGCTTTTATAATGAATCGAAACAAGAAAAAAAAGTCTTAATGTAAGAATAACATGATTAAAAAAACGATAAAATTAATGTCATTGTGGTAAAAGCGTATGGTGCTCGAGATCAATTGTTTTGATTTCTTACCAGCTCTATTCCGAAATGCAGTTAGCTTAAAAATGTAGTACAAAGCTCTCCACTCTTGGACCACAATGACATTATTTTTCTCGTTAATTATGTTATTCTTATACTAAGAGTTGTTGTTGTTTTTTAACTTTTTAGTTCGATTCACAATAAAAGCGTGTTTTTTAGTTTTTTAAACTATAATTTATTATTTTTATTTACTCAATAAATACGCTACGTGACTCTAAAAGAATGCAACACCTCGAAATGACCAGAAAGAGAAAAACTGCTTAAAGTGTGAAAAACGGCAACAATCAATAAGTGATGTATATTTTAAAACACTCGTGAGAGTTATATATTAACGTGGCGCTGGTATAATGGGCTTTGTTGCTCCATCTCTCACAAAACATAGAATTATTACTGTGTTTGTTAACATCGAACTAAAAAACAACAGGAAGTATCTATTGGCGAAGGTGTCACGTATTCACAGTTCCAATATCAATCCTTTTTTTCAGTTTTGAAACATTTTTTATTACGACACGAACACTCACAAACAATTCAATATTCATTTAAAAAAACTTCTATTTTGTAGGTAGGTACACCACCGATTTCGGCAATCGGGTAAAGTTGTTTACTGACTGATTGAATTCCCCATCGGTTAGGGAAGGCAAGCGCCACTGACACACCTCGTATTTTGAATCTCGGTTATGTGACGGAGTCGACACCTGGGCTGGTATCCCCTTCCCTAATTACAACACCACACCAACGGGAGGACATTTAGCTTGCTCAGCATTAACCCGTTTACACAGCGGGTTGTCAGTTGCACCAGGACTCGAACCTGTGACACTTCCAATATGAGTTCGGGTGAGTGAGAGAATATTGACGTTGCACTGATCAGCTACACGAGGGCTTTTGGCGACTGACCTCGTCATTTTGAGCCATGGTAAAGTGACGAGAACAACACCTGAGTTGGCACCCCCTCTCCTAACTACCACACCACCAAGAGGACGTTTGAGCTTCGACGGTTTTAACGTGGGTATCTCCCCTACACGGTGGGTCTTCAGCGGTAAAAGGCTCGAACTCATGACATGCCGGCCACGAGTCCGTTACCTTGACCACTAAGCTACCGTGGCTACAAAATGAAAATCATAACGCAGAGACAAAACGATGTTAGTTCAGTAAATTGTAGGACTATTTTTCGAACAACGGTACAGGAGACAGCGCATGTAAGTAAAGATTCGATGATAATCCAGAGGGATTGCTCTCATTTCCTTCCTAACAATTTGTCCCAGTTAGTCTTCTAGGTGCAGCGGAGCTTCCAGTCATAGTCAACACGGAATACTACACACGGCTAAGCCCTATCTCTATTAGTTCTCTCTTTTTTAACCCTAGTCTCCTGAAATATTTAACGAAAAGGGCGGGAGACTAGTTTTCCCGTTCTGTGTATCCTAGAATAACCTTTGGGTTTTGAGATACGGAGTGAGAACTACAGTAGAACCCGTTTTTGTGCGGTCCTTTTTTTATGCGATTTTTTCTGTGTGATCATTTTTTGTTATGTTGTTACTGATGCCACCTGATGCGCAAAGGCCAGATCGAGGCCCACGAAATTCATCATGGCAAAGAGCTAAGTGACGCCTGTCGTTAGCCGTAGCTTTGAGCACCATGCAGTACGATTTGGCTCGTTTCCACCCCAATTTTCAGGGAGGTGGTCAGTGGCCTCCCACCTCTCTACCTCTTCCACCTACCAAACGAGAGGACTTGCGGCTCGACGGCTATTTAGAGCAGTGATCCGCAACCCCCGGTCCGAGGATCAAATGGTGCCGGGCCGCCTAAACAACATTAAACTGTTGCCATTTTATTTAAAGTGGTGCATTTCTCTTGGGTTTACTCAACTTTCCATGAAAATCACTTTATATTCCACGTTAAATCACTTTTATTCATTTTTGGTGTAACTATGTTTTATTCTGAAGGCA
Organism: Trichonephila clavipes; assembly: GCA_019973935.1. Taxonomy (NCBI): domain Eukaryota; kingdom Metazoa; phylum Arthropoda; class Arachnida; order Araneae; family Nephilidae; genus Trichonephila; species Trichonephila clavipes. The sequence goes on along the minus strand of BMAU01018107.1, from coordinate 308,174 downwards.
TATTTAAAAGTAACAAAATTAAAATTCTTAAATCAAAACAATCTAAAATATAGCAACCAACGTGTCCCACCCCTCAGTGGGCCGCGGTAAAATTATCAAACGTTGACCGGTCCGCAGCGGTTGCGGAGCACTGATTTAGAGTACCCCCGTGCCGCAAAGGCACTAGACATTTACAAACATTCAGGTCTTCTCCGGGATTCCAACCCAGTCCCTACGGCACCACAGTCAGCGTCGCAAACCACTCGACCGGTTGGGCGACGATCTTTTTTTTATGCGGTATATATGAATTTCAACGGCTTTGGAGCCACTATAAGTACATATATACACTTCTAGTCACTATGTGGTCTCCCATCCGGTAGCAACGCTGACTGCGGTGCCGTTGGGCTTGGGTTTGAATCCCGGGGAAGACATGGATGTTTGTAAATGTATAGTGCCTTCGTGGCATGGGTGTGCTCTAAGCAGCCGTCGATCTGCAAGTCCTCTCGTGAGGATGGTAAAAGGAGAAGAGAGACCCCTGATCACCCCCAAGGTATTCTCCCTCAAAATTGACGTAAAACCGAGCTAAATCGTTCTGTCATTTGTATGGTGCTCAAAGCTACGGCTAATGACAGGCGTCACTTAGCCCTTTGCCATGATGAATTTCGTGGGCTTTGTTCTGACCTTTGCCGATCAGGTGGCATTAGTAACAACAACAACAAGACACTCATGTTCATTTGCTATGAACAGTCTCCTGACAATGCACGTTCAGTTCGTTCTCTCAACGTCCCAGTAGCCCATGCTTGATTGAAGTCGAAACTTTCTTTGACAGTGACATTATCAACAATTTGATAGACTATGAGGACGGACAAGAAGAACCGGTTTCTTTGAGAGCGGATAAGATACATCCAGAGATTCAGCTTTCCAACAAATCTGAAAAGCATTTTCTTAAAATAGATACCAATCACGAAAGGAGTTTGAAATTCCATAAAAAGCTTCGATCATACATATCTGGTCATCGTGATGTTTACAAGTCACTGCCCAGCCAACCTACGTCTCAAAAACTTACTACTTGTTTTATGATGTCAAAAAACAAATCAATTGAAATTGTGTCTTGAAGTGACGACAGCGATTTTGAACTGATTCATCACAGGAAGATGCGTGCTTTGGATTACGATGAGTAGTAGGCGATTATGTATGTGCATTTAGAAAACTTCTCCAGAGACAAATTAAATGTTTTTAAAATGTTTCCGAGTGTAATTTAATTATTTATTTTGTTATGGAAGTACTTCACAGCATTAAAAAAAATTTGTTGTATGTCGACGAAGTTGTTCGCTATATGTAAGAATTTATGAAATTTTTGAATATTTTTGTGTGGTTTCTCTTTTTATGTTGTCCCTATATACGGTACAAAAACAGGTTTTACTGTATATTAACGTTGCACTATAAAATTGGACGAGAGCTATTGGTTACAGACCTCGTAATTTTGAATTTCGATCATGTGAGGAGAATGGCACCGGAGCCTGCATGCTTCCTCTCCTGACGAATAGAAAATTTGCAATATTTATGTCTTTGTTTGCATACTTACTTTTCTGATGTAAATTACATCCTATTTTAAGTTAAGCTTATCTAGCTAATTAAATATTTGTATTTTTTAAATATTTTTCGTTTTGTAATTAAGCTCGATTTTGCTGTAATCGAAATAAATCGTTAATTTGAAAACTAATATTGTATAGGTCTGTTTTTTTTTCATAGGACATCATACATACTTATCTGCATACTTACTTTTGTGACTAAGTGTAAGTAAAGCATCCGACAGAATGTTGGGAACACGTAATTTTTGTTAATGAAAGCAAATATAACATTTTCGGATCGGATGGCAAGCAAAAAGTTTGACGGAAATCGAATACAGCAATGGATGTCAAAAATTTACGGCCTACTATCAAATATAGAGGGGATAACCAAATTGTCTTGGGCTGCATAGCAAGCTCTGGAGTCGGGAACTTACATTTTATTGATGGTATAATGAATGAATATATCTATCTTGGCATTCTCAAGTGAAATTTAAGGCAAAGTGCGCGAAAGCTGGGAATTTCAGGACATTTTAAATTGTACCAAGATATATAATGATCCGCAACACACTGCAGGTATTTGTAAGTCATGAGTCCTCTATCACTGTCCTAGCGTTATTAAGACTCCTGCTCAAAGTCCAGACCTTAATCCATTAAACATATGGGGGATTATTTGCAGCAAAAACTATATATGAGCAACAAATTTCTACCAAGCAGGATTTAAGAAAAAATATTTGGTCGAAGAGAGGGTGGACCACAATCGATAGATCATTTTGCAAAAAATTGATCCAATCCATGCCAAATAGACTTCGAGAGGTCATAAAAAGTGTGTCCGAACAGGATATTAAGTTCTAAGTTTGAATTGTTTTTCTTAATTTATTGGAATGTGTCCCAATACTTTTTTGAGCACGTTTTTCAACTCTATTTCTTTTATTATCAATTTTAACGATAATTGCATTAATGTATGAGTTTTTGTTCAAATTATTATTTGTATTTACCAAAATAACATTTCTTTCTTTTTTTTTTTGGTTTCATTTGTATGTTTAAGTAAAATATTATTATAAAAATCTATGAATTGGTAGTGTGTCCCAAAACTTTTTTGAGTGACTGTAAACGTCTTTCCGAAGTACGATCTTTTCGGTGCACTGCCATCCATAACATTATTCCGAAGGCTTTGGAATGCATTAAAACGACCTTGACAGTATTTGCGAAGGATTTACTTATTTTTATTCCTTTTCTCCCCTCCCCCAATTAAGTGGAAAAGGGTGGCACTGGGGAGGGAATGGCGTAACTTTTAATCGGTAGTTAAGGGATTGATTATAAACCACACAAATTATAAAGATTAGTGTTAATTTTTTGTATGTAATTTTTATGCACGACAAGACCATGAGGACACTGATTATTATTAAACTTGTTCTTAACTTAGCATTGTTAAATGAATTATAAAATACATTGTGCAGTACTGATACATTTGTAAGTATCATATCAGAGTAAATGAGTATTTTTTTTTATTATGTCTGAATATATTTTGCTTTGCTTCCTTTCGATAAAAAAAATGTTTTTAATTAATACTTGTTTTCGACTTTTCAATTTTCTCGCGCCCATCAAATCACGCCCCACAGTTTGAGAAACATGCACAATATTGCTTTGCCAAAAAGCAAAAAAATATTCATTTTACGAATTAAACACAAATATTACATTATACTCTCTCTCTTTTCCAACTTATTTTAAATCTACAAAATCCATTTTGGCTCCACTTATTGAATTCTTTTTCATATCAGGATTATAAAATACATTTTTTAAAGTAATTTGGATTAATATCTTTAATTAAAAAAGTTAATATCACACTTACTTTCATTACACAGGTGTGCTTCTCCCCTGAAAGCGATTATTTAGTGATTGAAAGTTCCTTGAGTCGATCAGGAATTGTTTTACATCTCTGGATGCTCCGACTGACAAGATGAATCCCACAAAACGAAAATCTCAAAACTTAAAGGTTGATTCTTGAAACATTGAGATTCCATGTCCCTTACAATGACAATGTTCACAGAACAGCTCCATTCTTTTATTTTCGTGAATTTTCTTTTATTGATTCTATTTTCTCGAAGGGTGCAATACAGTTCAACTGCGATCAAAAGGTTAATTCCCCTGCATTATACAACATTACATGCCTTTTTCAGAAGAATTTAGATCCGGGACGTTCTGCCTTCATTGAATTCTACCAGCTTTTCTCGTAGTTTGTTTTTTAAACACCAGTGAATAAATTCTTTATCCATCCATCTGTAAAACAGTTCTCAAACTGTGGTCCGTAGCCCTTGGAGGTCTCCAGTGCTCTTTTAGGGGGTAAGCGAAGGATTGTCATTTCCTTCGTTTATAGACTCTGAAAGGCCTCGTCAAAAAACTGAAAGATGTGCTACTCTAGACTAGATCACTCAATTGTTCCCAACGAAAAACTGCTAGAACACGCATTTCGGTCAAAAGTACTAATTCCTCTTTTTTTTATTGTTTGTAACTACCTTACCATTACTGCAAAATAATATTTCAAACTCGATGCTTAGTGTTTTCTTAAAGGGAAAAAATACGTGTTAAGAAGTCCGTATAAGTAGCAGAGAGGCAGTCTTAGAATTATTGAGGACCACTCAGAAATGTGTTGGGAGTCAGTGAGTGAATATTAACGTCACACTGTTCAGCTACTCGAGGACTTTTGGAGACGGACCTCGTCATTTTGAACTATGGTCAAGTGACGAGGACCACACCTGTGCTGGCACCCTCCATCTCCAAACTACCATACCACACCACGGGAGGACGTTTGAGCTATCGACAGATTTAACGTGCATCGCTCCCCAACACGGCCCGTTTTTAGTGGTACTGGGCTCGAACTCATGACAAAGCCAGCCACGATCTGATACCTTAAACAATGGGCTACCGCAGCCCTACGTATAAGTAGCAGAGTCAGTCTTAGAATTATTGAGTAATCCTTAAATTACTCAGAATCACTCAAATTCAGAAAGGTGTTGGGAATCAGAGAAGGGTCTTCAAAATCTTGGATATCACCGACGTCAGATTGTTTGATTGATTGAATATTAACGTCGCACTGTTCAGCTACACGAGGGCTTTTGGCGACGGACCACGTAATTTTGAACTATGGTCAAATGATGTGGACGACACCTGAGCTGGCACCCCCCCTCTCCTAACTACCACACCACACCACGGTAGGACGTTTCAGCTCTCGACAGATTTAACGTGCATCGCTGCACTACACGGCGAGTCTTTAGTGGTACTGGGCTCGAACTCGTGACAAGGCAAGCCACGATCCGATACCTATACCACTCGGTTACCGCGGCCACATCCCCGACGTCAGACTGAGACATAAAAGGAGTTCCAGCGATCCAAAATTTAAGAACTGCTACTGTAAAGCATTAGAACCGATCGATCCCATTCTGAAGGGAATCTTCTAAATCTTCAACGCCATTTAAAGTTCAGAGTGACTGCGGTAGTCTAGAGGTTATGGTTACGGATTCGCGGACGACGAGTCATAAGCTCGAGTCCTAATACCAATGAGTGAGTGAGTGAATTTACCTTCGCACTGTTACCCTACATGAGGGTTTTTGACGACGGACCTTTTGGGCATTTTGAACCATGGTCAAGTGACGAGGATGACACCTGAGTTGGGACACCCTTCTCTCCTAACTACCACACCAACGGTAGGACGTTTGAGCTCTCGAAAGTTTTAACGTGCATTGCCCCCACCCCTACACGGTAGGTCTTTAGTGGTACTGGGCTAGAATTCGTGAAATGCCAGCCACCATCCAATATCTTGACCACTAGGCTACCGTGACCCCAAATATCACTGAAGACCCATCATTTAGGAAGGTTGGTACACGTTAAATCGGTCAAGGCTTACGGTTTTACACTTGGCAAGGTGGCAAAACTCGGAGGGGATGCCACCTCAGGTGTCGTCCCCGGCTCTTGACCGCGGTCAAAAAATATGAAGCCAATTCTCCTCGCCAATGTTGCCAATTGTCCTCGTGTTTTTACGTAATTAAAATCAAATAAATCAATTAAAAGTTCAGAAATTGTAAAAACAGCTTTTTTAACGGTGTGCTTCTTAAAAAATCTAGTAAAAAGATGACAAGGGTGTCCTCTTTCAAGTTAAAACGTAGTTCAATTGACGGTAAGTGAGTCAATACAGTGTGTGCGTGCGTGCGTGTGCGTGTGCGTGCGTGCGTGCGTGCGTGCGTGTGTGTGTGTGTGTGTGTGTGTGTGTGTGTGTGTGTGTGTGTGTGTGTGTGTGTGTGTGTGTGTGTGTGTGTGTGTGTGTGTGTGTGTGTGTGTGTGTGTGTGTGTGTGTGTGTGTGTGTGTGTGTGTGTGTGTGTGTGTGTGTGTGTGTGTGTGTGTGTGTGTGTGTGTGTGTGTGTGTGTGTGTGTGTGTGTGTGTGTGTGTGTGTGTGTGTGTGTGTGTGTGTGTGATGAGTCCCCAGCCCTTTATGTGTCATTTGGGGTAAACTTCCTACCAGGACAACTCAACCCACCTCCCGCATAAGTAGTTTGACTTCTACTTCGGCGGACCTACTGAAAGCACGTGAACGAATGACTCACTCGCTGCTGGACGACGCTGAAATCGGACTTGTAACTGTCATGTCTTAGAGTACGGACTGTTTTGCTGAACATTGGAATAAAATATGATATGATAAGTGGCTGTACTTTACATTTCTCCTGCCAATCTTTAAGAATTACTCCAAACTACTACGACACATAATGAAATTTGATAGGCAAGTTTCTTTTGTTGAATTGAAATCCACTAAGAACGGATCTTCTGGAAATGAATACTTGAACTAATTGATTTAGATTTTTAATTTAGAAATAACGTTTATTTTGTTGAGAAAGATAAACTAAAAATGAGTTTTTAGAGAATCCATTTTAGGGGAAATGGTTACGGTTACTCAAGAGAAAACTCTACTTCAATTTTAGAAATTATTATTCAGAATTCCTGAGGTAAGAGTTATCAGAATGTTTCCCAATACAATCGAGCGCTTAGTACTTTGATTTAGATACCAATAATTTATGTGTGTGTGTGTGTTTAGTATAATGTTGTTTGGTACATCAAGAAAATATATTCAGTTATATCTGCAACATTTGAATTCAGAATACTTGTATTCGGAAATCTAATTGCAGAATCAGCTGAAGGCTGAATTTTAGATACATCATTTTCAGTAGTATTCCATCTGTTCGAAATATTGTTTCTCACAGAAACCTTAGAACGTATTTGCCATGGCCTTTTCTCTACAGGAAAAAATTAATGATAAAGCTATTGAGCTATATAAACTATTTTTAAACAAAAACTGGCCATGAAATTAATCTTAATTAATTAATTATGAGAACTGAAAAAAAACTCAAAACATAATCCAGCAGAAATTATTTTAGTAAGGAAAATTAGAATTAATAACCATTTCAAACTAAAAGCTCAAAAATATTTTAACTAATTCAATTTAAGAGTAGAAAAAAAAATGCTTTAAAATGAAACCGAAACCAAAATTATAGCTCATAAAACTTCGAATATCTTAAAAACTAATTTTCTAACAGATCTAAAACTTCGTGGCAAACATTACAATGATATGGGCCTCCAAAAAATGCAACAAAAAAAATTTCGGTAAAAATAAAATTTTTAGGATACTGTGTAGTCTTAATATTTGAAAAAACTTTATTAATATCAAGTGTCTTCTGCTACAAGTTTAAAAAAATGTGCTGAACTTTAATGGATTAATAGAAAGATTGATAATTTTGATTAGATTTTGAGAAAATTAACGATTGAAAAATTTTGAACAAGATATATATATATACTAGCCCCCTCCACCGCTTAGCCCGGCGTTGATCGGGCTTTCTCTTTTATTCATGACACCAGCATTTCTGTGTATAACTAAAGTAAAATGTGAAAAATAAAACTGATAAAAGTGTCAATTTTTTTTAAAAAAAGGTAGTTCTAAATGTTGCAATAAATATATAAAGATTATCTTTTTATTACATTTTTCAAAGATAATTTAACATTATGTGCAAAAAATATTTTTAATATTCAAGACATTTTTATAAGATGTGGTATGTAAATGAAGAAATGTATTACAAAATTGCATTATGTTTAGTAAAACAAAGGAAAAAAATATTTTTAAATGCATTAAGAGGGAGGGTACATCTATAAACTTCCTGTAATAGCAAAGTTTTTCAGAATAAAAGAATGTTAACACTCATATGTGCTTTGATAAAATAAACGTAAAACATGCCAAATGAAATTGATAAAAGAGTGTTCGTTTATTGTATTATTTTTAATATTAAAAACTACCTTTTTTTAAAAAAAAAAAGTATGGAACCATTAGCCTGTGCATGAAATATTATATTTAAAGCACAGTTTCCAGAGTGAGGGGCGAAGACCCTGTTCCACAAGTCACTCCACAGTATGCAAAATAATTGTTTACATAAAAAATTGTTTGAATAGAGTTGATTATGTATACACTTACATTGCATTGTGTTAATGCCTAAATTTATAATTTTATGGCTACATTGAAAAATATTAATTTAATTTTTTTAACATTTAAAAGTATCTTATTTTTTTGAAAATAAAAAGTAAAGATTTTCAGTTTATCAAATTTTTTACAGATAATATGCAGTTGTTTCATTAAAAAACTGCTTAATTATGTGTTTCTATTTATCTTATCTTTTCTAACATTTAAAACATCCCTTTTTTGTAAAAATAATTTAAGATTGTCTGTTTTGTAAATAAAAAAATGTATTACCAAGTTATATTATTTGAAATTATGTTACTCTATGTCATCCATCAACAATACATAGAAAATTGGGGTACAGCACACCACAAAATCAATGAATCGTTGTAGATTTGACAATTTAATGCAAATATTAATGATTTATTATTTTGTAATTAAAATAACATTGATAAAGAAAAAGTAACATTTCCAAACATAGTATATAAATGTGTATTAAAAGAAAAAAAGGCAAAAAAGTAAGTACCATCAATCCAACTGAAGAATACTCGTCACATCCAAATTGCTTTCCAATGAATACCAAGAAACTAATTTATGCACCATGTCGTCCATCATCAATACACTCAAACTTGGGGTAAAACACACACCACAAGGTCCATGAACTGTTGTAGATTTGACAATTCAATGCAATCGAAGATCCAGCGTGTTAATCTGTAACCTAGCATGAAAGCTGAAAGTATAAACCTCATAGAAAACCACATTTTTATGTTTTGTTCATGATTTCACGTATGTGTGTAAAATATATTTCATATTTAAGAAATGTTGCTTTAAAAAGTGTTACGTGAAAAAAAAATGTATTACCAAGTTATATTATTTCAAATTATATTATACCATGTCATCCATCAACGATACATAGGAAGTTGTAGTAAAACACACCACAAAACCAATGAACCGTTGTAGATTTGACAATTTCATAAAACTATTAATTTATAATTTTAGAAATAAAATAACATTATTAAAGAAAGTGACATTTTTAAGTACCATCAATCCAACTGAAGAATACTTATCACATCCAAATTGCTTTCCAATGAATACCAAAAAACTATTTTATGCACCATGTCGTCCATCAACAGTACACTGAAACTTGGGATAAAAAACACCAAAAACTATTTTTTGCACACGATAGCTCAAAGTAAAACCTCACGGAAAACAACGTTTTCCGTAAAAACTCTATTTGAATGATTTAATTTCCCTTGTTTCTTTGTGTCGTTAACCAAAACGCAAACGTAGCGCATCGACGTTGCTCTTGAAAAGGAAACATACAACATCCCATGAGAAAATATTTCAGAACGTGATTAATACCTTTAAAATAAAAAAAAAAATTCGGACTTCATTTGATAAAGACTGATAAAAGAAAGAAATATATATATATATATATATATATATATATATATATATATATATATATATATAATCATGTATTGGAGAAATTCTTGGATTGACAGGAGAAATGCAACGGGCAGCCGCGCGTTTGTCCTTTTATATTTTATTTCAATATTCAGTAAAGAAGTCTGCACTCCAAGCCATGACAAAAACGAAAGCTCTTTCAGCGTTGATCAGCAGCGAGTGAGTCCTTAGTACACGTGTCTTTTTTAAGTCCGGTGAAAGAAGTTTCTATGCGGGAGGCGGGTTGAGTTGTCCTGGTAGGAAGTTTACCCCAACTGACACTTGAGGGGCTGGGGATTTATCGCATATATATATAATTTTATAATATTAATTTTTAAATATTTTTAAAAACCTCTGAAAAAAAGGTTCCGAATTTTCCCCTGGAAATAAATTATCTTTCCGATTCTCCGCAGATGGCGCCACGTGCATAGTAAATGCGTTTTAGCGTTTTTAATCAATATCTTTTTAACTAATTGGAATATCGGAATATAAATGGTCAAAACGGATTCCTCGGATCATACAGCTATAATTGAATATTTTAATTGCAAGTAATTAATCGCTAATCATCCAGAAATTAAACATAATTACATAATAAATGTGAATAAAAGATTGTAATCAAAAAGTATGAAACAAAAATAAAGAATGTAATTAGAATTATTTAATTTATCGCAAAAGAGAAAAAAGTTGAAAAACAAATTTTTTTTAACCGTAATTTTTAAGATATTGTATCAATCTTTGTACAGATTACGTATAAAAAAAATAGTTAATGAAAACCATTTACAGTGTTATTAGTTTGAATTGTTAAGAATGTGTTATATTCAAAGAGAGAGAAATTCTGCCTGAATGTTTTTTATTTAAAAAAAAATAGCGAACCATTCCATAAATTAAAAAAAGAAGGTAATTTCTAAATTTATTTTGAAATAGTTTTAAACATTTCTTTTCGTAAGTATTTTTTTAAAAAAATATTTCGTTAGTTTTATCTGCAATATTTATAATATAGATAAAACTTCAAATTCCCGAAATTTTGGTGATTAATACCTTTAAAATAAAAATTTACTTTTTCGATATCCCGTTTCGTTATTCCTCTTCAGGTTCGAACCAGGGAACTGCCATTTTAAAAAGCAGCGCCTTAATCAACCATGCCACGTTTTTCTTCGGTTAGAACGGTAAAATAATCTTTAAAATATCGGGAGATTTTTGTATTTTTAATTAATATATTTTTAACTAATTGGAATATCGGAATATAAATGGTCAAAACGGATTCCTCGGATCATTCCCTAAATTTTGATACCTTCTGTTAATTTCTGCGACTTGTGGTTCTTGAGAAAATTGGGATATATACATAGATACGTTTGTTTACCTACGAATTTTAATAGTATATATATATACAGGAAGAAAATGGACTAATAGTAGGAATTGAAAGAAAAGGAGAAAAGAGACAGTCTCTTATCACGATATCTCCGTAATTATTAGACCTACAGAGTTGAAATTTGGTAGATACTTTTCTTTTATGGAACTCTAAGAACGATTTTTACGTGAATCGTTCCCCAAGGGAAATTTCGAGGAGTTAAGTGGAGTTATAGAAATAAGAACTCCTGTTTTTGAATTGCGAGACCCACGAACTTGAAATTTATTACAAATGATCCTTTTGCTGCGTAGAGATCCCACTAAGAATAAACTTTACGGAAGTCGACTCTTATGGGTGGAGCGAGGAGTTACTAGAAATTATTGATAAAAAGAATTTCTCGATTTCGAACTACTACGACGCATAATGAAATTTGATATGCAAGTTTCTTTTGTTGAATTGAAATCCACTAAGAACGGATCTTCTGGAAATGAATACTTGAAAGAAGTACTTGAACTAATTGATTTAGATTTTTAATTTAGAAATAACGTTTATTTTGTTGAAAAAGATAAACTAAAAATGGGTTTTTAGAGAATCCATTTTAGGGGAAATGGTTACGGTTACTCAAGAGAAAACTCTACTTCAATTTTAGAAATTATTATTCAGAATTCCTGAGGTAAGACTTATCAGAGTGTTTCCCAATACAATCGAGCGCTTAGTACTTTGATTTAGATACCAATAATTTATATGTGTGTGCTTGTGTGTGTGTGATGAGTCCCCAGCCCTTTATGTGTCATTTGGGGTAAACTTCCTACCAGGACAACTCAACCCACCTCCCGCATAAGTAGTTTGACTTCTACTTCGGCGGACCTACTGAAAGCACGTGAACGAATGACTCACTCGCTGCTGGACGACGCTGAAATCGGACTTGTAACTGTCATGTCTTAGAGTACGGACTGTTTTGCTGAACATTGGAATAAAATATATGATAAGTGGCTGTACTTTACATTTCTCCTGCCAATCTTTAAGAATTACTCCAAACCATGATATATATATATATATATATTAAGCTCTCCATTGTATTTAAAGACATTCTTATAACCCTCGTCTCTAGATTTAAAAATAACAGGACAAGAATTTTTAAAACATAATTATATTTGTGTTTAACGCCTCCATAACCCGACACCTTAGAGTCGTTTTCCTCAAAACCCGTTCATAATGGATATCTACTCAACAAACACGCTTTCGAAATTTCTAGTTTGTAGGTTTAATAGTTGAAAAACGGAAATTCTTATCTAGAATATCCCCTGAAACCCAATTGGGAGTCCATTTTCAAACTCGTTCTTAAACATTGTTAAATTAAAAAAAGTACTGCCAAATACGATAATTATTTTCCTAACATAAGCGGGATAGGGTTTCCACTGCTGGCCGCATTGAAATATCATTTGGTGACTTGACATATACACCCAAAAGCTCTTCCAAAAATAAAACTGAGGCCGCAGTAGCCTAGTGGTCAGAGTCACAGACTCATAGCCTGAGTGTCATGAGTTCGAGACTAGGGCCGCTGAAAGCCCGCCGTGTAGAGGAGCGGATGCATGTTAAATCTGTTGGACCTCAAGCGGCCTCCCATTGGTTAGGTGTGGTAGTTAGAAGAAAAAGGGGTACCAGCTCAGGTATCGTCCTCTTCACTTTTGACCATGGTTCAAAAGGACGAGGTCCGTCGCCAAAAGATCTCGTGGAGTTTAAAAGCGTGACGTTAATATTCACTTAATCGCACTAAACAACGTTTGGCGCGTGTAGCACTTCATCAAATTAGTTCCGAAACGTGATGTCTTCTTTCCTTAGAACCCTAGAGCAGAGGTATTCAACCTGTGTCCCTTGAAACCCTAGGGCTCCCTAGAACTTTGGTAGAGGTTCCGCATTTGCATAATGAAAGCACCAAAATTTTCGTAAATTTTAGTTTTTATAAGAGGTTTAATGCTTAAAAGCAGTTGCTTGTAAAAATAAATGTAAGTAAATTCAGTATATATCAATAAGGGTAAAATACAAGAATAAACGATGCTGAGCATGAAATACGTTTTCAAATAATAACAATGTATCCCGGTTTTAAACTTTTGTGCAAGACAAAATAAGCTTATCCTAGTCATTGAGTAGCCGCGGTAGCCGAGTGGTATAGGTATCGGATCGTGGCTGGCTTTGTCACGAGTTCGAGCCCAGTACCACTAAAGACCCGCCATGCAGAGGGAGCCAATGCACAGTAAATATGTAGTGGCTCAAACGTCCTCCCGTTGGTGCGTTGTGAAAGGTAGGAGAGGCTTGTCAACTCTCAGGTGTTGTCCTCAACCACGGTCCAAAATTTCGAGGTCAGTCACCAAAAGCCCTCGTGTAGCTCAATAGTGCGACGTTAAAACTCGCTCAATCGACAGTTTGTGTAACAAATGCAAACATATCACACTTATTGAATGTATGGCATAGTTAGTGGTACAAATGAATATTATTAATTATATTAACACACAATCATTTTTAATAACAAATACAATGGATTTTACTACACATAAAGTATCTATATCGTGTTGATATATTTTAAGAGCAGTATTTTAAAATATATTCTAAGAAAAAAAATTAATTTGGGGTCTCCAAAAACATCTTATATTTCTTAGGATTCCGAGAGTAAAAAAAATTTGGTGCCGTAGAGAAAAGAAATTTCCTTTCTTAAATAAAAATGAAGCACATTTATCCTCTATGGAAGAACAAGGAGTCTTTTATTTTTATATAAATAGTAGATAATAATTTTTTTTCACACATTGCTTAGCTGTTAATTTTTCCATTGTTATAATCCTAAGACTTGATTTTCAGATTCCTAAAACATACCTTAAATACAAAAAGAAAAAAAATGAAATTAGTCTTCACTAGTCATTTCCACATTTGAAATTTTAAACTAGCTTTTTGCTCACCCTCTGTTAAAACTGGAATAAATATAGCAATTTATCACAATCTAAACCATTCTTTTAAGTATTTTTTTTAATTTTCGGATTATCTGAAAACTTCAATAATCACCTAATATTTCATTTTCCCAGTCGAAAAATACAGCAATAGAAGACTTAAAAAAAAAACTCCATTTTTATCACTCTCAATGTTTTTTAGTTTTACCGTAACAACTATGAATCATTTCATATCGATTGTTCAAGATTGTAAAGAAGCATTATTTGTTTTCATCCGATATCCTGTATCACAAAGACACGTGCGCCTTTGAGTCGAAGAAAAAATTTACGTTCTGCATTGTTGCTATTTCAAGTCCAGCATTATTTCAGAAGTAAGTCTTTCTGCTTTTAAAGTATTGATAAAAAGAAAAAAAGTAAACTGTAAATATATAAAGTTTTTTTTCTCTGAACGAACAAATTAATGATGCTTTCGAATGAGGATTTATTTAGAGAGTATTTAAATTAGTAATAGAAAAGTATGTAATACATTTGAAATGGTGAAAGAGAAAATGATGTAATCAAATAGATCAAAGATTTAGAAATTGGTTTGTAAAATAAATTCTGAATCTATGCCTGGAGTTCTTAAACTTTTCGAGGTGGTGGTCCATTTTTTTGTATAAAATTAGTGTGCAATTCCATAAGTATTATACACGCTTGGTTACTTCGGTATGTGTTTTATTTGGAGAATATTACTGTTTTGCAGTAATAAACATCTGTGCAATAAGGTTTTACTTTCAGTACAAAAGATTTTTTTGTAAGGTAAGATAATTTTTTAGAAATTTTAACTAACAAGGGGGAGGGCACGACTAAGGAATTCATTTGGGGTCGAGACTTGGTATAATAATAGTACTCCTTTAGGGTGTTCAAACTTCAATGTAATTCCATCGAATGGCCAGTCAATTCGGAGCAAATAGCCTTCAAAATTCATGCTTAGCTTATAAACACGATTGTTTTGGAGGATAATACGATACTTTCATGATAATTAATAAAAATTAATGACCACTTAATGTTGTGATTCTGTCATATGTATATACATATTTATACTATTTGTAACTACTTAATAAAAAGTAGCTAAAATAAAAATTTTCTTTGTTGATGTAAGTAAGAATTGACTTTAAAAAATTTTTATATATTATTCTGTTCTTTTTTCTGCTTCTTTGCACCATCGCTCGCAACTGCGGCATTTGTGACCCAACATTCCTATGGGATTCCGAGTCGTCTGTGTACCCTCTGCACACCCTGCAAGTGTGTCGGTCTAGCAGCGTATCACCCTGTATAAATTTCGGTTTTATTAATTGTTATATTTAGTGTTGAATAATTGCTAATAATAAGAAATCCATTTGTTTTTCTCCAACATTTCAGGTGTAAATCCTCACAATGATCATTCCGGCGATTGTTGGGGCCATCGCCCTGGGCTTTGCTTTTGATATGACCAGCTTCCACCCAAGGTCAATTTCCATTTATGATTCTCTGGATATTAAATCTAAACTTCAGGTATTGACTCTTTTTTCTTTCAGAATATATTTTTTCTTAAAAACCCGTAAAGCTATGGATTCTAAAGCTAAAAAAAGAGTGTGTTCTTTTTTTTTATGGTAACTATTTAAAAAATCTATAATTGTCGCAAGTAGTCGGATACCTTAAGTGCGGTTGTCTTTGATTATATAGTAGGTAAAACTATATTTCACTAAATAGAAAGTCAAAACTTTTTCCATATAAGGGATATTTGTTCAAATTAGACTTTCAAATATATGCCGCAGATCTCAGTATAGATGAAGCCAAGCATTACCGTTGAGATGAAAAGAATAAATTATAGTTTTAAGAAGCACCATTTTATAGTTAATCGAACTAAGTTGGAACTTAATCTTTTAGTCACCAAATCTGAAAATAGGATCTGAAATGAGTCGCCAGATGTGGGATGGGATCTGAAACTGGGTTTTCGTTCATCCTAATGATCCTGATCAGGACAACTGAACAAAATTATGAAATTATTGTATTGTCATCGGTCTTGGTCAAGTAAGCAAAATTACAAATTAATCTAACCTTTTAAAGTGGATAAAAATTGAGTTCAAAGATTCCGTTACAAACAAGTGAAGCTTATAAAAGGGTGTTAAAAAACACCCTTGGTAAACCGAAGAATGATGTGAGAAATAAATCCAATCTGTGTGTGTTTCAAATTGCCTCTGTGATTATATAAATTTAAACAGAAAAATGGGGAAAAAAACTATCCAGTTTTCGTATTAAACGCGTATTTTTTTTAATTAGAGAATATTCTTTTGAAGTTCGTGCTCAACAATAAATAAAGAAGGGGCTAAGATTATTATCTGTTACAGATACATCCATTCATACAATAGAGTTAAATTACTTATTGCTATTGTAACGTCGTGAGTAGCTATCCATCAATAAACAAATCTTTACAGCTTAATATACAAATAAAAGCAAACATTATTTGCTAACAATTTGTAAATGAAGTAATATAAATCCAGATTAAATGCCAAGCCGGTGTGGTCAGTTCATATACTCATGCTCAACGCCACCGGCGTTCCTCGTCTTTTTCACTCTCTCGGGGATTTTGTCTTTTCTCCGGTCTTTTTCTCTTTCTCTCTCTCCGGGTCTCTTCTCTCTTACTCTCTCTCTCTCTCTCTCCAGGTTTTTTTCCGGTCTTTTTCCCCTCTTGTCCTCAAAAACAACCCTTTTTAAACAACAGGGGTGTGTTCACAACACGCTCCTCGCTACTTCTTATTCGCCGGTCAGCAAAGTCTCTCTTGACCTCCCTCGTCCTATTGGCGCATAACACGCCAAAACACACCCGAGCTGTCTGGTCCAAGGCGCCATAGTTCCTTGTCCGCAGCTGGACACACTGGCCCATCACGCCACCTGTTTCTAGTATTCCCTTTCATACAACACTAGAAAAAGACAACATGGTTATTTTTAAGATAGGCTTCGCCTATTGTCAATGGGGCGCCGAACTTTTAAGTCTATTATGCCGACCCGTCTACAAACTCCACTCCCTGAGTTCAGACAATAAACAATGGCCCCATGGCCACGTGCACCGGTCATTCCACAGCTGGTTGATCGTAAAACATTCAGGGACAATCGATGGGTGAGGCACTTGTCCTTGACCAGCTGGTAAAACCATAAAACCTATTGTGACTTGGAAGATTGGAGTTCACTCCCATCGAAGATGTCACAACTCCTCCCCCCTAAAAAAAGTCCATTTCACGGGACTGCTCTGGTCCTAGTTGGATTCAGTTCTTAGAATTCACACACATAAAGATCGTCCCATCAATGAGATTGATCAGGGCAGCAATCCCGGTATTAAGAACAATCAAGAAATAACATAATACATGAATCAAATTTCAAAAAAAAAATGTACACTTCACACAATTAGATCTTAAAATCCGAATCTGGGATTCTCTTTTTCTCCAAGTTACATTTCACCTTTAAATTATAATTTTAAACAAAAGGCGTCAAATGCCAATCTCTTAATAACCATCTACACTTAATCGCGCCTGACTACAGAAGTAAACATCTGTTGGCCTACGGTTGACTAAGAGACATCAGAGATTTTCACTAACAATTTATTTTCTTCCACAATATACACAGATACACATACACACATATAAATAAAACAGTAATTTAAATATACATAATAATTAATAGCAAAATCTACAAACTACTTATTCCAATCTACTTAGGCCGTCCGCGTTTCCATGGCGCCTCCCAGGTTTGTGTTTGATTTCAAAATTAAACGGCTGTAAACTCAACGCCCATCTTTGTAACCTAGGATTAGTACTCCCCATCTTGTTTAGGTACCTTAAGGGGTTGTGGTCGGTTTCTATAATAAATTTTTGCCCGTCTAAATAATGCTTTAATCGCTTTAGACCAAAAATTATCGCAGCTAATTCCCTTTCCACCGTGCTGTAGTTTCGCTCCGCCTTAGAAAATTTTTTGCTTAGGAAAACGATGGGGTGTTCTTCCCTTCTATTCTTTGCGATAAAACAACCCCAGCACCCACCTCACTCGCGTCCGTTTGCAGGATGAATTCCGTGGCAAAAATCTGGGCAAACAATATGGGTTGGGTGACGAGCTTGGCTTTAGCTCGTCGAACGCTTTCCCACATTTCTCATCCCAAGTGATCTTCTCTTTCTTAATTTTCCCTTTCAGTGCGTCGGTCAAGGGTGAAGCTATTGTGCTGTAATTTGGGATATAATGAGAGTAGTACCCCACTAGACCGAGAAAGGGATCGTACGTGTGTTTTAGTGATGGGCCGCGGAAATCTGCTATAGCTTTTATCTTCAAATCACTCGGAGACCTACTCCCTGAACCAATTCGATGCCCTAGAAATAAGACTTCCTCTTGGGCAAACTTACATTTAGAGGGTTTCACTTTAAGCCCCGCCTTTCTCAATCTTCCAAAACTATGTCGATATGCTTTACGTGATCTTTCCACCCTGGGAAAAAATGGCTATATCGTCTATGTACGGCAATGCAAACTGCTCCAACCCCTCTAAAACTTGGGCCATCAATTTGCAAAAATAATAGGGCGCACATACTAACTCGAACATCATTTTCTTGGGGATATAGGTGCCAAATGGAGTAACGAAAGCTGCGTATCTCTGTGCTCTCGGCGTGAGCGGAATCTGAAAGTAACCTTTCGACAAATCCATCACCGTTACATAGGGAGCCGCACTCACTTTTTCTACTATCTCTTCCATATTTGGCAAAGGGAAAAATTCAGCTCGAGTTATCTCGTTCAATCGACGATAATCAACACAAGGACGAGGGTCTTTATTTGGGCTTTCTACTAAAATAAGGGGCGAAGTGTAATCGGACTGTCCTATCTCTATTACAAGCAGTTCCAACAAACGTTTAATTTCTTCTCGCAATATGTTAATTTGTCTCGGAGACATCCGATAAGGTTTTGTTTTAATGGGCTTGTCCAAGATCAATTCAATATCCATTCGCATCAAGTGAGTCATCCCAGGGTCTGGGGAAAACACGTCCTTAATTTTAGTAATGACTTGTTTTAATTCGTCGATCTGAGAGGGGGATAGTTTAAGTTGCAGTTGACTTTCCCTCAATATTTCGTGATAGTCAAACTTCGTGCATTGCTTATCTGGATAAGGAATTTCCGCATCTCCCTCTATGTCATCCGAGACCTCTTCTACAACCAGGCTTACCAGCTCGGGTCTCCGATGATACGGTTTTAGTAAGTTTACGTGATAGATAGTACTACGCGGTCCCTTCTTCCTGGTAGATCTATCACATAATTTGTATCCGAAATTCTACTAAGTACCTTTCCCAGCCCTATCCAATTTACCTCAAGTTTATTTTGTTTAGAGGTAACTAACATCATTACCAGATCCCCTTCCACAAATTTCCGTTCCACGACATCGCGATCGTACCACGTTTTTCTTTTAAGTTGGCATTCTTTCATCCTAGTGATCGCAATATCTTGGCAACGTTTGAGTCTATTATTTAACTGCAATATATATTCCACTACCGATTGACTCGTGTTTCCCTCCTCCATCCATTCCTCGTAAACTAACGTTTGGGGTGTTCTCAAATTCTTTCCCATGACCAACTCGGTGGGACTGAAACCTGTACTCGTGCGCAACCGTTCTGAGAGAGAATAATGCCAAAGGAAGAACCCCCTCCCAATCTTCTCCCGATTCCACGCACAAAGCCTTAATTACGCGCTTGATGGTTCTATGCACTCGCTCCACTGCATTGCTTTGGGGGGTGGCTGACTGATGACCTCGTCACTTTGATGCCGAACTTATTGAAAAAGGTGGTGGTCAATTCACTAGTGAAAGAAGTTCCCAGGTCGGATTGTATTTCGCGTGGGAATCCTATCCTAGAAAAGATACTCAAGAGGGCGTCTATTACGTTCGGGGAAGTAATACTCTCCACCGGTATAGCTTCCGGGTACTTAGAGGCCACACAAATTGACGTAATCAGATATCTGTTTTGCTTTGTTGAGACAGGGAGAGGTCCCACAGCATCTATATTGATTTTAGAGAATACCTCCGAAATAATCGGCACTAATTTCAGGGGTGCTTTCGCCTTATCTCTCGGTTTCCCTACTCGTTGACACGAATCGCAAGTTTTGACGAACTCCTCCACGTCTCTGTACACGTTCGGCCAAAAAAAATGCCTTAGAATTCTATCTTTGGTTTTCGTCACCCCCAGATGCCCCCTATTTCGTCATGGCTAAGTTTGTTAATGTCGAGTCTAAACTTTATGGGTACGCATAGCTGTCTGACCTCCTCCCCTCGCTTAGTTTTCGCGACTCTAACTAATTTCCCCCTGATGACCCTAAATTCTTTGTCTATTCCTGTTTGGGCCTTATCCCATAATGGTTTTAGATCGGGGCATTTTCTTTGTTCCTCTTTAAATTCAACACCATTCACTTTCGCCAACTCTTTCCCCCTTCTCCTTCAAAAGCGGGAATGATAAAGCTATCGTCTTCCCCTCCCTCGGACGGGGGGGGGAAAAATCCGTAAGTTCAAACTCCGCTTCGTTCGCCTCTTTTCCTTTCTCGGGGAAAATCTTTTGTTTACTTCTAGTCACCACTGCGTTAACCAAATGCACCCCCTGTTCGTCTGACTCCAGCAGTTCAGCTGTTCGGTTTCCCAATAAATATAGATCATTGTCACTACTATCCTGTTTTATTGCAGCCTTGGTATAAAACTCTCCTTTCTTCGTTTTGATTTTAATTTTAGCCAGAGGCAAACAGTGGCAGATCTCATCTAACGGGCTTTTCAACCAAACGTATTCACCTAGGAGGTCATCTTCATTAATCCAGCTCCGCGAACAGACGTCTATGGATGACCCCGAATCTCTTAGACATACGCGATCAATGCCATTTATTTCCATGTTCATTTTGAATTTTTGAATGGGTCGTAATTCCCGGTATTTAAAGTTAAATTAGCTACCGTTTCGAAATTATTTTCCCTTAATCTAGGGCACACTGGCTTTATGTGCCCTGTCTCATTGCAGTAGTAGCATATTATGGGCTTCCTCTTCTCAAATTGATCATCCCCCGCCCTGGGGCACTCCCTCCTAATTTGAGAACTCCCCTGGCTTACCTCATGCTTATAAGAATCCCTGTTCAAGGGCCCCATATTTTTACCCTTACCACTAAAATGCGCAGATTTATTTTTACTTTCGAGAGGCTGTTTATCAAAGGTTCTACGCTCCCAGGTTTTCGTCGGACCTGTTTTTTTATGCACTCTTCTAATCGCCTCAAAATGGTCCAATTTCTCAGCTAAACTTTTAGCCTCCTTGAAACCATCCCACGAATCTAGAAAATGGTCTACTAATTCACTTGGTGCTCTTTTTTTTTTTTATTTGTTCTGTCACTAGTAGCTCTTTTAATGCGGCGAAATCACCCACTTTCATCCCCGCTAGCCAGTTGTCCAGGTAGGACCTTAGTTCGAATACTAAATCCGCCCACATGGCCCCAGGTCTGCGTTGATGCGACTCAAATCTATCTCTAAGGGCTATCGGCGTGAGTTGGAACCGGGCCAAGAGTAGATTTTTTATGTGGGGTAATCGTCGCTTTTCTCTAAAGGTTCTTTCGCTACTATCTCCGCAATTTCTATGGGAAGTAACGGAATGAGTTGGGAGACCCATCTATCCTCAGCCACTTTTTCTTTTATCGCCTGCCTTTCAAATATTTCAAAAAATAAATTAATGTCTGCATTTTTTGCATCAAATTTAGGCACCAAGTCTTTTAAATTAACACGTCTATTTACCCCTTGCCCTTCTAAATCGGCAGACGATACACTAACCGTCTCAGTAGCGTTGGACAATCTTAACCGCTCCAACTCATATTTTCTAGTCTCCTGCCTTTCCTTCAATTCCCTAGCCTCCTGTTTTTCCACCAAGATACCCTCCAACAAACTTTTAACCGATTTTTCGTTATAGTCTTCACTCTCTGACAAATTCTCTTCTTAATTTCTGATTTGGTTAGAGTACTATTGACCGACTCCCAAATCTATCGCAACCTCTAACAATACCTCTTTTGTTTGCTTTAAAAGAAACGCCATTGTGCGCTTTAATAAATACAATACTAAATCCAATCTCAATTGTCTCTAAAACAAATCAAATATCCAACATAAATCAACACTACACTATACTCAGTTGTACTCCACAAACTTATACAACTACCAAACGTAACTAACCGTACACTAAACCTAGACTTTAATTATACTTCGCAAAATAATAAAAATACTCAGAGTAACGTGACAATACACTACGCAAAAACTGTGCTAACGAAGCAAATATACTACTGTATACTACGACCTAACTCAATAAACAAACATACATACAAACATAGCAAATCAATACACTGCAAACAAACTTAATAATTTCTGTAGTCTCTCAGTCTATACTTTTAACTTTATCTAGCATTATTTTCCTTACAAAATTTTATATTAACTAAAAATAATGTTTTGCTGCCCCGATACGATACTCAAAGAAAAAGACTGACCTTAACATTGCAGGTGAAAACACTGGAAACCTCTTCCTTATCCTTCTCCGGGAAAAAACGGAAGGCAGGCACTTTGCGAGCACTCTTCACAAGCAGGAACGGGAGACACTTGCACCCAGCACTTCTCACAGCTGGGAAATCCAGGAATTAGGGGTCATTAAACTCGCTTCATCACAATCGCACACGGCTGGCCTTTTTTTTTTTTTTCTTCAATTAAAATAAAGGATTCGGGCATCTGTTTACTTAAATGCCGGATCAACACCGCTGCCACCAATTTCATATATTTATATTAGCTGTAACGTCGTGAGTAGCTATCCATCAATAAACAAATCTTTACAGCTTAATATACAAATAAAAGCAAACTTTATTTGCTAACAATTTGTAAATGAAGTAATATAAATCCAGATTAAATGCCAAGCCGGTGTGGTCAATTCATATACTCATGCTCAACGCCACCGGCGTTCCTCGTCTTTTTCACTCTCTCTGGGGGATTTTGTCTTTTCTCCGGTCTTTTTCTCTTTCTCTCTCTCCGGGTCTCTTCTCTCTTACTCTCTCTCTCTCTCTCCAGGTTTTTTTCCGGTTTTTTTCCCCTCTTGTCCTCAAAAACAACCCTTTTTAAACAACAGGGGTGTGTTCACAACACGCCCCTCGCTACTTCTTATTCGCCGGTCAGCAAAGTCTCTCTTGACCTCCCTCGTCCTATTGGCGCATAACACGCCAAAACACACCCGAGCTGTCTGGTCCAAGGCGCCATAGTTCCTTGTCCGCAGCTGGACACACTGGCCCATCACGCCACCTGTTTCTAGTATTCCCTTTCATACAACACTAGAAAAAGACAACATGGTTATTTTTAAGATAGGCTTCGCCTATTGTCAATGGGGCGCCGAACTCTTAAGTCTATTATGCCGACCCGTCTACAAACTCCACTCCCTGAGTTCAGACAATAAACAATGGCCCCATGGCCACGTGCACCGGTCATTCCACAGCTGGTTGATCGTAAAACATTCAGGTCCTTGTCCTTGACCAGCTGGTAAAACCATAAAACCTATTGTGACTTGGAAGATGGGGGTTCACTCCCATCGAAGATGTCACACTATAATTAACTGTTTAATTCGGACATTTTAGAATGATTCTCTCAACAAACGTCATTTTTTTTCATAAAGACAGATCTTTATTTTACGAACCTCTGTTTAGCGAATTTTTCTAGTTTGCGAACTTTTTTTCCTTGAACCAAGAACATTTTACAACTTTCTTTGTAAAATAAGTTTCAAGTAGCGAAGTGCATTTTCTATTCAGCGAACTTTTTCTCTTGTGATTCGACTTTTTATCTCCCTATTTTAAAAATAATTCTGGACATTTTAAATTATTCTTTTTTTTAAAACATTTTATGGGGGCCGATTGCCTTCAACTGGTTCAACCAGGTTCCTCATTCGCCTAATGCAATAAAATTTCCATAATTTTTCAAATAAAAATCTAAAATAAATTAGCAGATTATATCAGCAATCAAATTTAAGGACGCATATGACCGTTAAAAGTAATGGTCATTAGATAATGCATGTTTAAAATTGCTTGCAGGCGTAAAATTAGAAAATGGCATTAAAATTCCTTGATTTTAATATTAAATTATTTTTTAACGTTGATAATATAAAATGTTTTTTTATTTTCTTTGCTTTTCTTTTTTTGAAATTTATTCCTTAAGAATCTATTTTTATATAAAGCCCCCAGTATAAAAAAAAATTATGGGGAGAGAAATTTTAAAAAAAACGTTAAAACAAAAACGAGTTATGCGTGCTTCTTCTTATGCACTAAATCTCTGGAGCAAAAACGAAGATTTTCTACTTTTTCGTCTTTCTTAAAATTACAATCGTTCTTTTCTTACCAAAATCAGACAAGAAAATAATTACAGAATTGGAAACATCACTTATTTCGCCACGATATGGTATAAATTATTTTACAAAATATCTAAATTTTGTATTTCTTACGATTTTTTTAAATGAGTTAATATCGATGCATTTTTATGAAAAGAGTTTTTCAATTGTTCTGTACGGATTTTTTGACATTGAAATGCATCGAACTTCTGTAGTAAAAAGTTCATACTTTGTTCTTTTAGAATCAGTGATTTAAAATAAAAAATGTCAAAAGTTTTTTTTGCGATTTTTGAAAAAAAATACTCAAAATTTGAACTAAACGCTTAACAACTTCGTTATTTGTGAAAATAATCACACGGAACTTTTTTCCTAGTGTCAAAAGTTGTTTTCCGTGTTTTGTTCAAAGATTGAAAAAATTGCTTAAAAGCTACGAATTTGAAAAAAGTTTTTGTGTTTTTCATCTATTACCCTTTTTACAAAAAATCATTTATATACAGGTGTTTTTTCTTTTTTTTTCTCACATTTTTTGTTTAAAAGTTAGCGTTATTTGTTATCGATGTGGGAAATTTGCAAAGTATATTTTAAAGACCAAGCCCTCAAAAAAATAAAATTAAAACTTTAAAAAAATATTCGCAAACTACGTTTTAGCGACACTTCATGTCTTAGCTCTTTTGAATATAACAACTGAAAATCACCAAATTTGGTGGGACGTGAAGCTGATCGCGCAAAAGAGCTGCCAGAGAGAAGCTTTATAAACTCAATGCGATTGACACAATACGAAATTATTTTCGTTGTAGATAAACCCTATATGATAACGGCAAACATCGATGTTGCTGATGGTTTTACCAATGGGGATGTAGATAAATTGTCACACTTTGAATGGGATGATCAAAATAGAGTTCTGCGGATTTAGCTCCCATTTCCAAAAGTGACTGGTTATGCAAATGCAAAAGGAATCGGTAGAGAAATGGTTCCTATCAACCGAAATAGATCAATCTATGCTAAAAGGAATTATTTCCTATTGAAACCAACTTGCTCCTGGACAACTCACAAATCGCAAGAAGGAACATTTGTTGAAAGTGTTTACAAATACAGCTTAGCACATTCACAACCTTTGGTCTACCTAGCCTTATACATAGGCACGGCTGAAGAAGGACTTCCTATTGTACATACGGATGGGTGTCAAGGTTTTTACCACGGCAGATGAAACAACGGAGCGATGCTAGCATTACGAAATGAGTTTACCAGGCTTTCTACTGTTTATCTTACTACAATTGATCAAATTAGGATCAACAAAATGAATAGAGGGGACATGGTTCTCTTTTCACTCAACTGCCAAAGTCACCGGGCACATGCACGTGATCTCCGTGGAAATATTGTGCAAAAAGCACACATTTTTTTATGTTATCAGAGACATGGCTTCGCAATGAGGAATTAGGCAAAATTGAAAATTTTAAACGCATAACACAGCATAGACGAGATTTTGTGAGAAGAAATACCCAGTACGTTAATCAAACTAAATCTAATTTGGGAGATACATGTGCCACGAGATGCACTTTACCTGACGGTAAACCTATTGTTGTGGTCACAGTTTGTATTTCTTTCAATCAGAGTGTTCTTGACATTATAGATTATATCCACGAAACATTACTAGTACATACAGAAGGTGATTCTAAGCTACTGGGGAAATAGTATCATGCACTTCCAATAAGAAACTGCTGCTTATAAAAAAGTGCAACACCATGAAGGGATCATCAGAATTAAATGAAATTTGATGCACAAACGGCTTGTATTAGTACAAATAAATGGTGAAATTTTCAAAGAAAAAAAACAATATTAAGTGTCCGAAATCAGTATTTGGTGTAGCCACCACACACTACAATAAGTCATGCTATACGATGTGACATGGAGTCAAACAGATTTTGAATGTCTGATTGTGGAAGAGAAATCCATATTGCTTGTAAGCGCAGCAAAAATTCGTCTTTTAAAGCTGCAGGACGCGGATCACGAGCAAGACGCCGACCAACCAAATCCCACATGTACTCAATAGGTGACATATTCTGTGAATAAGTAGGCCGAGGAAGAAGTTGCATGTGTTGGGTTAAACAGAAATCTCGAACAGTCCTTGTAACATGTGGGCGTGCATTATCGTGTTGAAAGAAAGCTCCAGGTATGTCTTGATGACTTCATGAAGGGCTGTAGCCCTTCATGAACGTGCCTGTTTCTATTGAGATTACCCTCAATTCAAAGCAAATTGGATCGTCCATGATGCAAAATCTCACCCCAAACCATGATTTCGGGTGTTAGGCCCCCATGTCGTTCCATAACGCACTCTGGAAGGCAGCGTTCACCGGCAGAGCGTCTTACACGAATGCGACCATAATGATCCCACAAATTGAAGCGTGATTCATCTGAAAAGACAACTTGGTGACAATCAGCTTGCCAGACTCTGGGCTCATGAGCCCATTGCAGACGCAGCGTCGATGGCTTGCAATGAGGGGGATCCTGTATAAAGGCACCCCCTTGCACGCAATCCACAGTGCAGAAGACGTCGACGAATTGATGAAGCCGACATTAGTACACCTGTAACAGTAGACCAACGTGCTGCCTACTGCCTGTAGGAAACTCACAGTCATTCACCGTCATGCGGAGCAGGTGTCGATAGTCACGCACTGACGTCACCTTCCGTTGTCCACTGCCAGTTTTTCGAGTTTTTCTGTGCTTGTCGGTCCACTGCTTCCAAACTTGCATCACTGTGGAACTGTTCCACTGCACACGAGCTCTTATTGCGCGATAGGAAAATCCTCCTTCTCGAAGGCCGATAATTCTGCCCCGTTCAAACTCCCTAAGTTGCTGGAATTTCTCCTTATTTCGTCGTGGAGGCATACTTAAGGTCTCACTAAACGTTCGCCACTAACAAATAATCATTAACTATCGCACTACAGCTCTCTATTTATACGCTTTTAGCATCAGTTCAGAGGTCGCTGCGCACGCCACGCACGCACAGTGGCTCTAATACTTTACTATTTTACGTAATATCCTATAATTGATATTTGCTGCGTAGTTCATTTAATCCTGATGATTCCTTCATGGTGATGCATTTTTTACAAACAGCAGTGTACCTGGTGGCGATTTCAATATTGATTTCGATAAAGGTGAAGGATTGAGATTAGTACAATTTTTAAAATCAGAGCTTAATTTAGGTTTTGTTTCTAATAAAGCACTAGGAACAACTGTGTATGGTACAACCACTGATGCAATGTTTTCACGATTCGTAAATCACGTATCTACCAACGTTTACGTAGCATACTTTAGTTACCTCAAGCATTTTGTCACAATAGTTAATAATGGCGAGAAAATGTTATTAATACCCACAGTGGTATTAATAGGGGAGTAAATCAACCTTCTTAAAATGTACTCATGTACGATGTGAGTAACATATATTTATGTATATTATTTTATATGTATATATGTTATTTTACCGAATCAATATGAAAAATGTAAATAGAATAAAGAAAATACATGCATGAGAGAGAGATTTCAGTAATGTGTGAGATGTGTTTATTTACCCTGTTTGTGCCTACTATATAATCAAAGAGAACCGCACTTAAGGAGTAAACTCTAGTCGTACGTCGGAACCGACGCACGCATTTTTTTTTTTTTTCTTGTTTTCTTGAAGATTTCTTTTCAATGGGTAAGACTTACAAAAGGAATTTATATTAATTTAGAAAAAAAAATGAATAATTACTTTTTTGATAATAAATAGTGTTTATGAATTTAGAATTTGTTTTATATGGTTTTTAAAGTGCATTAAAAGATGAATTTCTAATTTAATGGATTTTCCATATAACGATCTTTTTTTAAGCGGGGGTGAGTGAGTGAGTGAATATTAACGTCGCACTATTCAGCTACGCGAGGGCTTTTGGCGACGGACCACGTAATTTCGAACCATGGTCAAGTGACGTTTTTAAGCGGGGGCTAATACGAGTAAATACGGTGTATGGAATTTCATTTTAATTTAGCATTTTATTTGAATCTAAGCCTTTATAAACTGTGTGTCGTTTTGCTAACAATAAATTATTTATAAGTTTTTTTTTAAATTTTTGATTTCATAGGTGACACCCGAGGAATCCTTAGTGTCGAAATATCTTGTCGTCCACAACACTTCCGAGTTGATAGACTTCTTTGACTTAGATCCCGTCCTGGCTTTGAGAGAGAAACTCGGGGTTCACCATTCGAAACCTTCCTTAAGTCAGAGTTTGACGGACAGAGGGTCGCTGAAATTCTTTTTTATGTCAAATAAAAAGCGTTGAGCAAACATGTAACATCGCCAATTTGAAGATATGAAGATTTGGGTGGTACCGAATTCAGGGTACAATTTTTAAGGGCAGATGCATGGCACTATAACAATTATTTATTACATAGGATTCTATGAGCGAGAGTGACTCGGTGAGGCACAAACAGGGGAAATTAAGGAAAATAGATACTGATTGATTGGTTGCGTTGCCAGTAGCGGGCAGTAGATGTCTAGCCACTGTTCCATATGATACATCTCAGTAGGGGAAAGCACCATTTGAAATTGTGCTGACGTCTACAATAGGAGACTTTACGTATGCCATTGGGCCGTGGGTAGCCTAGTGGTTAGAACATTGGGCTATAGACCGGATGGCCTGGGCTCGATGCCCAGTGTCACCAAATACCCTCCGAGTGCATACGGAGTACGTGCTCGTTAAGTCTTGTGAGCTGAATCACGAGTGCAGGGGACTGAAATATATATCCCTCCCCTTCAGTGTCATGCCAAAAGATAGGTGGTGTCGCCATCTATCGTCCCTTCGGGAAATTTCACCGAGCGAATTCGTACTGTCACCTGTATGGTGCTCAAAGCCTAGACCAATGACAGGCGTACTTCTAGCCCCTTGCCACAATGAATTTCATGAGCCTTGTTCTGACTACATCAGACAAGTGTATAGAGATGAAATAACTTTGTTACAAAAGTGTGACGACTTCCAAAATAAGTATCCTCATGTAACAGGCCCACATTTTTTCTTCAATTTCTTAATATTTATCGCCTAATTCTCCCTAAATTAACTCAGGCATAGACTGTTCACCAATTATGTTAAGAAATAATGAGCAAATATGGAGTGCTAGAATGCAACCTAACAGAAATATTTACAGAAACGTTATTATTCTAACAAATCCTGTCACTTCTGTAGCCGCAACAAGATTATTCAGCAAATTAAAAATAAATGTAAAACTTATTTAAGAAACAATGTGGGTCAAGCTCGACACCGATACTTATCTCTAATAGCAATTGAAAACATAAAGTCGCATCAAATCTGGATTTAATAGAAGTTATTGAAACAATTGCGAAAACTAAAAGGCTAGGAATAGATTGCAAATCAAATTGCTAATTTGCTGTTAATAGTCCTGCTGTCCACATCCTTCTTATAATAAACCTTTTATTCTTTATCAACATCGCTTTATTTCGTAATACGCATACATGTAGGTAGTATGTAGCTTTGTTTTCCTGTATTCTTCACAGCACGATAAAGAGCTGATGTTACAGTATACATATATATATATATATACAGTGGCGCACACAAGGGGGATGCGGACCCCCCGAAAGCCCTAGATTCTTTCCCGATTGATTATAATTCTAAGTATATAGTACGTAAAGTTAATTAAATACTTGCTATTAATGATTAATTTTATTAATTAATGCTAATTATTTATTCAAAAACTAGTTTTTTACTGTGTCTTATTCCCGAAAATCGACAAAATCAAAAGGAGCATGATACAAGAATGGTGAACTTTCAACCCTGCACCCTCCCTTGAAAAATTCCTGTGTGCGCCACTGTATATATATATAGGTTTGTATATTTAAAATAGTCACATATTTTTATTGTTTTTAATTTATAAAATCCTTCCTAAATAGGGCAATTTTTTGAAATGATAACTTCTTAAGGCTTTTTGCTGGAGTGCGAACTTGAATGATGCGTTTTCAAAAGTCAAGCATTGTTATGCTGGGATTTGTAACGCTCCTAACAATGGTAACAATAATATTGAGTCATTTGGGTTTAATGAGTCATGTATCGGAGAAATTTGTGCAGAGAAATGTAGAGCAGAAAATGGACAAATAATTCTAATGGTTACTATTTATATTTCACCAAATAAAATTGTAGAGAAAATAATCGAATTCATTCAAAAAAAAATTAGTAGCGTACACTGAAGCCGGGTCAATTCTTCTGGACAAATTGACTATTATTTTAAGTGGGGATTTTAAAGTAGATTTTTGAAAAGACAAATCAAAGAGTCTTTAGTAGATTCTGTTTAAAATCAAAATTCAATTTAACTATGTCAAATGGTTCAAATGAAAGCACGACAAAGTACGAAACAATGCTTGACGGAGTTTTTTTTTTAGATATTTAAATAATTTTGTGAATCTAAAGTATTTTTATAACCTATTTCAACTACCATAAACATATTGTTTCCTTCTTAGAATACAATTAATTCGCAAATAGGGTTGTATATTTGGCAAAAAATATTACTTTATGGGTACAGATATATGAATAAATAATTTTATATGACAATACTAATATCCCCTTGTTTCTTATTCATCCAACTAACTCTTGAAATAACATTACAAAATTTGAAATCAGTTCTATCGTATGGTCATAAGCACACACACTCTTTTTTTTTACTTGTGCACCAGGGTCTTTGAACACCTAGCTACGCCACTGTTAGTTATTCCTGGTACTTCGGAAGCAATCCAGGAGATTCATTCAAGCATATGCCTAGGAAATAACAAGCTGCCTTCTCGTGCTTTATGAGCTGCCATATAAAATCTTTCACTGTTCGTCAGGGTCAGATCTTCCTGAGTGCCGCTGGTGTTATTCCGAGCTGATCTCTCCTGCCCACTACATGACTTGTTTGAATTTCTGTTTTTAGAATTTCTAGAATTTTATGGATTTATGGTGATTGTCCTGCATTGCAAGACAATCTAGGATTATCAACAACAACAGCATAGGTGCTTTATTTATCTGCACGGGGGGTCGAGTTATCCGGAGTGTGAAGTTATCGTGCGCCTATTTTTCAGTACTCAACAGTATTTCATTTAGATTAAACCCTCACTCTAATTAATGTTTGGAACATTCCAGAAAAGTTAAAAGATCTCAGCAAAGCATTGGAATCGGAAGTATTTATGAACAGACAGTCGCAGTCATCCGACATCGGACCCCAAGGTCCCCCTTCAAACCTGGAAGGAGCTTCGAGGTTTGCTCTCCAGTTCCCTACTCTGGTGAAGAACACAGGAGATGGCAAAGTCTCTCCTTTGGAGTTGGAATTGACGGATCTCCACACAGTAACACCTAACTTCACGGAGTACAAAACAAACCCGAAAGTTCCATTAAATAATGTCACATTTAATATATATCCCTTTTGTCAACTTAATTCTAATAATAGTTTGGTAGTTGTTTTGTTATAAAAGAAAGTTTAAATAGTAATATTGTTACAACTTTTGTGTAATTAATGCTTAAAATAGGGTAAATAATTTATTTCTAGTTGTGGTAGTACGTATATATATTACATTCTATTGTATTTATTTTATGCTAAAACTATAACATTCTCAAGCAGCGCCGTTCCTTACATTATAATAGTGATTCAATGAAAACTCGTACACTGTGATATGTTGGCGATAGAGCTAAGTTGGCATCCTTTTTGGCGGCCATTTAGGTGACTATTTTGGCAACCATGCTAGGTACCATTTTTGGTAAGTTGGCGACTGGATGCGTCTGGAAATAACTATTAATATCCTATCTATGACATATAAGTGTAACTTTCTCGAAAAATTCATGCGGATTATAATAAATAAGAGCCGCTCGCTGAAAGACCCTAAAAGAGACAACTATATTGATTAGTTTCTACTATGGGGCTCTTGCGAATAATCTTAATCATTAAGTATTTGTATTTCTAGACACTAATAGTTGTGCTTGAGCGCTGTAGAAGGCGCGGAGAAATTATGACATTTATTGAAAGAATTTTGGTGCGGTATCTTGTATTTCAAGGATTGTTATTCTGCAATAAATTTCCATCGCTCTGGAAGAACAATCTTGCTCTTTGAGACTGACGTCATAAAATCCTCGAATTCCGACCTGCGTAACAATGAGTGTAAAACTCAAAGGCTAACTTGAGCTAAACAAAAAAATGGTTTAACTCTAGGTGGGCCGCAATATTTATAGAAAGGTAGGATTATTTCGAATAATACATTACAGTAAACAAATAAAAAAGAACAAAAAAATTTAATGTTCATATCCTGCACTGACATTTCTTCTCCGCTACTATTTTTCCTATTTCGTGAGAATTTTTTTATTTTATTACATATTATATTGTGTGCCGATGTATTGACTGGCTGTGACTCAAACGCAGCAGACGATTTTAAATTTCGTCGTTGGAGCTCGTCAGCTATGTTTTTCAGATAACTGTTGTACTGGTCCTCATCGTCAGAGCTCAGGTGCCTTCCTCTGGGGAGGAAACTGGACGTCAAAATTAATTGTGATAATTGGCATCGCCCATAGGGTGACGCACTGACGAGTGATACCAACTACTGGGGATGTACTAAGTCTGCAATGGTAAAAATACCAATCCGCATCCCCATTGGATAAAAAAAAGATTACTATTGTTTTTCCTTCATGTTGTTCTAAAATAGTTCAATACAGAATTTTCGGAGATTATAATTCTAAATAACATGAATTGTTCCATGGTTTAATGGAACGTGATAGGCTAGACAGGTTATGAAAACTTTTCAAAAAGTAAACATTAAAAAAAGTCTTAATTTATGAAAATATCTGTTGTATTTTTTTCGCAGATAAAAATATTGAGTTACATGGCTAGGTAGTGACGTTATACACTGGTGTGCAAAAATTAAGGACGAAGTCGAAAAATTAGCATATCAGCTGAACGAAGAGGCAGAGTGGACAGAAAGACCAATCAAGAGATTAAGTAAGGGGATGTACGGTAGCACATGCGCAGATATGCAGGTAGACGTAATGGGGGAGTGTCTGAGTAGTATAAAGCATGTTGTCGGTGTCAGATCAGTATTTCTGGCAAAGAGACTGCACGCCGTATAGCAGTTAAAATCACACCGAGTTGCTGCCTCAGCGAGAAATGGCGAATAATCAATCTGTTAGACGACATCTGGATGCTTTTACCCGAGGTCGAATCATTGGGAAGTTGGAGGAAGGCTGCAGTGTGACAAGTGTGGCTGCAGAGTTCGGAATTGCTCACAGCATCGTTTCACGACTTTGGAGACAATTTCAAACTACAGGAACAGCTATCCGGGGGTTCAGTAGTGGTCGTTCACGAGGAACCACACCTGCAGATGACCGGTACATTGTCTTACAGGCCAGAAGAAACAGGCGGCAGACAGCGGGAGAAATCGCTAGATACACGACAAAGGCGACTGGACGATCGATATCGCGTTTTACCGTGGCCAGAAGACTGCACGGTGGTGGTCTGTTTGCACGACGCCCTGTACGGTGTGTACCTTTAACGCCTGCCCATCGGAGAAGGCGTTCTCTGTGGTGCCGGGAACACCGGAATTGGAGAGACAATGAATGGGGACGAGTACTCTTTACAGATGAGAGCAGATTCAGTTTGAGTAGCGATTCTCATCTGGAGAGAGCGGGGAAGCCGCAATCATCCCTCGAACATCATTGAAAGGGACAGGTATGGAGGTCGCGGTGTTCTCGTTTGGGGAGGCATCATGCTTGGTAGTCGTACAGACCTTTACATCTTCGACGCAGGTTCAGTCAACGGGACCCGTTATTGTAACGAGATTCTTCTTCCATATGTACATCTTTTTAGAAGCGCTATGGGTCTGCAGTTCCTTTTCATGGACGACAATACACCATGTCATCGCACAGTAGCTGCCGAACAGCTCTTAGAGAGTGAGGATATTGAACGTATGGATTGGCCGGCACGATCTCCGGATCTCAATCCCCTCGAGCATGTATGGGACTTTCTAGGCAGACGCTTGGCAGCTCGTACCTTACCACCAGTAACGATTCGGGAGTTTCGATTGGCGCTGCAAGACGAATGGGCAGCAATGCCTCAACAACTCATTGACACCCTCATTCTCAGCATGGGCAGACGCTGTGAAACCTGCCTAGCAGTCAGGGGAGATCATATCCCCTACTAAAGACCGGATGTTTCTTGCTGGACACCCATCACAGGGATGTTTCGGCCTTCAGTCGCATTGTGCTCCATGCTACTTTTTCAATCAAGCTTCTTTTTATCCCTCTGATTTCTCTTTTAGTAAGTGTTGCTTACATTACACATGTCCTTACGTATTGGGGATCTTACGGTATTAAATGTTTTGATTTGGAAAGCTTTTGTACAAAGTTATATTGAAAAAACCGTCTCGTCCTTAATTTTTGCACACCAGTGTATATACATATAAAAAAATTTTAATGAAATTACAAAAACGATCACTAGACCGCGCGTTGTAGGTTTAAAAATCTCTCAATAAGGAATCATCATCATATATAAGTATTTACCAGCTAGGTGGCGTACTTGGTTTGACGCTGGCCTTGAATATCCAAGTTTGCGTGTTTGATCCCAGCCCAAGTCAGTGCATTTTCATGATACAGAAAATCGGCAGCGTCCATGTCGTATGATTATGCGCCATGTAAAAGATTGTTTGAGTTCCTCTTTGTCTTGGATACTCTCGGCAAAATTAAATTCCTTCTTCGGTTCCGCATCGGCAGAGCTCAGGTGCCTCCCGATGAGGAAGAAAATAAGTGTTAAAATTGCTTGCGAGGAATGATATACCAACAATATAGTGCCGCACTTAAGATATACCAGCTCCCAGGGGAATGTTCTTCATTTGCAATGGTAAAATGGTAAATTTTTATATATGCATATAAAAATACTCTGCTGGCCACCGTAAATTCAACACCCTGAAGGAAGCATGCAAATAACATGAAATTTACAACATGCATTAGCGGAGGTGAGATATGCAAATGATTAGTTTCAGCGCAGACACACATCACGCACCTCAAAGCGCTATTTAAGGCTTGAAGATTTCGACGATTTCAAGTTCGGCAATTGTGTTTTCTTGTGGTTTTTTCAAAACACGATCAGTTATGTCTCGTAGAAAACAGCAATCAGCTTTTGATCAAGTATCCGAGTTCGAAAGAGGAAGGATAGTGGCTTACCGAGATTGTGAATTATCTTTCAGGGAAATCGATAGTCGTGTTGGACGAAACCAAAGAACTGTAATGCGGAAATGTGGCCGTTGGATGCAGGAGGGAACGACGGGCCGAAGTGGTCAATCGTATCCACCTCAGTGCACCACTTCACTTGAGGACAGGCAAATTGTGCGCATGGCAGTGACGGATTGCTCAGTCACATCACGAACCGTAGCACAGCCCATTGAGTCTGTAACGCATCATTCAGTGTCTGCGCTACCATTTGACGCCGTTTACAGCAGAGTGGTCTGTCTGCAAGACGTCCGTTGCTTGGTCTACCCTTGACACAGGACCACAGACGTCTCCGCCGCCAATGGTGCGATGAAAGAAGGATGTGGGCGGCAGAATTGAAAGAAGTTGTCTTTACTGACGAGTCACACATCTGTCTGCAACACCACGATGGTCGGATTCGAGTCTAGAGACACCGTGGAGAGAGGATGCTGAACAGCTGCCTTATGCACCACCACACTGGCCCTGCACTTGTTAATATGATATGGAGCGGTATTGGATATCACTCTCACACTCCTCTAGTACGCATTGCTGGTACTTTAAACAGCCAGCTCTACATCTCCAAGGTGTTGTAGCCAATTGTCCTTCCTTACCTTCAGAGCTTGGCCGCAGCCCTATTTCAACAGGATACTGTACGACCACACGTGGCACGCAGTGACCAAAGATTCTTCGGCAATCACCAGATTGAATTGCTTCCCTGGCCGGCTCGATCTCCGGATATTTCACCGATAGAAAACATGTGGTCTATGGTTGCTCAACGATTGATCCAGATTACATCCCCAGCTGCCACACCAGATCAAATTTGGCAACGTGTGGACACTGCATGGTGTGCTGTACCCCAAGAAGACATCCAAAGTCTCTTTGAATCAATACCGAGGCGTATGGCAGCGGTGAGCTCCAACCATGGTGGCTACTCTGGCTACTGATTCTGGCAGGAACCACACTTTACAGAAGTCAATAAATTTAATCATTTGATACTTGGTCAACACGTTATCTATAAAATAAATTTTGTTGTGCTGTCTCGTCTTTCTTGGTGTTGCATTTACGGTGGCCGGCAGTGTATATATATAAAAAAGTAAAATATCTCTCAACCGAACTTATGCAGTAGGTGGAGCCGCGTACGTCGAGAGAGAGAGAGGTCTGATTTATCATGTAAATATATTTAAATTTTTTTCATTAGGGGGCATACAAAAGAAAATAATTATTTAGAAAAAATGTTTAATAAAATTTCAAAACGAAAAGTTATTAGAAGGTTTTACAAAATCTAACAAATCGTGCACACACACACAGAGTCTGCTGGCTATATATATATAAAGGGGTTTTTTTTCTTCTCCCTCAAAATTTCCTGTTAGCATGCTAATAATTTTTTTATTCTATGTTTTTT
Source organism: Trichonephila clavipes (assembly GCA_019973935.1). Taxonomy (NCBI): domain Eukaryota; kingdom Metazoa; phylum Arthropoda; class Arachnida; order Araneae; family Nephilidae; genus Trichonephila; species Trichonephila clavipes. The sequence continues at coordinate 271,360 of BMAU01018107.1, read as the reverse complement.
TTAAAAAACTGGACAGGGAACCAAAGAATTTGAAGCAAGGGCATTATAGTTGTAGTATTGGTAGTGAAAAAGAAAAAAAATGTATAAACTTGTAGAATTTTTAACTTGGGAAAAAGTTCCAAATATTTGTTGTGAATTTTGAAATTTTTCCGTAAGCTATCAAAATAATCAACCTTCTCCTTTCTTTATATGAATTTCTCTATCAAGTAATTAAAAATTGTTAATCTTTTGTGATAGAAAAACAAAATTTGAATTACGAGGACCATCTTGAAAAAAAAAATACTCGGAAAAAATGAACAAATGTTTACTCTTAAGAACGTCAGTGTCAACCGAGAAATGGCGGTTGCGGGCAGATGTGGCGACTCCCTGGTGAACGTCACTACCAGCACTCAGTTGGCAGTTAGTGTCATGGTTTGTGGTGGCAACCAGCATTACTAGAAACTTAACACCGTACCATTGCGCTGTATAACTTGGACATTTGGCAGGTTAGCCCTGGCACGTAATTCCGTCACAACAATATTTGTCATATTCCATGACAAACTCTCACTAGCCAGAATGGATTGGACAGTCTTCCCCAGCCAATAACCTCAACTAATCTCTCTCCAACCGGCATAGCAAGGAACGCCTCAGGGTATAATTAATTGCAACACTGGAGAGTACACCTTGCATTTCTTCAAATTTTTTAATACACATATTTGTTGTACTAAAAATATTAGTACTAGAATATACAATAATCATTCTCGTATAAGTGTAACAGTTCCCGTTATTTTCAGTTTTCTGTATTTCACCTGTTCCCTCATGGTGTTGCCATGAAGATTATATATGTATACAGGGTGTTGCCGAATTCGACCGACAAATCCAGAGGGATGATAGTAGACAACATGAGGACAACAATTCAGCATAGAACATGAGGTCGCAAAACCACGTTTAGTCGGCGAAATTCGCAATGATTGTAGAAGTCGGCAGGATGATGAGCCAGACGAGAGGGTGGCCAAACGAATGTGGAGAATTGAAGCACCGTGGTAGAGTTGAAGAAATTTCCCTCTTCTCCCGGAATTGCTGCAAGGAGTACCGGCCGCTGCTCACCAAAACACGTGGTTCATGCACGATAATGTACTGGCACATTTTTCGATTGCGGTCCCCTACCGTCCATATTACATTTGCCAGGAGGTGGATTGGACTCGGTAGGTCTGTTTCTTGGCTTCCAAACTCCACGATACTCGATCTCTTGTATTTGTCCTTCTAGGTCATTGCAAATCTATTGTGTATGAGACGCTGGTGGCTTCAGGGGAGGATCTCATGGCAGGGATCGTCGTCCCTTCAGCTGACATCTCTATCTCACTGAAACGCGGTTGTGCTATGACCTACGCGATTACAACTTCGAACAATTCATGAGACAACCATTTGTCGTTGAAGTTCTAAAGTCGAGATGTGATACATTGTTTGTATTGTAAGCAGTTTTTAAGACTAATGAATGTATACATCACAGGGAGATGATGAAATTAGGGATTTCCTCAAATCCCTAAGGGAGAGGATCCATTGTTAAAATAAGAGCTCTGTAAGGTGATTTCCCTAAGAAAAGTAAATGTATTGATCAATCCCCTCACCCCTGTTTCAGTGAAATGATGAAATAATATTGTCAAGCGTTCAAAAGTGTTCATTTAGCAAATAGGATGCATTATTAAAACAAGAGTAATTAATAGAACAATAATCATTGAATTACAAATTATTTATTCAAAATTAATTTACAAAATAATTAGATAATAAAGCTGGTATTTTTTTTATAAAAACAAGCATATTTCTAGTAGAATTTTTAAAAAAAATTTTTTTTTAATTATACATTAATGTAGTACTTCAGAAATACCCTGCTTTATTTGTAACACCTTTTTTCAGTTATTATTTCCCTTTTTAAAATAGCTTTTTTTTTATCTATAAAGAGGGCGTGGTTGAATTCCCTAATTTGTTTGCTTACATTTTTCAATTTAAGTTTTATCTAGTTTCTAATTTTCAGGCATACTAAAGTGATATATCAATCGTAAGATAATAATGCAAAGAATATAACTAAATAAAACTAAAAAATGATATTTTGGTCATTTTGTTTTGGTGCGTCACGTCAGAAGCCCGGCGCTGCCTGGCACGGACGAGGAGAAGGGGGAGGTAAAAGGGAGTGGTAACAAGCGAAAACAGAGCTTTATAAATGCTGACTTGTTCATTTCATCAATTCACTAAAACAGTTCGGGGATTTGATCAAATCACTTCCTTACATCAGGGAAAGGACCTCAAAGAGTTGTTATTTAAACATCTTGCGGGAATTGATCATCTTCCTTAAGAATTTGATGAAAACCCTAATTTCATCATCTTCCTGTACCTTATCTTCTATTTCCCCTTTTCATTCCACTCGACATCACATCCTTCATATCTGTTTTGACGAATAACTGGCACTAAACGCGGCTTTTCAACCCCATGTTGCCTATATCACTCCTCTGAGTTTGTTGGTCGAATTCGGCAACACCCTGTATAAAGGTGATACTCACTCATCGCGATATCTCCGGAACTATTAGGCGTACAGGCTTGAAATTTTGTAGGCATGTTCCTTTCCTGTGGTAGAGATCTACTAAGAACGGGTGTTGGAAAAATCGACCCCCAAGAAAAGTTGCGACGGATAAAGGGATGTTATGGATAAATATTCCTGTTTTTGAACTGTTAGACCTACAAACTTGAAATTTGGTCAGCCTGTTTCTTTTAATTGGTAGACATCCGTTAAGAATCAGTTTTGAAAAAGTCTACTCACAAGGGTTGTTAAGGGAGGCGTTATAGATTCCAAACTGTGAAAAACGTGAAATGTGGTAAGCATGTTTTTTTATTGAATACCCTCTAAAAATAGGTTTGGTGAAAATCCACTTTGAGGAAAGGAGTTGCGGTGGTGTCATTCTATAATTTTAAAACTTCAAGTCCTGTCCTTATTAAATCAAGAGGTGTGAGGTATATGAGAATGTTTTTCAATACAAACAAACACTTAATGCTAGGACTTAAATATCAATAATTTATCGAAATATATATACATCGTAAAACACAACGTGAAGAGGGCACGGGTAACGGCTAATAAATTTATAAAGGCAATAAACTTCACACTTTTTAAAATATTTCAACTTTTGGGAGTAATATCTTTATCCCTTTTTAACTGAGCATCGTATTTGCTGTCATTCCAGGAAACACACATAATAACACTTCAACATATTTAGAACGAGAAAACGCGCGGTGTAAACGAGAATTTGATTTTTTTTTCTTTTTGTTTTAGAGATTTGGTTCCTATTCTGAAAGAAGCTTTCGCCAAATTCAACGATATGAGTGTTGCGAAAAGAGAATTCCAATCCTGGATGAAGGGTCGTCTTGTGCCGAAAGAACATAGAGGAAAGATAAGAAATAATTTTCTACTCCATAAACTACAAATTTTATAAAGGGCAGCGAAACATACTCTTATTAAGATCACCATTTTCGTAAAGAAAAAAAATTCTTTTCGATTGAAAATAATGCAATATACAGGGTGTCCGGGCTTAAGGTATCCGACTAGGTTGAAAAATTGTTTTTTAGGTGCTTGATGTTTGGTGTTGTTTGGGTCATTAGGGAAAAAAGAAATTAATTATTGAGGAAGAATGACTAATACATAAAACTAGAGAGTTTTTAAGTTCTTTTTATAGTATTTACTTTATTTAACTAATAAAAATATTTTGCTTAAATTCCTTTTTTGAAGAATGAACTTTTCATGATAATTTGTGCACGAAAAACGGGATATCTTCTAACTATCCAATCAAATGCAATGAAATTTATAACATACATGCCATGAACCCTTCGGAGTGTAACAAACCGCAGGTTTTAAGACAGCTGCCTTTAATCGCATTTTACAGCCATTTTTAGCTTAGAACGTGCAGTAATTTTGACGAAATATTATGACCATCAAATTTAAATGCTCTAATAAAATATTTTTTATCCTGCGGTTTGTGACACTTCAGAGGGATCAAGGAATATATCAATGACGTTAAAATTGCATAATGTGCAATTTATTTTTATTTATCACGTTTTTCTTAAAAAATTTTGTTAAATTTCCCTAAAAATAATTTTCTTTTTCAAAAAAAGGCGATACATGTTAGTTATTTAATAGATATGACTTTTTAAGCCTATTTAGGTTCTTTAAAACAATAAAATTATTCAAAAAATCAATTTTTGAAAAATTTATCTCCAGACCTAGTCGGATACCTTAAAGTATCCAAAAGTAATGGCTTATTATTACGGAACTACCCTTCAGAATGTAATAAACTGTTCATATAGGGATTGTAAAACTCTACGAGATTTTTTGGGTCTAGTCCGATCGGCCGCATTGGATATAGCAGATGATAAACTTGTTTCATCTACTGAGTTCATTAGTAAAGATGTGGATGCCTCAGTAAAAGATGTTGTGCGTACTTTGGTTAACGGAATTTAAATCAGTCACGAGTGTACAGCAACGTGTTCTAACAGAATGGAAAGTCGTTACTGAATTGCCTAATAGACCTATCAGGACTCCTACAAAATGAATCACGCACACTATCAACATTATCTTCTATCCCGAAAACTTAATGATACTTGCCAGTTTGAGATGCCAAAGTTCCCATCTCCTTTAAAGTTCTGTCCCATTGGTGAACAGATTTTGATGTGGGAGGGTCGACATTCCGTTCTATTCGAACACGTCGCTGAACACGCGTGACTAATTAAATTCCGAAACCATGGTACGCACTGCACCTGTTACTACGGCGTACACATCTTTACTAATGAAGTCAGTGTAAAAAGTTTATTGTCTGCGATTGCCGAACAATGCACGCACGTGCGACCAAACGGACTAGATCCAAAAATTCTCAGAAAGTTTTCCAATCCACGTATGAACAATCTGTTAAATTTTGAGGGGTGTAACGTCACTTCTCGAAAACATCAACATCTAGTCGGCTGTCTTTGTGGACCCGACACCCACACGTGCATCTTGCAGGTGCAACGCAACCCCTGTTTGACCCCCCGAGGAATCTAGCTCGTCGACCGGAAGATGAGAGGAGAGATGCTTTGAACTTGCACGGGAGCGGTGCCAACGAATCCTCCTCTCACAAAATATTGGACTCTAACAATCTATAATTAAATTTAATAACTTTAATGTATCATTTAGTAAATAATTTTCAATAGTTGTGACGTAAATAAATTCCATATTTTAATTAACCAAGAATACGCTACCGTTATTCTTTCAAACGTTACAGCTTAGAGTTTTGGAGGCAGCGCTTTGGGATAAAAAGTTAGCATTCAGGACCCATGAGAGGAGGAAATTTTGGGTTTTTACGGACGGACCGCAACGCAGGGAGAAAAAGACATCTTCGGAAGCCATGCTGCAATTGAATTCAGCTTCGAAGAAAAAGAGCGTCCTGCTCAAAGAAGATCAAACTGATCTATAGTGTTTACGGCCACGCGGTGTCCGAAGGGAAAGCGATTTTCAGAAGCCGTGCTGCGATCGAATTCATCTTTGAAGCCGTGTCACGAGTGAATTCAAGGCTGGTCAAACTGACCACACTTATTGCTAAGAGTGAAAGATTCAAGATTGGTTAAAAGGACCATTGTTCACACGGAAGAGTTCAAAACCACTAGTGCCATTACTGCACATAATTTGCTTCTGTGACAGCAAGCTGAGTACTTCAAATGGGTGAGTACTGTTATATTTTTGAGTTGCAAACTGCATATTGTATTAGGAATTTTGGTTAGTGTTCTTTAGAAATTTTGAAATACTTAGTGTTTTTCTTGCATGGGAACAGTGTTATTTTGTTTCTAGAGAATTGTAATTGTATTTCAAGCATTGTGTGCAATTTTAGCTTAAGATTTATTGTGTTTTAAGTCTCTTGAATGATTTTGATTAACAATTTTTAGTGTTAAGTTTTTCTTTGTGTATTTATGTGTATGCATGGGACCAGTGTTATTGTATTAATAGAGAATAGTAACAAAATTGTGCAAAATTTAGCGTGACATTTGTTTGATATTGTTTAAAAATGGCTTTCCTTGGTAAAGGGAAAAAGCAAGACATGTTGCAACTTGCTGAGGAATTAGGAATAAATGCAAATTTAAATATGACTGTCCCTAGCATAAAAATTGCAATCACTAACAGTGAAGGTTATGAAGAGGAATTTGTTAAAAATCTGTATGAGACTATCATTGCAAACGGAAAAGATTAGAAGAATTAGAAAGGGCTGAAAAAAAAAATGAGATTGGAAGAGTTAGAAAGGGCTGAAAAATGAGATTGGAAGAGTTAGAAAAGGGCTGAAAAAATGAGATTGGAGGAGTTAGAAAAGGAGCAGGCATTAAAAGAGAAAGAATTACAGCTGAAATTTGATTTAGAAAAGATTTAAAATAGAATCCGGATTTAGGGTAAACGATGAATCAAACGATTCAACAAATGCATGTTCTGTAACCTCTAATTTAAACTTAAAAAAAAAAAATTGATCCCAGATTTCGATCCTAAGCAGTCAGATATTAGTTCATATCTAGTGATCTTTGAACGCAAGGGCTAAAAGGGCGTCAATAGAAAAGAAAGAGTGGGTGGGGAAATTATTGGGTTTGTTACCCCCTTGAGATCGTGCAATTTATTGCTCGCGAACCGGAGGAACAAGCCGAAAATTACGATTATGTAAAGAAATTATTACTTAAAAGATTCAAGTTAAGTCCGGAGGTCTTTCGGCAAAAATTTGTCCAACACCAGAAAAATCCGATAGCACCTGGAAGGATTTCACTTTTGAAATTACGAATTATCTAGATGAGTGGCTGATTGGCTTAGAAATAAATACCTTTCAAGATCTTAAAGATCTAATGGCGGAAGATCAATTAAAAAAACGCGCCAATGCTAGTATTAAAGATCATTTTTAGATAATTGGGCAAACCTTAAATCAGCTACTTAAATAGCAGAACTCTTTGAAAAACGCGTGATACAAAGATGTTATCATTGCAATATGCCCGGACATATAAAAGCCGTTTGCCCTAAATTAATAAAAAAAAAACGACGGAAACTCTCAATAATATTGAAGGAAATGAAAATCCGGATTTTCTTAATTCATATACTACAAAGGACTCTGTGAATGGTCACGAGATAGACATTCTTAGAGATACGGGAGCGACAATAGATTTAGTATGTGCAAAATACATAAATCCTTCTTCTTTCTCTGGTGAAAATGTTTGGGTAAAAACAACCGTTAAGCCCAGAATTAGTTTGTTTACCTTTGGCGGTCGTGGAAATTTTCGGAAATTTTGGAACGGTACAAACTAAGGCAGCGGTTTGTGGAAATCACTTAAATCAACACGGTCGATATTTGCTTGGAAATAAAACGGCCGAGCTAATGAAAGGAAATTTAGGCTATAATTTCCTGCCAGTCGAAATATTGAATGCTGTCCAAACAAGGTCTCAAGTCAAAGCGGCTAGAGAAGAAAGGGTAATAGATAGTGGTGATGCTAAAAAGGGAAGATGAGGTTATAATTGTTTCTTCGGATGCAGAGAACGAAATTTTAATACCTGCACTCTCCAGGAATATGTTCCGGAATTAGCGCTGCTAAGGGTTACGCGAGAAAATTTAATCAATGCTCAAAAAAATAGCGAGGAGATTAAATCCTTATACGAACAGGCAGCAGTCAAGTGCAGGTTACCAATCAGGTTTATTCGCTAGAGGAGGAATTATTGGTCAAAAATCGTGAAGACAAGTTAGGTAACGTGGTGAAGTTAATAGTAGTGCCGGAAGGGTTGCGCGACCCCATTAAATCCTTGTGTCATGAGGGAACATCTGCACACCTGGGAATTACGAAATCCAAAGAGAAATTAAACCGATATTTTTACTAGCCGAATTGCTATAGAGATATGGAACAGTTTTCCGATCAGTGTCAGAGGGCTGGAAGCCCAATGATAAAAAGAAAGCTCCACTAACATTGGTCCCTGTTATCCAGGAGGTTTTACTAAGCTAAATATTGATGCATGTGGCCTCTCCCGATCACATCTAAAGGGAATCGATATCTTATCACGGCCATTTGCATGTCATCAAAATTCCCTGAAGCTATTCCGGTGTCTGATATTAGTTCCGTTAGTGTCACAGATGCGCTGTTAAACATCTTTAGTCGGATGGGGTTTCCCGTGAAATACAATGTGACCAGGGTACTTCTTTTACTAGTGCTCTGACTACCGAGTGTTTTGAAATATTCGGAATACTTGTCAGGCATAGTTCGGTGTATCATCCACAGAGTAACCCTGTTGAGCGATTTCATTGAACATTGAAACGACTCTTACGAGTCTTATGTTTAGATGCAGGCTCAGAATGGGACAAACATCTTCCGTCAATTCTTTTAGCGTTACGAACTGTATCTCACGAAAGTACAGGACATAGACCGTCAGAGTTGGTGTATGGGAAAATTTGCGAACCCCAGAGACGTTAGTAATGGAACATTGGATGGAACCGGAAGAAGAGGGTGATCTCGTCACTGAATATATGTTTAAGTTAATAAATAGATTAAAAAGATATCAAGAAGTAGCTATAAATAAATGGAGGAAATGCAAGTTAAGCGGAAAACTTGGTATGATAAAAACGCAGTAAAACGTGAATTTAAGGATGGGGATTTAGTCCTAGTGTTAGCTACATCCAGAGCAAATAAATTAGCAATGCAGTGGATAGGTCCTGGGACAATTTTAAATAAAATTTCGAAACGAACTATTTAGTCGAAATCCCCGGCAGACGCGAAACATCTCAAATCTATCATATAAATATGCTAAAACCATATTACAAAAAGGCCAGAACACGTTAACGTAATTATTAATGATGAAACGCAAAACTCTCTCGCAGACCAGGAATTAGAAATCTCATACTTAGAAAACAATTCTCTCGTTTATGATTTCGAGGACGTAATCCAGGCTAGCGAGTTGAACAAACACCTTCACGACAAACAAATGGATCGACTGCGCTAATTATTAAATAAATACTCTAAATGTTTTTCAAACAATCCCGTTTTAACTAATCTGGTTGAACACGAAAATCCAGTTAGTTAGCGATCAACCAGTTAGGACGAAGCCCTATCGAATGTCGCACCGACAAAATGAAATCTTAAAAACGAAATTAACCGAATGTTAAAATTAGGAATCATTGAGGTAGGAGAATCGGATTACATGTCCCTATGATTTTAGTTGAGATAGCTGGGAAAGAACCTCGTCCATGTATAGATTACAGGAAATTAAACGGGATCATTAGAACGGAATATTTTTCCTCTTCCGAATATCGAAGAACGCGTAGAAAAAGTATCGGCGGCTAAATTTATTACCGTCTTTGACCTATCTAAAGGGATATTGGCAAATACCTTTGAGTAAAACAGCACAGCGATACGCAGCCTCTGTACTAGCTTTGGTACATACCGACCCCTAAGGATGAGTTTCGGATTAAAGAATGCTCCATATTTGTTTAGTAAACTCATGGCTGAATTACTTTAACGGAATAGAGGATTTCGTTGTCCCGTATCTAGACGATATCGCAATTTTCTCAGATACTTGGGAGTCGCATATTAAACATATGGAAACGGTTCTGCAGAGAATAAAGAGAGCTAAGCTAACGATAAAACCTTCAAAGTGTAAGTTTGCGCAACAAAATGTCAATTTTTTGGGTCACATTGTGGGTCAGGGTTTTCGCACCCCTTCCGAGATCAAAGTTCAGGCTGTTCTAGAGTTCCCTACCCCTCGCACGAAAACCCAAATACGTGCTTTCTTAGGTCTAGCGGGTTATTACCAAAAATATATAAATCTATTCTCGGTAATCGCTGCTCCGTTGACGGACGCGTTGAAGGGAAGACCAAAGAAGGGAGAAATTACGTGGACGACAGAGTGTGAAAACGCATTTCGAGAACTAAAAGGGAAACTAATTGATAAGCCCGTCTTGTAAGCACCAAATTTTGAACGAGAATTCATTGTTCAAACGGACGCTTCAAACGCAGGTATGGGAGTAGTTTTAACTCAATTAAATGAACAAGGTGAGGAGCATCCAATCCTTTACCTGAGTAAGAAATTTTCAGAGGTAGAGAAGCGTTATTGTACGACAGAGAAGGAATGTGCTAGTATTGTTATCGCAATTAAAAGGTTACATTATTACTTAGATGGAAATTCATTTTTAGTTATGACCGATCACAACCCGTTGGTGTGGTTGAATAGAAATGTTAGTTCTAACCCTAGATTGATGCGATGGGCTTTGGCTTTGAAACCATATAATTTTAGAATTGTAAATCGGTCGGGTAAAAGTCACAAAAATGCAAATAGTCTCAGCAGATCGGTGATAGATAATTAGGAATTGTTAACAATGTTCTCTTGCTCATGAATAATAATTGTTGCTTATAATGTTTTTATAGTTAAAGATTAATAATTGTATTAATTTTATTTATTTACTAGTACTGTATATCATATCGAATGGAGATGCGTGTCAAAAGATAAAGTCATGAAAAGCAAATGTATTAATATGATTAATTTTGTGTATAGGGTTTTAAAATACACATGATTATTTAGTTTACACAAGAGGCATATTGTGAAAATTATTGTGTGTGTAAGGTTGTACACTTCGCATATCATATCAACATGATGTAGTATAATTTTTATTAAGTATCGTGGCGAAGAATATTTTATGTTTAAGGTCTTACACTAGCATTTGATGTAACATGTTGTTAGTATAATTGATAATAGGCATTGTGATAGGAGTGTTTGTATCTTTATTTAATGTTATAGTATGTTTTCTTACATTGCTATTGATCATTTTCGTACTATGGATTTGTGTAAGTTCCCTAGCAAGAACACTCACTCACTAGAAATAAGTAATTCCAAATTTAGTTCAGTGTTTTCTTTAGTAGTTAAAATTGCAGCTCAAAAATATAGTGGTGCTTGATGAAGGGATGTGTCGGTAATCTGTCAGTTGTCTCATCATCATTCCATTAAACTTTTCTCAACGGAAAAGTTCTATAAGAGAGGGCGAGAGCTGTAACGTCACTTCTCGAAAACATCAACATCTAGTCGGCTGTCTTTGTGGACCCGATACCCACACGTGCATCTTGCAGGTGCAACGCAACCCCTGTTTGACCCCCCGAGGAATCTAGCTCATCGACCGGAAGATGAAAGGAGAGATGCTTTGAACTTGCACGGTAGCGGTGCCAACGAATCCTCCTCTCACAAAATATTGGACTCTAACAATCTATAATTAAATTTAATAACTTTAATGTATCATTTAGTAAATAATTTTCAATAGTTGTGACGTAAATAAATTCCATATTTTAATTAACCAAGAATACGCTACCGTTATTCTTTCAAACGTTACAGGGGTATTTCCGTAACAATAAAGCTTTGGATACTTTAAGCCCGGACAACCTGTGTACATTTGAAATAGTTTGGTGGATATAACAGTCAACATTTCCAAAAAACCAATCATATAAGTGTATTTTGTAAGTGGCATTTGAAAAAATCCAAAAATTAAATGAAATTAAAATGCATTCTCTTGCCATTTTTTAAATAACAATTACGAAATATGTATTACTTTTGTGTGCATAAAATGTCGGATTTTAAGGGGAATATATTAAACTGCATATATTTTTTCATGATGAAAATTATGACTGAAAATCGGAGTTTTAGAAGTTTGAGGTGAACTGTTATAAGCTTTTGGCACTCGCACCATAAGTCCCGACACAAAAATTTGAAATCGTCTACTATCTCTCAACCACAGAAGAAAATTTAAATTTCGTCGTTTAAAATCATTAGCAGCATTTTGCAGATAATTTATGTCTTTCATGTCGAAATCAGTCACAGCTTTAATTCTGAAAAGAAAGCTGCAACTGATATTTCCTAGCATTTACCGGGGAGGTCGCGGACCTGATACTAATGTTAGTGGCCGCGTGGGGGGACGGAGTCTCCAATCCTTTTTCTATAACTATTTTTCAATTCGTACTATTCTTCAAATTTTCAATTGTTAATAAAATACATTTTAAAGCGCTCCATAGAGCTGAAATTTTAAATACACGATTATTTTGGATGACAATACAGTAATTTAATAAAATTTAATTTATTAAAACTAATTATTCAAATAATTACAAATGCAGCCACGTTGTTATCATTTTGGCGACTTAGCGACCGTTGTGTGTGTCAAAAGTTGAAAAAGGTTTTTTTTCTCACATTCTAAAGTACTCGCTTGATCTGAAATTTTCCAAACACGATTATTTTGGGTGACAATACCATAATTTAATTATAATTAATTTAAATTAATTGACTGAATCTAATCATTTAAAGAATTACAGATACAGTCACTTTGGCATCACTTTTAGTGACTTGGGTCAAAACTTAAACAGATTTTTTTTCTCGTATTTTAAAGCATTCGGTTGAACTGAAATTTTATCGACACGATTGTTTTGGATGACAATACGATACTTAAATGATAATTAAAAGAAATTAATTACCACTTAATATTGTGATTCTTTCATTCTTTATATTACTTGTATAAAAAGTAAACATAAAATAAAATTTTTCTTTGTTGTTTCTTAGTAGATATTGATTTCAAAAACATTTCTTTTTTATATTACGGTATATTACTGTAATATTATATCATTATTCTGAACGATACAAATTCCAGTGAATCATTTAACTAAAAGGAAGCATACTTGTCTACTTTTAAGGACTTTTCAAATTTTCTTTGATAATTTGAGAAAAAATCTAACCTAATTGACCTAAAATGTTTTAAATGTACGTGACTTCAATAAAGGACACAAATCACACACTTTTCGCTAAAATTACAGGAATGTTATTTGCAAGCAAAACTGTCCTATTTTGTTCAAGTTATTGTAGTTTTATTGTCCTTTGAGGACTGACAAATAGCATGTTGAACATTTTCTTTCTTGTGTCCTTTTGACATGTTTGCAATGTATCTTGTGGTTTCATATCTTTCTTGATGGAGGTTTTTGGAAGTTTTTAAAAGTTATTTCACTTCAAACGTTTCGTGTTTGTCACTTTTCTCAAATTTACTTTTGCTATCATAATTAATATCCATTTTTTTACTTCCGTCCCTTGCTTCATTAGTTTCAACTTAATGTAATAGAGATCACATATGCCCATTCTTTTTTATATTTACATTCCGTTCATTTACATTGATAAACCATAATGAGTCATTCAACACAACAAGTAAAACCACTTAATCGTTCACAGGTGAAAAAGTAGCCTGTTCAGGTAAAATATTTTGGAACAAAAGTCGAGAAAGATTGAGTGTAAGAAACATTTGCCACCAGTGGCGTAACGGAAAATAATTGGGGCCTCCGCGCAAGGTCAGATCTTGGGCCCCAAGTCGGATATATATATATATATATACAAAAAATTGCAAAACCATAACATAATGCACCTTTACACATCACGTAAAAATATTTAAATATTAAACTTCTAACTGAATATAAAATCAACCTGAGTCTGAGTAAACAAAGTAAATAACGTTTAACATTAGAAAAAGTATTTATAGTATTTAAAAAAGGGAAAATCTAACAACAGTCGACTGATAACCTGGTAACTTAAATAAAAACGATACACTAAGAAAAACACAAACAGTGTAAAATAAGATTTTCGATTTCAGATCCTTATGATAGAAAAAAAAGTATCACTTACCAAATTCTTCGTTTATGAATCCCAGGATAAGCTTGACCTTAAGTTCGATAAAATTCTAGCATAAATTGTCAAAAAGACAAAGACACAACTACTGTTACTCATAAGAAAGCATGGACACAAAAAAGAATGCGCTCGCAGTACCACTCAGGTTGAACTACAAAAGTAACTAGGTCGTTGGGTTGTTCGCGACACACACTACTAGCTAATATACAGCACTACACTCAAGAAGTAAATCACAAAAAAAGCGATTGACGTCTCACATTTTTCTTAGCAAAAAGTCGGTTATTAATTCATTCAATTCAATTTTTCTTGCTTCTTGTTGTTCAGTACTTATCAAAGACAAATAGGAGAGAGCCTCTCTTCTGACATCGTACAACGTAGATAATTTTTTATTAATTTTAATTTTGAAAATGACCTTTCCGCCATTGCAGGAGTAACTGGAAGAGTCAAAAACAATAAAACTGCAATATATACATCTGGTAAACTTTGCGCAGCAAACTTATTTTGAATCTTCAAAAAATTACCTAAATCTTTTATCGAATTTAGCTTAATTAAATCTTCACTAAAAACTGCTTTTAGAGACATAATTTGATTTGGAAATTCACTAGATAGGTCGAGGCTATATACTTTTTGAAGATTACTGGCTTCATTATATAAGAGATTATTTGTAGTGTTTACAATATTTTTGGTAGAAAGAAAACTGAATGATTTGTAAATGCCATTCATACTCTCAGAGCGATTTTTTAATTGAGTAGTAATAACATCAACATTGGCCTTAAACACATCCACCTCAAACACAGTCGTTCTCTGTCTTGGAGTTTTTCACCAGCATTGAAATCATCGAAAAACTGTCTAACTTTGCTATGTCTCTTTTTTTCAAACTTCGGGGTGATACCCCATTTTTTAGCCAAACCAATAGCTTCTTCCTTTATATTAGCAAAATTGTTACGAAGATTCTCGATAGACGTTAAGCTCGAATTTAACATGGTCTTAGAGTTTTCTAAATCTATTTTTGGTGGTTGTAATGCTTTTGAAGTTAAATTTATGCTTTGTAAAATTTGACATTGGAAAATTAGCAAAAAAAAATTGAAACTTTTCCAAATGTTTTTTAATCGCTAAACCTTCCTGTTTCTCGTCTTTCTTAGTACTGATTAGTAAAATATTTGAAAGTACTTTAAAAATCGAAATGTAATTGTAGCGAATTGATATTACAGAGTCAAATCGAGATAACCACCTTATTGTGCATAATGATTTAATAGTCTGCTGAATTTTCTCGTTATTCTGAACAGTCTTTAGATCACTCCACCTTTTAATGCTGAGCCCAAAAAATGTGTAAATTTTTCGACAAAAGTCATAAAATTCTCTTACATGAAGCACGTTATTACATGCATCATTTAGAACAAGATTGAGATTGTGTGTTAAACAGTGAACGTAATTTGCTCTTGGTTGTTTGTCCTTAATTAATTTCTGCAATCCTCCATATGCTCCACTCATGTTGGCTGCCCCATCATATCCTTGTCCTCGACACTTCGCAAAATTAATGTCCAGTGTATTTAGAAAATTTAACACATCACTTTTCAAAATTTGCAGTCTGATTTGCCGCCTCAATAAAGTCTAAGAACGTTTCGTTAATTCTGATATTATCTGTCTCATTATTATCATTAACATCAGTTGTTACATACCTTATTATAATACTTAATTAGTCTTTTTTTAAAATATCCTGTGTCGTGTCCAGAATAATAGAGAAAAAGAACATCTCCTTATATTTTTAACAATATTTTCTTTTATTCTAGAGCCTATAATAGCAATAAGTTCATTTTAAATTTTTGGGCTAAGATATTTTCGAATTTTTTTTCTGACAAATGAACATTGAGAAAAGGGTCATATTTAGCCAAGAGGTCTATTATATTCAAAAAAATTCCCCTTTGAGTCGAATCTCGAGTTTCTCGATGTCCCCGAAAAGGAAGATTGCACATCGCCAGAGTCATTGTAACGTCTATGATTCTTCGTAAAATTTGGCTAACCTTATTAAATTCTTCTTTAAAATTGCATTTCTATAATGAATCCACCGTTTTATTTTATTTCCAGATGTCATATGTGTGACATGCTTGCATATGAATTATAGAATTTTCATACTCTAATTTTTTTTTTATATTCCTTGCCAGTCATTCACAACTTTACACCGTGCTTCTTTAAAATACATATTTGTTCTATCAGCCAAAAGCCAACACACCTGACAGTAAGCAACATGAAGTCGTGTTGAATAGCACAGCCATTTCTTCTCGATCATTTGTCCTGCCTTGGATATGAAACTATAATAAGATGATAAAAAGCTCCTTCCCTTTTCATCTTTTTTGGAAGTTACCTTCTGGTTGGTATGGGCCCAATTTTAAAATTTGTTTCCTTAAATCTCCATCTATGGGCGTACCTACATAATGCGCAAAATCATTTCTAATCAATTTTGTTTCTTCGTCTTCATTCTCCGACTCCTTTTCTTTAGATAGAGTATATCCTTTATTAGTTGAAGTGTCCGAAACTGTGTTTCTTTCTTGTGGATTAATTTTCACTTCCGGGATTTGTTCATCAAGTTTTCCCTAGCATTACTACTACTAGCACTTGCACAAGATGATGAACTTGCGGGTATTAAAAAGTTATCTAATTTTGCATATTTGCTATTAATATTACATTCCTTTTCCTTTCGAATTTTTCGTTTTTGAGAACCACTCAAAGTTTTTTTTAATCCACTCATTTTAGGGCCGCATTTCTTCTTGTCTTATTAACAAAATAACAGTATAAGAACCAGAATAATTAATTCCGTTTACAAAAAATGGTTCTAAAATTACAAGAGAGAAGTGAGATCAAAATGTTTTAACAGCGAAGGAACACTCCCTATATTGAAGTGCATTTAATATAAAAATATATATGTTTCTAAAAACAATTTTGTGAAACATTTCTCATTATGCTTAATTTGATTGAATACTCATAAATCTACGGATATTTCTGTGGGCATATGGGTTTCTAAATCATAAATCTAGACCGTATAATCATTTAAAATGCTCTCTATGCGTTTTCAAGTATCGCAATACTATTTTTCATGAAAAAGGCATAACAGATGTACGTTATTAACCAGTTTGCTAAAGGAAAATTAAATACATGTGGGGGGGCGAAGCTAAAGACGCCAATAAGTTACTTTGCTACTTCAGTAAAAAGTAACATGTCTTTTTTTTCCTCCCTACAACTAACATGAAGTATACTAAAAAACAGTGATGAATTTTTTTATCTTTCTAGCTTTTTATCCAATTTTCCATCTTGCTTTCATTTTATCTGTTGGTAATTTAGATTTGAAAAGAAAACCAACTAAAAGAAAAGTATCTCTTTCGTCGCGGGGATCACAGCAAATTAAAATGTTTTTTGATTTGGTTATTGGATCTAAGATATCTAATAAGCCATCAAAGTTTTGATTTTGAATGATGTTAGACCGCTAATTTGAAAATCGCTTAAAAATTGGATTTAAAAAAATGTAAAGCTAATTTTGTGAAATTCTACGTTAGTGGCTTCAGTCTAGCTTTGCTCCCTCCCCCGCAGTGCAAGGGTTGTGAGGGTGTACGTTACGCCACTGTTTGCCACTCCCAAAAAAGAGGGAAATGCGTGACAAATACATTTTTGGTCCCATGAAGACAGTCATATAGGAGGATACCGTCAAGGCCATTGGTAACAAATACATAAACAGTCTTCCCAGAATCAAAGTTTTTGTAAGCCTGGGATGACTCTGTGCCCCGCGTGACCACCCCCGGGTTAAAGTATCCGACTACGTTCGGAACCGTGGTTTTGCAAAAGCGTATAAATGGGTAATATTTATGATATTTAGTGTCACTTAGATTAGAAAATGTATATAAAATTGTTTTAAGAATAGTATTACAGTAAAAAAATTATTTAAGTACAATATTTTGACAAAAAATGAACATAGAATGACCCATTTTCAAAATATTCTCCTTTTGTGAAAAATGCTTGTATTATAATAATATTTTGCTTGTATATAGCTCAGACCTCTCTACAGAGGCTGAACTAGAATTTTTGAAATATATAACTTAGAAGTGGGTTTATCCATGTTTTACGACAAAAGATGAGAGAAATTTTTAAAAAAAACGCCGATAATTATTTCAATGGGTTGTAACTCTGAAAATAGTGTGAATTTTTCAAAAACCATAGTTGGACCTCTGTACAGAGGTCTGAGCTATATATATGCAAAATATTATAAAAATAGAAGCATTTTTCATAAAAGGAGAACATTTTGAATAAAAGGTTATTTTAAGTTAATTTTTTGCCGAAATATTGTATTTAAATAAATTTTTTTTTGTCATAATGTCCTTAAAATAATTTTATACATGTATTTTAACCTAAGTGACACTAAATGTCATGAAAATTATTCATTTATACGCTTTTTTTAAAATCACGGTTCCGAACGTAGTCGGATACCTTAAGATATCCGTACACCTTCAAAACGTCATTTTCGTCAAATTTTTTCGATTTTTAAATTAAATGTTATTTGAAAATATAAACTTTTTTTTCTTTAAAATGGTGTTTAAATTTTGTTTCTATCTTATTTAGAACTTAAGTTATGGGATTTGAGTTTCATTCGATAGCACCTTTTTGAACCCGGAAGTACAAGTCTGCATTGCGAAGTAGAAAAAATGTTTGTTGACATTTTTATTTTTCAAAGTATCGTTTAAATATGCGGTAGTAAGAAATTTAAACTTTTAAAATATGAATTTGAGTTTTCAGAATTATCAAGAATATAATTGGCAACAGGTTTTTATTTATATTTTTATCTAGAATCTGGCAAGAAAATAGAGTGATTTACTGTTTGTTTACATTTGCTTATGATTGCGTAGCTCTTTATAAGCTTTTTGTTTAATCCTTTTTATAGCAGAAAATTTTAATTTTTGTCATTTAAAATGGGTAATGCTAAACGTAGAGTTAGTGCAAAGAGAAAACGCCAATTTCTAGTAAATGGATCTACCATTAAACATTCAAAAAATAGCAGCGCAACATCTACCAACGCCAGTTCTTCAAAAATTAAATACCTGCTGCCTTTGATGAAGAAATAGCAGAATATATATCAACGTAAACCACTTACTGGTAACAGAATAATTTATATGGAAGTCCTTTTAAATTTGTTTTTACAACTTTGCTGACCAAGATGTTTCGAAGAAGGTTCCTGCTTTCTGAAGATTCCACATATGGTTTGTGCTCAAATTTTGTTATCAGGTGTAAACATTGTGACTTTTACTCAGGGTTTTCTAGTTCAAAGAAAACTTTAAACTGTCCTGAAGTAAATACAAGATTTGTGTATGGTATGAGACAAATTGGGAAATGTTTTTCTGCTGGGTTTAAATTATGTGGTACGTTAAATTTACCCAGGCTCAGTAAAACTGCGTACACTAATCATGAGAATAAACTCATGTTAGTGAACTATCAATGCAAAAAGCAGCTTCTGAACTGTTAGTGCTACATCCTACTAAAAATAAAATTGTTGAATGTGGCATTTCAGTTGATGGAACGTGGCAACGTAGAGGTTACTCTTCCATGAATGGGTGTGTCGCAGCTTTGTCAGTTGACACTGGTAAAGTAGTAGACATTGAAATAATGTCGTCATATTGTCCCACCTGCAGAAAGATTTCTAAAATGCCTAGAAGCATTGAGTCGGAAACTTTTGCAGCAGATCACGTGCCATAGCAATTTTCAAGGTTCTGCGTTAAAAATGGAAGCTGTTGGTTCTACGAGAATCTTCCAATGTTCTATTGTCAAACGAGGCCTTAAATATGCACATTATTATGGTGACGGGGATTCTAAGGGCTTTATCAGTGTCAAAGATACTTATGGGAAGGATAGCGTCACAAAATATGAATGCATTGGTCATGTTCAAAAGAGAGTAGGTGCGAGATTGCGCAAACTAAAGTCTAAAAATAAAAATCTGTCTGGTAAAGCAAACTCACCGACTCTTTTATTGACCGATTGCAAAACTATTATGGGATTGCTGTTCGTAGAAGACCCTATCCGGTCTTCAGCAAAATGTTATTGCGGCTTTGTTTCATTGCTCATCAAGTGTCGAGAAACTGATGCATGGGCAGTGTCCCATCGGAAAAGATTGTTGGTGCTACTACCAGCGAGCACTGTCTTGTGGCAAAAGCCAAACGAAAAATATAAAGGCTTATCAAATGAAGTACTATAAACACGATTAAGCCTACATATTTAGAGTTGTGTACCAAAGAACTGCTTTCTAAATGCCTGCACGGCAAAACACAAAATTCAAACGAGTGTTTAAATGGCGTTATATGGCAGAGAGTACCCGAGGAAGTTTTCGTGTGCCTCAAAACTTTAAAATCTAGTGCATTGGATGCTGTGATCCAATTTAATGATGGATACAAGGGTTGTGTTGAAATTTTTAAAAAACTTAATATAACTCCTGGTTAATTTTACTTTAAAAGCATACAAACATCTTGACATCAATAGAATTAACGACGCAGAACGACATTCAACACCAAATGTAAAGCAGCGTAGAAAAATTTTAAGAGCTACAAGGAAAAAAAATCAATGTTTTAGAGAGTAAAGAAGGTGTTATTTATAAATCAGAGCATTTTAAGTATATCAAATTGTGTTTAATATTAAAATTTGCAGTTCAAAGTTTATTTCTGATTTATCTCAAAAATGAATTTGTTTAACGTATTGACATCTGACAACGTAAATATCAGAAAAAGTTGTGAACCAAATTAGCTCAAATTTTATAAATATATTTGTTTTATAGATTTAAAGAACCCCTACTACTTTCATAATTATATAGTTGATATGTTTTTTTAGTAACTAAGGTATATATCATGCTCGTAATAATTTTTAAGGATTTTTCAATGTTCTTTTTACTCGAAACTTGATAAAAATTGTAATAAATTGATTATCATCAGAAAATAGTACCAGCCCTAAAAAATGTTATAATGATCATCATCAAATTTACAGAAAAGGGATATTTTTGTTTACATTTGAGTTATGTGCATTATTCTAATAATCAGTTTAATTACTATTTACACTATGCTTTACTCCCTAAAATTTTTTATGTACTACAAGTAACATATTAAATGTTTTTTTTTTCATAGTTTTAAGTTATATTTCATCAGTAAAAAATATTTTAATAGCAAATATTAACAGTTTTTAAAAATTTTCTTCGAAGGTGTACGGATACCTTAAAAAAAGAAAAGAAAGGGCCCGTCAGTGATTTTTAATGTTCTTAAACATTTAGCCGTCAAAGCGTTATTCAAATATTGAACCAATAAGAGAGATTTCGGAGAATATTAACACTTCAGAGCTGCTGTACCTTAAAGCAAAAGTAATATTGTGGCGTCACGCTCATAACAGCCATCAAAGAGAAAACTTTTAATACTGAAGTTGCGGTTATCCGGAGGATAGAACCCGCGAACTGTGGATCCGAAGCCCAGTATTATGACCACTAGAAAAAAGTGATCACCCCTGCCTGGAGGCTGTTACTGGCTTAAGAAGATACATATTAAATATGAGATGAAAGACATCTATTCTTTTCAAGGGGATAATAGACTTTTCTTATCCATAACTCATAAAACCTGTAACCTGTATTAGTTAAGTTTTACCTCCCATTTCCCATTTCATGGGGGGCTGTAGCCACCACCCACATGAAAAAAATTCAAGTAATTCAAAACAAAATACTCCGCGTCATGACGAACGCACCTTGGTACGTTCGAAATGACGTGATTCACAACGACCTACATATGAAGCCGATTGCTAACTACATCACTAAACTTTCTAGAAATGTATTTAAATCTATAGAATCTCACGGCAATCCAATTATTAAAGCACAAACACTGTTTACGTATCCTCATCCTAAAATTAAATATGCATACTATTCAACGAAGTGGAGAAACCCGCTCCACCCCCCATAACATGACATAAACTCTCTTTTCACACTCTTAACAACATAAATTAGCTTCACTGCACTTCATCTTTCATTTTGGGTTCTGAGGTGAACTGTCAAAGAATTGATTTACTGCCTTCGGCCGTCCCGTCTTCCTTCCTGCGTTTCCTCCCCTCCCCCCGCCGGCGTTTTGCTTTGATAGAACGCTCATGCTTTGGGGTACATCATCCCTCCCCGCTTTTCGTGGGATTTTTCGGTATTTGATAAAATTCTCACTCATGAATTTTTTTTTCTCCCATCCTCCTGGGAATAGGCGCCTCAGGCGCCCGCGATCATCTAATTTTAGTTGGTTAAAAGAATATATATATATATATATATATATATATAATGAGTTTTAATACTTTATAGTATTTATCATATATAAGTTACACGTACATTTCATACATTGAATGAAAGAGTAACTGAAACAGTTTTACATACAAGTTTACAAATGTTCAATGTGAGCCCCATTTTTCACACAGCACAAATCAAGTCGATGGGCGAGTTTATCCCAAACTTTTTTCAGTGTGTCTGAGGAGATCCTTGCAACATCTACTTCCATCCTGTGTTTTAAGTCTGAAAAGTCAGCTGGGGGCGGAGGTACGTACACAAAATCCTTTATGAAACCACACAGATAAAAGTCACACGGCATCACATTAGGTGAACGCGGAGATCATGCGATACAAGCTTTATCGAGAGGCTCTTTGCGGCCAATCCATTGGTTGGGTACAGTGATATTTCAACCAATCGCATACTGAGAGATGCCAGTGATGCGGTGCACCATCATGCTGCCAAATGAAGTTATTTGGCTCACTTTCTTCCAATTGAGGAAATAGCCATAGTTGTAGAGAAGGGGTGTCCAACACGCCGCCCGCGAGCCGCATGTGGCCCGCCAGTACGTAAGTTGCGGCCCGCCGACTATTTTAAAAAAATTTTAAATATCAGGTTTTTAAAGTTTTTCCATTTTGAAATTTATTTGAGGGGAAATTTATATATATATATATATAAATCTACAATGTATTTGCATGTCAGCTGTTCTCGTTTTAAAAGAAATCCTTTTTGATAATCGAAATGTCCTTTAGATTAAAATATATATTTTATCAAACAGTTACATTTGATTTTTCTGAAATAAATTACTTTTTTAGTAAATTCCGAATTGTATTACGCATATTCTTTACTATGGATGGTACATGATTCTCAGTGTGTGCGACTTTCATTTCTCCTCCTCCTTTTCTGTATGGAGTGCTCAAAAAGCAAGAGGCAGACAAAGATGTTTTTAAAGTTTAAAAAAGATATTCAGGAAGTTTAAGATAAAGGGCAACGTATACTTAATCGTTCGCGAATGACAGCACTAACAAATTTCAACAATGAGTAACGGAATATCAATTCAAAAGGAACACCGTAATTTTCAAGAAAATGGCAACACACTGTAATATTTTAAACATTATTTGATCATTGCATTATTATGTTATATAAACATTATTATATTATCTATGTCTGTGTACATGAAAAATAATGAACAATAATAATAATTCATTCTGTTTTAAATTTTCACTCCTATAAATGTTTTTTGTTTCCTAATCTGATATAAAGGTACATATTTTTACGTGCGGCCCACGAGATTATGTTTTTCCGAAGTGACCCGCAAGGACATTTGGGTTGGACACCCTTGTTGAAGAGCATCAAGATAGGCAGAACCAGTTACGTTGGCTACCAGTTAAAGCGTTGGTCGTCCTGTACTTTTCCCTTTACAAATACAGCCAGTTGTTTCAAACTAAGAATGTTATTAACATTTGGAGGTTGACAATCGAACTTAATACGGAACGCTCGTTGCACAGTATTAGCAGATTCTGTCTTTGCAAACTGGAGAACACAAAACGCTTTCCGTTTACTAGTCGCCATTTTTCTACTAGCGCGTTGATCGGCAAGAAGGAGGGGGGGGATTAACATACGTTTCGCGCACATGCCAGCAAAAAAAAACTATTTTGGTTGCTCTTTCATTCGATGTATGAGTCATACTAATACTAATACTAAAAAGCATTAAAACTCCGATATTCTTTTAAAAACACCCGTTATATATTTATTAAGAGTTAGTATACTACTAGTTTATAAGTAACTAAAAAAAACCTAAGAACTATAAATAAGTAAGCAATCATGGCAATTAATAACCGTAAGAGGCTATACGCGCTTAACACAAATAAACTAGAATAAAAATGTAAGTTATACAAAAAAAATTAATGGAGATTATTTTCTAGCTAATAGGTGTACTAACTAGAATAACCCGAACATATTTTAATATTACGATGATAAAGTTAAAATACAAGATATCAACAATGTAACTATAAGATTTTCTACGGTAACGCATTGCACGTGCAATTGTTTGCCATTGCATCACGTGTTTCCGATTTGGCGCCACTTGTCTGCAAATTTAGTCCATTGTAAATTGAATATTAAATGTAAAAAATAAAATGCCTCTAGTACTCAGAGTTTAAAATTGGTTCGTTAGATTATTTTTTTCAATATGTTTCTCGACACGAAAGAAATAATTGCACAAGAAAAGTTCTGTGTACATATATATATATATATATATATATATATATATATATATATATATATATATATATATCTTGATATATATCTCATTAAAAAGTACAAATATTCTTAAAACTAAATCCTTAGAAAATTTTGTTGAGAAAAGAAGTTTAAAATATAACTCAGACAAAAATAAAATCTCGGGATTTCGGGATTTGAAGCTCGCTCTTTTTATTTTGATTTCCAAACACCTTAAATCAAACTTGTACCTCAAATTTATTGATGTTCTGCATCAATTTTGAAGAAAAATGTGTACTATTTTCATTACTATTTTTGTTCAGTTTAAATAGAATTCCTTTTATTTAATTGCAGGGATAAAGATCCACATGCCAAAGTGTCCTCTACTATGGTACAACACGATGAGACAAGTTCTCAGTTCAATCAAGACTGTTTTAAAAATGCATTGTTGGAATCTTCATATCGCTTTTCATATAGAAAAAATTTCAATAAAATATTATTATTACTCTTTCTACATTCCTACTATTAACTCACACTCTCTATATATTCATTTATTTATTTATCTTGGAGGAATTTTTAATCGTTAATAAAATACATTTTAAAGCACTCCATTGAGCTGAAATTTTATATACATGACTATTTTGGATGACAATACAATAATTTAACTATAATTAATAAAAATTAATTAATTAAAACTAATTATTTAAAAAATTACTAATACAACCACGTTGGCATCCTTTTGGGCGACTTAGCGGCACTCTTGGCGACTTGGGTCAAAACATTAAAAGATTTTTTCCCTCGCGTTTTAAAACATTAAGTTGAATTGAAATTTTATAGACACGATTGTTTTGGATGACAATACGATACTTTAATGATAATGAATATCAATTAATTACCTCCTTAAAGTTGTGATTCTGTTCTATGTATAGACATATTTATATTCATTGAAACTATTTAATAAAAGTAGCTAAAACAAAATTAGTCTTTGTTGATCTAAGTAGGAGTTGACTTAAAAAAATTTATATTACTTGTTACATTATGAAGTTCATTGTTGTTACATTTTTCTTAACACTGGATACAAGAGGATACTTTATTTCTAAGTTAAGACAATTTTTCTAAGTTTACTTTATACTTTAATACTTTATACTTTTAATACTTTACTTTATACTTTTAATACTTTATTTCTAAGTTACATGTATATACAGAATAAGAAAATAGTTTTACTTAAAGCCGTTTAAATTATAACCCTCTTGTGCAGTGTTTCTCAAACTGTGGTGCGCGACCCCCTGGGGGCGCGGTAACCCTGCGAGGGGGGCGCGAGCATATTGAAAATAACAGGTTTAAAAAAATAATCTTTGGAATGAAGTAAAACAAAATGCTTTCTGACATAATAAAAAATACACATTTACATTGATATAATTTATTTTTTTATCTTCTAGTGATCATCAAAAATAAAAGTTTCCACTTCAAACGCTCATTAGCCATCTTTGATCCTATAACCGAATAAAAAATATTTTGTTCTCTTTGCTGTAGTCCCACGATGAGAGATTTTTTCATTAAGTTTCTTTTAACCTAAAATATTACTGGTATGGTTATCTCCGTCCATTTTTTTGGGAAGTCGTAAATACATATAACATATTTCTGTTTCACCTTTTTCCATGTGAAAGAGTTTTATGATATATGGATAAGCATATTGAGCACTTTAAAGAATTATTTAGCCAAGATTTATTTTTATGAGTCTTCTGAAACATAAAATGCATAATGAAAACCATTTTACACAATTATTTTTTAGAACATGCTACACTTTTCCAGTGAACAATTTTGTGTTTCTGATTGCTGTGTTGTACGACTTATTATGGTTTATAAATGTAAATGAGCAGAATATTTTTAAAAAATTAGCATCTATGATCCCTATTGAAGGTAGTGGAAACTGATCAAGCAATGAAGAACCTACTGAAATGATGCATATTAATCAAGATAGCAAAAGTAAATATCAGAAAAGCGACAGACATGAAACGTTTGAGTTGATTTGAAATTTTCAAATGCTGCCTAAAGATCTCTATGAAGAAAACTATGAAGCCATAATGTAGCACTTTGCCTTGTCAAAAAGACACAAGGAAGAAAAAGTGCAAAATGCTATTTGTAGATCATCAAACAAAAGCAAAACTACAAAAACGTGAACAATGACAGTTTTGCTGTAAAATAACATTCCTGTGTTGTTAGTGAAAAGTGTCTGTGATTTATGTCCTTTATTAAGAACACGCACGTTTGGAACATTTACTTTAGTTTTATTGGATTTTTTCTCAAATTTTCAAAGGAAAATTGAAAATTCCTTGAAAGTAGGTAAGTATATTTTCTCTTACTTAAATTGTTCACTGGAATTTTGTGATTTCTATCGTGTATAGTAAAAATAATTATAAAATAAATTATAGTTTTAAAACAAACTAAAAAACACGCTTTTATAGTGAATCTAACTAAAAAGTAAAAAAAATAATAAATAAAAATATATATTACTTAAAAGTAACGGTCGCCCAGCCAGTATGGTGGCCATGACCATCGGCTTGTAAACCGAGTGGGTTCGAATCCCGAGTAAGACTTGGTTGTATCTTCTTCGGAAAAGAAGTCGGTCTTTCGCCTGAAATGGATTCGAAAGGAACAGCAGCGCACCCCTCATCTTGTTATATGCTGGGATCATCGTTTGTAATAAAAATCTGTATTCTTCTGTGGTTGTGTTATATGTCTCTGTTCATCAATCTCACGTCATTCGTATGTATCCCAGTAATAAACACACGACAACAACTTAAAAGTAACATATACAAAATTTAACACTTATCTTGTTAATTTTGTTATTGCTGTTGTTGCAGTACACTTTTAACGATTTCAAAATTTGGCAGCACACTAACAATAAAATAAATTTATTTATTTATAATACACTAAGTAAAATAGTTTCTGAAAATAGTGTTTAATGATTAATAAAATAATATGTACTACTAATACAACAAAATATTTATTGAGTAATTAATTAGAAATGAATTATAAGAATTGAATGTATTCATTATTAATTATTGAATGTATTCAATGCGGATTTGACCTTGATGATTTTTGATCATTTCGTTCATATTGGTTCGTCAAAACAATGATGCCACTTTCCTTTCGTCATCTCCATGTAAAAGTCTGGATATTTTTGGATTTATACTCCTTAAGAATCGATTTTCATATAAACCCCGTGGTATAAAAATATTATGAGGAGTGAAATTATATATATATAAAAAAAAGCGTTAAAACAAAATTTTAGCACGCGCTTCTGCGCATGCACTAAATCTCTGTTCCAAGAAAGAAGAGGAAGAGTTTTTACTTTTTCTTCGTTTTTAAAATTGCGATCAGTCTTTTCTTACCAAAATCAGACAAAAAATAATTACTGAATCGGAAAGATCATTTTTTATCGCCACGATACGGTATTTTTTTTTGTTGTTAAATAACGATGTTTCTCATTTTTTACGATTTTTTTTAAATGAGACTGTCGATGCATGTTTATGAAAAGAGTTTCTCAATCATTCTGTACGGACTTTTTATCATTGTAATGAATCCATATTCTGTACTGAAAAAGTCCATACTTTGGTGTTTTATACTCAGTAATTTAAAATATAAAAGGCCAAAATGGTTTTTTTTTTACGATTTTTCAAAAAATTCTCAAAATTCTAATTAAACATTTAATATAACTTAGACATTTATAAAAATAATCTCATGGAACTCTTTTTCTATTTGTCAAACATTATTACCCGTCTTCTGTCAAAGATTGAAATAATTGCTTAAAAATTACGGATTTTTAAAAAGATTCTGCGTTCTTCATCTAATACTCTTTTTACAAGAATTCATTTACATAGTATCTTTTTTTTTTTTACCTTTTTAGTTTAAATATTACCATTCTTTGTTATCGTTGTGTGAAATTTGGAAAGTATAACTTAAAAATTAAGTCCTCAAAAAATTTAAACTTTAAAAAAAAGTTGTAAACTACGTTAACTGGCGTCATTGGCGTCGAAACTCGGATTTTGACCTAAGCAACTTTCTCGTGAGTAATGACTCCGTTCTACCTTAACTTGGCAGTCCAAATCACACCTGCTGTTGGGTTTCACAAGATGAGGTTGACTATAACAATTGCAATTTACCAAATTTGGCTAGTAAGAAAAATGCATGGGAAAAATTTATTTTTGTTTCATTGAAGAAACAAAAATATATTTTTGAAAACAATTGAAAGAAACAATGGAAAGAACAAAATGTTGAAGTGTTTCTATAATTTTGAATGTTTTTCTTATATGGTGAATATAAATAATGAGAGAGAGAGAGAGAAAATTGTGAAATCCATTTTATTATTTTAAAATTCAAAAGCGTTTATTGTCATATATATATATATATATATATATATATATATATATATATATATGAGATTATGGTACAGTTCTAGGGGTATTCAATGATCACACTCGTTTTTTGCTAAACTAACGTTTAATGCTGGACAAAATACACAGTTCTAATAACTACCACAGATGTTTAGCACATATAATAAAGTATTTACAATTCGATCAAGCACCTCTGGCTCTTAACGACAGTTCTACAGCAGTTAATCTTCACGATAATGTTGAGAGTGACCTACGCGTCTCTCTTGTGAACAACGGGGTGGTGGGTCCCTACTCGGCCACCGTTCTCGTCGCTCTCTCTTCAGACCCGGATCATTGACCTCCGCGTCCAGCGTCCGCTCGCTGAATCATCCTCCTTCGTTAACTCCCTCGTGGCCGCTTTGACAGCACCCTCTATATATATCTATCCCATATATCTATATCTATATATATATATATATATATATACTAGCTGCATGGCCCGGCGTTGCACGGGCTATCTCTACTGTTATAAGTTTTCCCTTTCTTTCACAAAATCAGAACTTCTAATATCATTTTCAAAATGACTTCCCACCATCCTCCACCACTTAGCCCGGCATTGCTCGGGCTTTCTCTTTTCCTCATGACACCAGCATTTCTGTGTGTGTGTGTTTGTTCGCGCACAATGTGAGTGATTTCTAAAATTGTGTCAAAAATTTCCCTTTTTCGAAATAGCTGCAGGGCCCGGTGTTGCACGGGCTATCTCTGCTGTTATAAATTTTCCCTTTCTTTCACAAAATCACAACTTCTAATACTCATTTTCAAAATTACTTTCACCCTCCCCTCTCCTCCACTTACCCCAGCGTTGTTCTGGCTTTCTCTTTTCCTCATGACACCAGCATTTCTGTGTGTGTGTGTTTGTTCGCGCACAATGTGAGTGATTTCTAAAATTAAGTCAAAAAAA
Source organism: Trichonephila clavipes (assembly GCA_019973935.1). Taxonomy (NCBI): domain Eukaryota; kingdom Metazoa; phylum Arthropoda; class Arachnida; order Araneae; family Nephilidae; genus Trichonephila; species Trichonephila clavipes. Next base: position 241,808 of record BMAU01018107.1, on the reverse strand, counting down.
TTCCCTTTCTCGAAATTTGCTCCATTCCACTTATTTTTCATTTAAGACAGATTTCTTTCCCCTCTCTAATTCCCGAACACGGTTTCTTTCAGTGTAAAATTATTGTTCTATCTTCCCCTCCTTCTCACAATAAGATATAGCTTCAAATTTCGATGTATGACTTATAAAAAATATATTGCGTTAGAATTAAAAAAATTATTAATGTGAAGCAATAATAAAAAGAAAACGATTCTGATGCTAAGAGTATAGATTAAAAAGTAGCGTAATGCGAAACTGAAAGTTTCTTCCTCATCAGTTTCGAACCCGCGAACTGCCGTTTATAAAGCAGCGAGTTAACCAACCAAACTGTACAGTTACGTTTGGAAAAAACATTGAATTCAGCTTTAAAATAAAGGCAGATTTTTTCAATATCCCATTTCGTTATTCGTTTAAGTAAAAGATATTTTTCGGGCTTCATTTTTAAGTTAATGCTTTCAAACTTCATATAAATAATAGACGATGCATTTTTTAATTAACAAAGAATTCATTTAGTAAAAAAAATAATATAAATAATCCTTTTAAAAAAACATATATATATTTATTAAAATCAAATTTCTATTAGATCGTGTTTTAAAAACCTCTGAAAAAAAAAGTTCCAAAAATATTTTTAAAAAAAATTGTAAAATAATTAAATTGAAAGAAAGATATTATTTTTTTAACTATAGTTTTTAAGATATTTTATCAATCTTTGTACAGATCACGTATAATATTGTTCTAAGCGCGGGTAAAAAAGAAAAGCACGCACTTTTCTTTAGTGTAAAATATTTTTTTCATTACACCGCGAAAGAAAGTTTAAGCGGAACAACTTATAATTCGTATTCAAAAAGAGGAACCGATGTCCTAATTTAACTACAAAAATTTGACTTTTCAGAAAAAAAATAGTTAATGAAAACCATTTACAGTGTAATTAATTTTAATTGTTGAGAATGTGTTATTCAAAGAGAGAGAAATTCTGCCTGTGTGAATTTTTTTTATTTAAAAAGAATAGCGAACCATTCCATAACTTAAAAAAAGAAGGTAAATTCTAAATTTATTTTGCAATAGTTTTAAACATGACTGATGAAAGAAAGATATACACATCATTATGTTACATAAATGTAGGCTAATTTAATTCACATTGAGTATTAATTACATTAATCACTTGGCTTGGGGTAACTAAGGTATGATATGTGAACGTCCGTAGAAACAGCGCATCAATGGTTGCACCCTACCTAATCACCTCAGTGCTCTGCCGCAAACAAAATCCAAATTAAGCTCTGATTTTAATTGTAGTAATCTCATCCTTGATCTTTATCGAAATAAGTACTGCACTAGCCACCAAGTATGAGAGGAAGTACATGATACTGTTTCTTCTGTAGCTTAGAACCACCTTCTGTAGATGCTAAAGTTCATATTCATTATACATATATATATCTTATATATTAAAATTCGTAGGTAAGCAAACGTATCTATGTAGGGATGTATATATCAATACTTTCTCTCCAACTACAAGACGCAGAAACTTGCCAAAGGTACCAAAATCCGCGTTTTGACCATTTATATTCCGATATTCCAATTAGTTAAAAAGATATTAAAAACCTCAAAACGCATTTGTTATGCACGTGGCGCCATCTGCGGAGAATCGGAAAGATCATTTATTTCCAGGGGAAAATTCGGAACTTTTTTTTCAGAGGTTTTTCAAAATATTTAAAAATTTAAATAATATAATATAATAATATATATATATATATATTATATATATATATATATATATATATATATATATATGTGACGAAGCCGATCACTTCCCCTCAATTACTACGGACACCTCGCCCTTGCCGCCAAAGTTGCGGAAATTCCAGTCTATGCATTAATTCCTGGAAAGGAAGTTCGGAACTTGGTCCTCGGCGTCACAAGAGGCGCATCAACAATGTGTTACTTTGCTCCCGATCCGGTGACGGCAGCGCGTCTTGAAACACAATGTGTACCCAGACATCGGTGCCCGTGGGGCTTGAGCTGGAATGTGTCAAAACGGATGGGAGCGCTTGAGTGACAAAAGTTCAAAAGAGCCTATTCCGATAGGGGCGGAAAAGGGAAAAACATCTGTGGATATATAAGGGAAGTGAGAGGGTCAGAGAAGAAAAGAAGAGAGACTTGGCGTTTTGGAGGGTGCTGAGTTGAAGCCCCTGGCATCGAAAAAAATATTGTGTTTTGGAGGGTGCTGGTGTGAGCCCCTCGCAGCGATAAGAGTTTTTTTAGGGAGGGAGGATTGTGAAGCTCCTCCCGAGAAGAGACTGATTTTTTGAGGGAGCCCTAGTGAGGTGCCTTCCACGAAACGAACTAGGAAAACCGCGAAGTCTGCGGAATCCGTATTTGGACCTGCGAACTCTCCCGACTCGGTGGGGAATCTTTGATGAAAGCTACCCATCCTATTTCTAATTCTTTGTGCTGTTATAACTTCTGATTACTTGTACAAAATAAATAGTTTTAACTCAGAGCTGTACAAAGTCATTACAATATATATATACATGTAATGTATTCTAGTAGCGTTGACCGGTGTTGGTTGTTGTCATATCTGGTTTATTGAAAACACCTTTAGAATTGAGTTTCATCTTTTATTTTGAAGCACACATAGCGTAACTGGTCAATCACTTTACATTTTACATCTATTTGTTAAAAACAGGAAAGCAGACTCATATAACAGAAGCGACATCTTGACGGACACAACACAAAGACACAGAGTTGCAGTTATTTACATTTTTACATGACGAAGGCAAGCAGACAAAAAGGGTGATTACACAGGATTTTGGCTTTTATATCAACCGTGGTTATTACGTAATAATAGATCTGATTGGCTAGAATGGGCGGGACAGGGATTTCGGACTAGCCGATTACGATTAAGATTACAATATTAATTTTAAACCAAAGAGTTTTAAATATTAGTACAAAGAGTTAATAAAAAGGATACTAAAGGGAATTATTACATATATATCATTTTTTCGAATCAATATGAAAAATGTGAATAGAATAAAGAAAATATATGCATAGTTTCAGTATTATATGAGATGCTTTTATTTACTCTGTTACTACATAATCAACGACAACCGTACTTAATCAACTCCAGTCGTACGTCGGAGCTGACACTCACAGTTTTTTTTTTTCCTTTTTATATGTGTCGATGTTTAAAATCCGAATACATGCAAATGGGATGTAGAAAATTGCAACAATATATTTAAAGCTTTTTCGACTATTATGAGATAACTGTCTCTATTTTTTATCCAAAAGGAATTAATGGACTCTTCCGAATGTTTAGAAATTAAATCTCGATTATTACGGAGTGAATTTTTTTCCTTATCATTCAAATTAATTCATATACAGATGTATTCGTTATCACAAATGGATAACGAACCCAATCAAATTATTTTGTATCCATTTATAAACAAAAGGATAAGTCAAATATGCCACGAATATCCTCTGTTTATTTCTATAAAAAGGCCAAAAATGGTTCGGTTATTATTTGTTTCCCTCAGAGTTTTAGAAAAATGTGACGGCAGACAAAATTGCAGCGGATTTTCAAAAGTGATTCGAAATGAATGTTCTAGATCAGCAATTCCCAAAAGGGTCTATATAGACCCCCTGAGGTCTATGACGACCAGCAAGGGGGGGGGTCCACGACAGCAAAAAAATAATTTGTGGGTCCATGAGGTGTAGGGGGATCTATGATAGTGGCTTTCATTAAACTAGATCGTGACTTTAATTTTAAAAGAAAATTTAGTTAAGTGGAAACCAAATTTTACCTATTTAACAGATTTATTTACTTAATGTGGTTAGTTTGCTTAGAGGCTTACAAGGAGACAGCATAAATTCTATTAAAACATAAACCATTTCAGCGTTTCTCCCTCGAGTTCAGCTAAAGAAGTATAATACTGAAAGACCTGAATTTTCCCAATTTGTCACAGACAATCTGTCAGGGCGTTTTAACCTACGTTCAACATTTAAATGCCTTTTATTCAGATTTTGAAACCCGGTTTCAGAATGCTTTGACTAAAGTAATACCACGATAGGCAATGAAGTCGCATGATGACACTGAAAAAAATGTCTTATTATGACAGGAACTGGTCGTAATAAGCACTAACGAAGATCTTAAAGTTTAGAAACGGATGTCAGCAGTTTGGGCTGTAAAAAGTCAAACCTGTCATTTGTCCCGAATTATAGAAAATCGTAAGGAAGTTTTTAATTGTGCTTTTCCTAGTGTGAAGGAGTTTCAGCGCAGTTGCCAATCTCCCTGACAATAAAAGAAAGAAAAAGAAATCTGGACACTACTAACAGAGGAAATTTAAGGTTAATCCTGACAAGATTGATACCAATTGTTGAAAATTTGAAATTCTTGCAACAAATTCTTCCCTCCTACTAAAATCCTTTGTTTATTGTTTAGTTATTTTATTTAACAGTTTTATTTATTAATTAACTTTTAACTTAATTAATCAACATCTGCTTTTTAAATTTTAAACAATAAACTTCATGACAGTTAGAAATTTATTTCTTTTAAAGTATGAGTAGTAGTGTCAGCTATCAAAAAGACATTTAAATTGATAAATTTATAAAAATTCAATATTAATTAAGCAGGGGTCTATCCCAAACCGAAAAGTATGGCAAGGGGTCTATGAGACAAAAAAAGTTTGGGAACCTCTGTTCTAGATATTTAAATTAGTATTTAACCTTACGTTCTCCTCCATGGCTTAGATGGAATTTAGATAGCGATCAGATAGTCGTAATAGTTTGTTTTAAGAAAGTGTTTCATCCTTTGGTGAACCCTCACATTTCAGTGGGTGACAGTTCGTGTCAGAGTGACGAGGATGACATTTCAGCTCTAGTATTTCCTTCCACACCTCTCTCTTTACTTTTACAGTAAGACTTTGAGCCTTGACAGATTTAACGTGTGTCAGTCACTCTGCATGGCGGGTCTCAGCAGGACTGAGGCTCGAGCTCATAACGCGAGTTCGCGACCATAACCACTAGGCCAGGGGTAAGCAATTGTTTTGGCTCGAGAGCCACATGCTGGAAGTAGAGAATACAGGAGGGTCACACATTTTTAAAATGATTGCATTCATTAATTAACCTTGCATCTGAGAAAAGGTACATTTATTGTACCGCAGATCGGGGTTCGAGGATTTTATGCTCTAAGAGTTCTGTGGGAGCGAGGAAAATGTATTGTCGGAAAACAATCCATAGAAATGCAGGAGAAGGCTTTGCAAAATAAATTCCAGAAGGTTTTCACACCTTCTACGGCACTCAGCCTCTAGAAATACAAATACGTAATGCATTCGCAAGTAATCCCTCGATCGAAGCAACTCTTCAACAGCTCAAGACGATACTGACTCTTTAATGGTCAAACAATACTAACTCAGTTTCGGCGAGCTATTCCCTATTTATAGTCTGCACGAATTTTTCTCAAAAAACATGCTTGCGTCATAGATTGTGAATAAAGTAGATTTCTTCAGGGATTTCCAATTGCATTAGATGGTCACAATTCGCCAAAAATGGGCACCAACAGGGCTGCCAAGTAGCCAAAATGGTTACCAAAAAGTATGCCAACTTGGCTCTATCGCCAAAATTTCTCCAAGTTTCCATTGAATCGCCAGTATAACGTAAGGAACGGAGATACTTGCGAATGTTACTAATTTAGCATAAAATAAACGCAAAAGAGAGTAATATTAACGCATTATACATCAAGATATAAATTGTTTACACTATTTTAAAAATTCATAGCGATATTTATTTTTGAGGGACAATTTATATTTTAAATAAAATAGTAACAAATTTATTCTATTTATTGTGCTAATTCCATATTATCTTTAGCTGAAAGCACGTTTTTATTTTAGATACAGTTGAATGAGACCAATAATGTACTTTATCACGCTTTTCTCCTACCTATTTTGAGATCAAGATTGACACATCAGGTGTTGAAATTTTCATTACATCTTGCAAGTTAATGTCAGCCAACATGCATTTATATGTGTGAAGTCTTCTTAATCCACATTCAATAATTCACAAATATATGTCTACCCCCAAATATAGAGAACATTTTCTGCCTGGTTAGTTTTCTGGCAGTCTCGGCGGATTGCAATAAAATTTATTTTCGAGTCACTTGCACAAGGCTACCGTAGTCACATCCTCAGCTTCTAAAAGCTCTAATACACTTTCCAATCCAACACAAAGCTATAAAAACTATTTAATTAAAAAAAACAGCGAAATGTTACATCACATTTGTTTCTTCCTATCATTACTTTTTTTTATCAAGCATCTGCAAATAACTGCTGCAGAATTTTTCAATCAGAAAAAAGGGCAGACCAGAAAAAAAAGGGGGGGTGGATGGGATTCCTCCATCGAAATGAGCGATTAGCGGGTTTCTTGCTTGAAAGTCGCTTTCTCTCCCAAATAACTGCGCTTCGTGAAAGGACGGAGTGACACGCGTCAGGCCTTTCTATACGATGGCATGAAAAGACCTCTCTCTCTCCTTTTCACTAGCAGTCACTCTTATCTGAAGGCGTTTCGTAGGGGACGACGATTTTGTTCGCTGAATAATTCCCGGCTTTTCTCTTGCTGTCGTGCCCGCTGAAAAGCATCCCAAGATGTTTTGAGTAAGGAAATTTGGGCTGCCTCCACTACTTTTATTACGAGAACTGGACGTGCCAGCTTTTTATCTGTGCGGAAATCGATACGCTTTCACGAATCATTACTGTCATGAATATAGTATTGTTAAGAATTTTGTATATTGAATGCATAAAATAGTGAAAAAATTTTTGTCGGTATGTGCAATACGTTTATATTACTCTTTGTTACATTTATTTTGTGTTAAAATTGCAATATTCGCAAGAAACGCCGCTTCTTTCATCATAATGGCGATTCAATGGAAACATAGCGAAATGTTGGCATAGAAATGTTGACGATAGAGCCAAGTTGGCATCATTTTTGGCGACCATGTTAGCAACTTGGCGATTGATTGAACGGCGCAGAGGCACACCAGCGCTACCTGGTGTGGAGCTGTAACAAAGAGGATAGCACAAAAACCTTCTCCACAAAAAAGTACATATAAGATAATTCGGGGAAAGACACAAGTTTGTTAATAGTATTTTCATGCATCTGTAGATGACGTCGATTATGCGTCGATTCAATGGAAACATAGTGAAAACTTGGCGACATTTCACTGTATCACTTAGCATCATTATTGGAGAGCATTTTTGTCGAGTTCGCAACCCTATGGATTCTTCCGGTAATTAGAGGAGAAATGTACTAATATATCACGATCTATGACGCAAGCGGATTTTTCTCAAAAGATCCGTGAGGCCTATAAATACAAAGTCGCTCACCGAAACTGAGTTAGTCTTCTTTTCACCGTTGAAGAGTAGTATTGTTTTGACCATGAAGAGTCGATCAGAGATTAGTAATTAGTATGACTGTTTGTAGGACGAGCGAGTGCTTGTGAAGAATCTTTTACATACTTGTATTTTAGACACTCTGATAGTTGTGTCTGAACACCGTAGAAGGTATGAAGGCCATTTGAGAATTATTCCGCGAATATCGCTGCTGTATTTCAAGAATTGTTTTTTACAACAAATTTCTATCGCTCCTGAAGAGCTTGTCTTGCTCTTTGCAACTGATTGAAAAGAATTATTGAACCCCGACTTGCGTAACAATTTGTTACGTCAATATTATAAATGATGTCTACAAATTAGTAGGGCAATTTCGTAAGAGAAGAGCTTCCGAAATATTAAATGAAATTAACCCGTTTAAGGTGAGACTAGTAGTAATCTCTATTTTAAGTTTATTCATGGAGGACGTCATATGTCATAAGTGACGCTACTCTTAATAAGCGGTAATCTTCCTTTGTTCGACATTACGATAATTGCATTGCTGAAGAAGATAAATGCTATCTTTGGACTCATAAAAGTTATTCTACTGGGCAAGTACAAAGAAATTTTGTTCGAGAATGCAAGAAAAAAGTTCCGAAAAAGATACTTTTGTGGTATGGTGTTTACCTGAGCATGTTGCAGATTTTCCTTATGCCAATCGTAAGAAAAATGCTTGGAAATAGGATTCAGTAGGTTAGCACGCCTTTCACAACCACAACAGTGTTACATCTTACCTCTATGTTGAAGTTCCAGTTTAGATTGGTTCAGGAGGTGTTGTTCTTTACCCCATTCGCTCACCGCATCTTTCACCGTAGATGTAAGTGTGTGAGGTTTAGTAAGGGATCAAGTGTGCACTACACCATTTCTTGCTTCCATTCCTGTACTAAAATCAAGAATCTGCACTGCAGTTATTTTGACCAGCGGAAATATGCTGGCAAATTTGTGGGAATAATTGATTTACCGATAGTAAAATGAAAGGAAGCCACATCGATTGTCATAAGGGTCAACTTTGAGTACTTTTTTTTATCTTACAACAATATGTAATTTTATTTTTTCCCATGTAAATTACATGCAATAAATCCTTCTTTTTGTCCAACTCATTTGTATGCACCCTGTATTTGAGCACTCATTCGTTAGCACAGTGGTCAGGAAACTTTCGGAGAGAAGAGCCAAGCTGTACAGAAAACACAAGATACCTGAGGTATCAAAGAGCCATTTACACAAGGAACCACTAACGAGTGCACAGAAAAGGAAATAAAGCCTTCGTTAACTCCAATTAAGGTTTTATTTATAAGGTGTGACAATTCAATGCCCGGACTGCGCCTGCCCTAGCCTTGACCCTAGTTGACCACGATTTTTCCGCTGCTGGTGGCACTTATTCCATCCCTCTATCTAATTCAGTTTGTTTTTTATCCTTGTTTGAGAAAGACGTTTGTGAGAGGCTAACACCTCTCTGTTAGGCACCTAGATATGTGGGAGGTAGGGAAGAAACATTCGAGGTGATTCTATTTATTTATCATACAATGAAAAGACACAATTTCAACTAATAATAGTAAGAGAATGTCTCGATGCTAACCGCGAAAGCTGAACAACGACAGTAAAACGCGAATGATTAGGAGACTATCAAACTGAATCCTTGCCTTAATAAAGGATCTAACCTATCATCCGATTTAATTTAACATCAATTCAATCTAAGTGAACAATCGTCACTTTAAAACTTCTTCCTAATGAGTTCTTAATCACAATAATTCAAATATGATACCTTCAGTAGCAATCTCACCTGATTCGAGTATATCTCCTATCCTACTCTCTATTCAAGATAGAAAATTTCGACTTTATGTAGTAAGTTAATTTGAATATCCCGATTTTCTTCCTAAGGGTTAGTTGTGAATAACGCGAATAGATAGCCCAAAGATTTTCAAAGATAATTAATTGAAGGATCGCGTATAGGTCCGTCACACATTGTTGTTTCGAAGTGTCACGATCATGATAAACATAAAAATCGAGCGGGGCATAAATTTAAAATTCCTCATGAAATTTTTAAAAAATTCCATCTGAATGTTTTAAGTTTTTAAAGAAGTGTTTGGAGATAATTGTATGCAACTTAGTCAAATTGTTGAATGGCCAAATGATTTTCGGAAGATAGGGAGGCTACTGAACGTTCTGGTTAATGTGTGACATCAAGAATAGGTGATGAACATCTTATTTATTCTTTATTAATGGTATCCTCATGATTGAATGAGTACCTCGATCCTAAATGGTAAAATAGCAGCACTACATTGAGATCCTGATAAAGTTTAAAGAAAGAGAGAGGAAGAAAAGGTCAGAATTGTAGATCAACAACACGTGGATTTTGAATCAAGACGATGCTTTGGGGAACATTGCGCTCTCTGTAAAACAGTTCTTGGTGGACAAACGCATTACTGTGCTCGAGCATCCAACGTACTCAACAGATCTCTCGTTTCTTGAAGTAAAAAATGTATTGATAGGAACCCATTTTCAGTCTGCAGGAGAGGTGAAGATAAAAGCGGCACACTTATTGAAAAGGGTGACACCTAATGAGCCACGGCACAGCTTTGAATCGTGTGGTAGGGAAGGGGATTAAAAGGTATTTGTACATTATTTTCAATAAAGCTAATTTTTAAAACTACACTGGTGTGCAAAAATTAAGGACGAAGTCGAAACATTAGCATATCAGCTGAACGAAGAGGCAGAGCGGACAGAAAGACCAATCAGGAGATTAAGTAAGGTGATGTACGGCAGCACATGCGCAGATATGCAGGTAGACGTAATGGGGGAGTGTCTGAGTAGTATAAAGCATGTTGTCGGTGTAAGATCAGTATTTCTGGCAAAGAGATTGCACGCCGTATAGCAGTTAAAATCACACCGAGTTGCTGCTTCAGCAAGAAATGGTGAATAATCAATTTGTTAGACGACATCTGGATGCTTTTACCCGAGGTCGAATCATTGGGAGGTTTGAGGAAGGCCGCAGTGTGACAAGTGTGGCTGCAGAGTTCGGAATTGCTCACAGCATCGTTTCACGAATTTGGAGACAATTTCAAACTACAGGAACAGCTATCCGGGGGTTCAGTAGTGGTCGTCCACGAAGAGCCACACCCACAGATGACCAGTACATTGTCTTACAGGCCAGAAGAAACAGGCGGCAGACAGCGGGAGAAATCGCTAGACACACGACACAGGCGACTGGACGACCGATATATCGCGTTTTACCGCGGCCAGAAGACTACACGGTGGTGGTCTGTTTGCACGACACCCTGTACGGTGTGTACCTTTAACGCCTGCCCATCGGAAAAGGCGTTCTCTGTGGTGCCGGGAACACCGGAATTGGAGAGACAATGAATGGGGACGAGTACTCTTTACAGATGAGAACAGATTCAGTTTGAGTAGCGATTCTCATCGCATACTCATCTGGAGAGAGCGGGGAAGCCGCAATCATCCATCGAACATCATTGAAAGGGACAGGTATGGAGGTCGCGGTGTTCTCGTTTGGGGAGGCATCATGCTTCGTAGTCGTACAGACCATCACATCTTCGACGCAGGTTCAGTCAACGGGACCCGTTATTGTAACGAGATTCTTCTTCCATATGTGCGTCTTTTTAGAGGCGCTATGGGTCTGCAGTTCCTTTTCATGGACGACAATGCACCATGTCATCGCACAGTAGCTGCCGAACAGCTCTTAGAGAGTGAGGATATTGAAAGTATGGATTGGCCGGCACGATCTCCGGATCTAAATCCCATCGAGCATGTATGGGATTTTCTAGGCAGATGCTTGGCAGCTCGTACCTCACCACCAGTAACGATTCGGGAGCTTCGATTGGCGCTGCAAGACGAATGGGCAGCAATGCCTCAACAACTCATTGACACCCTCATTCTCAGCATGGGCAGACGCTGTGAAACCTGCCTAGCAGTGAGGGGAGATCATATCCCCTACTAAAGACCGGATGTTTCTTGCTGGACACCCATCACAGGGATGTTTCGGCCTTCAGTCGCATTGCGCTCCATGCTACTTTTTCAATATAGCTTCTTTTTATCCCTCTGATTTCTCTTTTAGTAAGTGTTGCTTACATTACACATGTCCTTACGTATTGGGGATCTTACGGTATTAAAAGTGTTGATTTGGAAAGCTTTTGTACAAAGTTATATTGAAAAAACCGTCTCGTCCTTAATTTTTGCACACCAGTGTAGTCCGGTTATTTAACATAGTGGAATAATATTGTTACGAATGTTGTGTAATTAGTGTAAATAATTTGTATTTGGATGTGTAAAGCATTTATATTACTCTATGTTATATTTATTTTATGTTAAAATTGTAATATTCACAAGCAAACGCCGTCCCTCTCGCTATAGTGGCAATTCAATGAGAACTTGATGAAATCTTGCCTATATAGCCAAGTTGGCATGATTTTTGGCGACTGAGTTGGTGGCTAATTTGACGACTTTGTCTACATTTTGGCAACATTGGCGACCATGTTGGCGAGTTTGAGACCCTCTGGAATCTTCTAGGAATTTCTCTACTAATTTCACGCTCTAAGACGCGTGCGGATTTTTCTGGAAGTTTCCGCCGGATTTATAAATAAAGCAGTGCCAGAGCCGCAACCAGTCAGTCTTGATTGAACCAGCGATTAGTAAGCATTGTTTTGATTACCCATTAGCTCGGCTGTGCTTGTGAATAATCTTTTACAAACGTTTATTTTAAACACTGATAATTGTGTTTGATTGCTGTTGAAGATGTGAAGACCTTCGGAGATTCCTATGTGAATATTGCTGCGGAATCCTGTATTTGAAGAATTGGATTTCCGATAATAAATTCGCATCGCTCTTAAAAAAACTTTTATTTTTCTTTGTGACTGTTTTGCATAAAATCCTTGAACCCGGATCTACGTAACAATATTTATATAAAGCTTTTTACACAAAGTAACATCTTCTATTCCTCCAAAACTAAGAACTTCAGAAGATATTTTTATACCTGCGGTTCATGCAAGAACAACCAATATTAAAATATTATAAAGTTGCAATTAAGATGCCAAGAGTTGCATTGCGAAAAAATGTTCCTACGAATATCATTAGAGCTTTATTCCGAAATTTCATGTTTATATTGATATTTGAGAAATTGACTTTGCTCTTGCATATAAAAATCATGTAAACTCTCTCTTTATTATCCGTTAAGTATGTCACAAAATATGAAATGTGTTATGTCACTTCTGTTGGGGTTTATGTGTATCTCTCATATTCAAGAATGTTTCCTAAATCATGGATATAAATTAGCAAACATTACTGGAAATCATTTAGACGAGTGCCTTCCCTGGTGGTATTTTGACAAATAAATTAGACTTTTACGACTTTAGAATTAATTTTAATGTTTTCACTGATTCTCGATACATTTGATCAATGAAAAGCAACTTAATACGTAAATCTTAAGCCAGCAAAAAATGTTTAATTTTATACTCAAATAAAATAAATCTTTTTACTAGATAATTGTAAAAGAGAAAAGAAATTTTTAGTAGATATATAATTATTTTTTAATAATTAATATAGCTAGAGAAGTAAGTCTAAAGTGCTGCATCTGCATTAACCCATCAACCAATACATTGATGAGTATTTTGATTCATTGACTTTTTATTAATAATGATTTTAATTGACATTTTATTAATGATTTTAATAGATATTTTATAAATAATGATTTTAATTGATATTTTATTAAAAAGAATTTTAATTTTTTTTATTCATGCTTTAATTGATTTTTTATTATAAATTATTTTAATTAACTTTTTATTAATAATGATTTTAATAAATATTTTATTAATAAGAATTTTAATTTATTTTTAATTATGCTTTAATTGATTTTAATTATTAATTATTTTAATTGACTTTTATTAATAATGATTTTAATTGATTTTTTATTAATAATAATTTTAATTTATTTTTATTAATGCTTTAATTGATTTTTATTATTAATTATTTTAATTGATTTTTATTATTAATTATTTTAATTAATTTTTATTATTAATTATTTTAATTAATTTTTATTATTATTTTACTTAATTTTTATTATTAATTATTTTAATTGACTTTTATTAATAATGATTTTAATTGATGTTTTATTAATAAGAATTTTAATTTATTTTTAATTATGCTTTAATTGATTTTTATTATTAACTATTTTAATTGACTTTTTATTAATGATTTTAATTGATGTTTTATTAATAAGAATTTTAATTAATTTTTATTAATGCTTTAATTGATTTTTTATTAATTATAATTTATAAGTAACGCAAGGGGTATTGGTGATAGGTCTCGCCATTTTGAAACACAGTAAAAAAAACACGCACGACATCTCCAAACTTCCACACGACCTCAACGATTAGACTTTGAGCTACGACAGATTTAACATGAGTCAGCCCTTCTACACGACGGTTCTCCTGTGGCACCAGGACACGACTTGACAACACCGACCACGAGTTCGTGACCATGATTTTGGAGCTGAATATCCAATGCTTAACTAGACTTTGATTCTATAATACAGGACACCTTATTTCTCACAATACTTGAGTATTACAACATGAAATGAAATATAATACTGATAACACTTTATTGTACCAGCATACTTTCAGTCAAATCAGGAGTGTACATAACGCCGTACAGTAATAAATGAATTGTAGTCGTACTAGTAGCGGTATTTCTAGAAGGATCCCCTACCCCCCACACACCTTGAAATTACAATAAACCCTGACATTTGATCTATCTTCAGGAGGGAGTTAATTGTGTTTAATGCTGTCATATCTTATGATAACGATTTTGGGGATTTAATCGGACAGCCGCAATGCACTACAACATCTAAGTGGTCTAACTAACAACAACCAATTGATCTCATCTCATGTTCACGTTAGAGGTAATGAGATCACTGGCCAAAGAGAGTCGTGAGAATGAAACGGGTACGATCACTTATCAAGAACTGAGTATAATGCAAGATCTAACTGAATTTAAGGTATCCGACTACTTGCGACAATTTTTTTTAAAAATAATGGATATATGGAGATTTTTTTGTGGTTTTTAGATTTATTTAGTACATTTTGAGAAAAAAAAAGTCTAAAATTAAGAATTGAAAAATAAATTATTGCTACTAAAATGGGAAAAAATGGGTAAAAATTGACAAAATATTGCATAAACGGGGCCCGCTCTGCACAAATAGTAAATGGAAAAATTCTCAATTTTTCAATTTTGATGTAGTATTTTGCTATTCGTTTTTGTAATGACCCTCAGGATAAGAGATACTTTAATTTTTACAAAAACTAGAGCACTTGATCTTAGTTGTTATATGAAATTGCTTAATAAAACAATGGCTATATTCCCATAAAGAACTGTAAATTTTGTAATAGAACAGTGATTGATAAATCTGAAGGTTAAAACACTTTTACTGTTATACAAAAAGTACACAAAAAATTTCAGCAAATTATTTTAAAAACTTCTTGAGCAATCGCTGTCCCCATTTGAGTTTTTCGTAAAAACCACATTTCGAGTAAAACGCCTTTTAAAGTTTGACATCTTATGTAAAGTTATGGCCTCTGCTTTTACTAAAGCACCTGTAGTTTTTGTTCTAGTGAACGGAAAAGGAAAACCCTGGTATTTTTATGAAGCTGATAGATTGTCTATAAAAATAAATCATAAAAAAATGTGTCCATATCTTAAAAAAATCATGATTTTAGAGTAGCCGGATAACTTAACTCAGTGGCACGACAACCCATGAGAGCCAAGGCCTACAGTGTCCAACTCAGTATACACGACCTCGGGCCCTGAGGTGCATGAGCACATGTTCCGGTCTGGTGGTTAGTCTAGCAAGCTAGGTACTCATTTATCGACCCACTTGAGGGATGAAAGGCTGAGTCAACCTTGCCCAGCCCGGAGCTTGAACCTCGGACCTGTGGTGTGGAGGCGTGATACACTAATCACTCAGCCACAGGGCTTCATGCAAGATCTAAACTAAATTTAATAGGCCTATTCCACATACTCACCCCTGGTATACAGGAACATCCCCTGGATCTCTGCTGAAAATTAAATGTGACCGTGGCTCCCAGATTGCCCTGGATAGACAAACAAGTCCACTTGAAATGTCTTATGATAATGACAAAAAAGTCCAATCCACTTGTAAGAAATGCTGTGATCATCCAGCTTCACCGGATACCATTCTGAGATGCATCGGACTTTCTAAGGAGGAACATTCGATCCCCTTATTATTATAGATTTTTTGGAGCTCATCATAGATTTTTAATTTTTTAAAAAAAATTCGTTAAGTAATGTAAGTAATAAACGACGTAAAATGCTTATTTATTTGGCTCCCAATATTAGAACGCGACACAACGCGGAAGAAAAGAGAAAATGTTACATTCGTGAGCATCCCTGATATCATGCGGACAGATGAGGCACGCGCAATTCTATGCAGAACATCTATTTCTGGTTTCAGAATAATCCTAGATGTGCACATTTGCTGATCGTTCAATGTATGTAGCTGAATATCCAAAAACAAATTGATTTGTCCGGTATTTTACGAAAGCACGTTAACCGGATTCCAATACATGTCATTAAGGTATCCGACTACGTTCGGAACCGTGATTTTAAAAAAGCGCATAAATGGATAATTTTCATGATATTTATCGTCACTCAGATTAGAATATATGCATAAAATTGTTTAAAGGACATTTTGACAAAAAAAATTATTTTAAATATAATATTTTGGCAAAAAATTAACTTCCAAATGTTCTCTTTTTGTGAAAAATGATTCTATTAGAATAATATTTTGCCTGTTTATAGTTCAAACCTCTCTACAGAGGCTCAACTAGAATTTTTGAAAAAAATTCACATTATTTTCAGAGTTACCACCCATTGACATAATTATTCACGTTTTTTTTTTCTTAAAATTGCTCCCCTCTGTTGTCGTAAAATACGAATAAACCCACTTCTAAGTTATAAGTTTCAAAAATTCTAAATGAGCCTCTGTAGAGAGGTCTTAACTATATACACACACAGGCAAAATATTATTCTAATAGAAGCACTTTTCACACACAAAAGGAGAACATTTGGAAAAAAGATTATTCAAAGTTAATTTTTTGTCAAAATATTATATTTAAATATATTTTTTTTGTCAAAATGTCTTGAAAACAATTTTATGCATTTATTCTAATCTAAATGACACTAAATATCATGAAAATTATCCATTTATGTGCTTTTTTAAAATCACGGTTCCAAACATAGTCGGATACCTTAATGAAAGACGTACTATCCCATTTTCTAGAGCAGGGATCAGCAACCTATATCACGCATGGCACAGGGGGCACGCAGTACAATTCTCAGTGGCATTCTGCACTACTCTACTAAAGTTGACGATTTTAGAGTGGATGGACCTTATTTAATAAACCTCTTCAAAATATAATGGACATGTACAAAAAAATCACAAAAAAATCTGAAAGATAGATAAATTAACAGCTATTTTTTAAATCATTGAATGTCATTGCTGGAGAAATTTAATTGTTAGAAGAGAAAATATTGCATGTACTCTACTTTCTGCGTTTGGTTCTGCATATGTAAGTAATAAATTATAGTTTAAAAAAACTAAAAAACACGCTTTTATGTTAAATCGAACTAAAAAGTGAAAATATTATTCTAATATAAGAATAAAATCATTAACGATAAAATTAATGTCATTGGGGTAAAAGCGTAAGGTGCTCTATATCAATTGTTATAAATTCTTACTAGTTCTATTCCGAAATACTGAGTTAGAGTCAAAATGTAATACAAAGCACTCCCCGCTTTTACCCCAATGACATTAATTTTCTCGTTAGTCATTTTATTCTTATATTAAGAATTGTTTTTGTATTTTTTAGTTCGATTTAACATAAAAGCGTGTTTTTAGTTTTTTTATGTATATAAACTATAGTTTATTTTTCCTTCTTTAGTTCAATCTACAATAAAATGATGCATTTTTTAGTTTTTTAAGCTATCACTTCACTATTCATTGATGAATGAATCTTAAACGCGTCATTTTTTAGAATCTGGAATACCCATTGGCATCCTATCAGTGCGTCGATACGGCATGGTTTGCAAAATATAGGATCAGCCATCAGAAATCTGGAAGAGCTAAGTTTGAAATATTTCATGCGAAAGACGGTGTAAAAGTCAATGATATCTTTCATTAAAAAGAGCTCAATATTCTCTTTGAAACTTGCATTAGTATTAGACACAAAAGTACATTTTTTGAACCGAACAGTTTGTAAGAAATTATTTTTAATCCGGTATCAGCAATTGATAATAATAATAAATAATAAAATAATTAATATAAAGCAATGAAATAAAGCTGCTCAAGTTTTCCATATTAGCGACCCAATTTTCAGTCATAATTTTCATCGCGCCCCCCTCATACAATAACAATAATGTACTTCGACGCTAAAGCTACAATGCCACTTTAATATTTTAAACTGCACATATTATCGATATATGTATTATTTTTGTATAAGACAGGACCATAGAAGTCAGTAGTAATTACTAAACTTGCTTTTAATTTAGTATTGATAAATCAATTATTAAATACGTTTTGCTACCCTGATACATTTATAAGTATCTTATATCAGTGTGAATATGTATTTTATTTTTTATCATGTCAGAATGTATTTTGTTTTGCTTCCTTTCGGTAAATAAATAATATTTTGAATCTTTTATTTTAGACTGTTCGATATGCTAGTGCCCACCCCCACTGTCTGAGAAACGCTGGGTTAAAACATACTTTTTTTCCAATGCACGAGTCTTTTTTTTAAATTTCCATTTTCAGAAAAACTAGAGAAGTATTTAGATTATGGTAAGAAATTGCTAACGCGCAAACGTTTTTGCTTTTATATGGTTGTGACTTAATCTTTTAGTCGCAAAATCTAGAAAGGAGACCTGAAATTTGTCGCCAAATCTTCAAATGATATATAGAATTAGTCGCCAAATCTGGAAACGGTATAATGAATTAGTCGCCAAATCTGAAAATAGTTATTCCTGAAGATCCTATTCAGGACAATAGAAAAAAATTATGAAATCATTGAATTGTCATCGGTCCTTGACAAGTGTGCAAAATCTCGAATTAATTTGACCTTTTAAAGCGGGTAAAAATCAAGGTCAAAGATTCCCCTACATACAAGTGAAACTTATAAAAGCGTGTTATAAATATCTTTCCTCATACGTCGAGGAAATTATTTAACAACTGAATGCTCAGAATCGTGTCAAATTGAAAGTCAAAAATTAAACCACTGATTTTATGATATGAAAGTAGAGTGGTGCAAGCTTTAGGTGTGGATTAAAATTTTTATTTAACTATAATTAAGAGAAGTACTTCTATTTTATGTTGTTGGTTTCTTATTTTAATGTATATAAATATATTTGAAAATACATAATATATGTGCGATTTTAATTCTTTTTTGCTGAAGGAATAGATATATTTTATGCTGTTTATTTTAATGTTAATTAATATCTTTAAATGATGCGCAAAATTAATACATCATAAAACTGTAAATCTATATTATTAACCTTTATTCTCCAATTCTGCATGCATCATCACAGGGATCGAATTGTTTCATAAATGTTCAACTGTGTGGTAAGCTGAATCCTATTGTTAAACTGGTTTGGCCCGCCACAGCTAAAAGGTTGCCGAAACCTGTTCTAGAGAATTTACCACTGAGTGACTTCTAGAACGTATTATTCTAACATGAAGGCTGCCCCCCCACAAAGTAACACGTGTCACTCAGTACATTCGAGACATATTCCAGCAAAAAGGCATCGGTCATGGTAGCTGTGACAGCAAACAAAGTGTATATCGTCGACCTAATTATGAGAATGCGCAACTCCACAAAGGGACTAAATTTGAAATAGGAGTGCTACGAGCCAAGAGCTGTTTGGCGCGATTCCTTAATCGCGCCGTAATCCCCATGGCAACAACATAACCACATGGAAAAAATATCAAAGTAGCCATATTGTAATGTCATCGCCCATCTTGGCGAACATAAACAACAACGTGGCGCATAGCACTACCCATATCAAATTAGTACCCCAGATGGAGTTACACATTCTGATAATTAGGCCGACAACATGATATCCCTCCCTTACGCTGCAGGAACTTCTAAGTCATATTTCGGATGCTTGTGCCAGCATGTCACGTGCCATGTTGAAGAAAGTGAAACGGGAAATGAAAAATCTGTGTCCAGATGTGTATTTCTGCTAAGGGACATGACAGATAGTTGAGACTCGTTTCCGTAAATTGCAATTTAGTTCAAAGTAATCAAACACATGTGTATTTGTGCTTTTCATTTCGATCTCTTTTCTATTCCTACTATATATTAGTTCACTCTCTTCCTATATTTATTTATTTACATATCTTGTTCAAATTTCTAATAAAATACTTTCTATTCATCCATTTGTTGTGGACTCACTCGAATCCATAAATCATGTGCAGTGATTTCGCATCTTGGTCAGGATAGAATAACTCACTACTCAAATCATCGAATTCCACTCTTCCTTACAAATATAACAAGACTTTATTTAACACTTTCAAATATACTAATATACGCTAATTAGAACACTCGGTAGTATGGTAACTCGCAACAGGCACTGGAGTGTCTGTGGGCGTACCACTACCCCTTTATATATCCACGCTTTCACAGCGCCCTCTATAGTTGGACTCTAACCCATTCAAGTTCAAATACATTTTTAAACTTGTAGTGGATGACACTTGATGTTAATACAGTTTTTTCAAGTATTAATTCATTAATAAAATTAAAAAAATTAATAAATTGTAAAAAACAAAAACAGTAGTCCAATACCACATATAGAAAGGAAAATCGTTCGTTGTGTCCCAGTAGTGCAATGAATAGCGCGTTGGGCTTCAAATCCAAAGGTCATGGGTTCGAATCCCACCTGGGATGGCCTAATTTCCGAGAATGTGATTTCTTTTTTTACTATACTATTTTATTAGAATAAATGAACTTCATTATTATTATGTGGCATGTGGTAACAAACAAAAAAATAGTCCACCACCCTATACAGAAAGAAAAATGGAAAATTGCAAGGTAACCCGCTTTCTATTTTGTCACTTAATAGTTATATATATATGTAATAATTCTCTCTGGTATCCTTTTTATTAACTCTTTGTACTAATATTTAAAATAGCTTTAACTCTTTGGTTTAAAATTAACATTGTAATCTTAATCGTAATCGGCTAGTCCGAAATCCCTGCCCCGCTCATTCTAACCAATCAGAACTATTATTACGTAATAACCACTGTTGATATAAAAGCAAAAATATGGTGTAACCGCTTTCTTTTTTGTCTGCTTTCCTTCATCATGTAAGAATGTAAATAACTGCAGTTCTCTGTGTCTTTGTGCTGTGTCCGTCAAGATGTCGCTTCTGTTATATGAGTCTGCTTTCCTGTTTTTAACAAATAGATGTGAAAATGTAATGTACCGCAATTGTGTTTTAATCTGCTGTGTGTGTGATGTGAGCTTCATAACAAAGGAGGATAATTTATTCTGAAGATGTCTTCAATAAATCAGATATGACAACAACCAATACCGGCCAAGCTACAACAATACATTACGTATATATATATATTCATATACAATATATATATTCATATACAATATATATACAATATATATATTCATATTTTTATATTAATTGTAACTATTTAATAAAAAGTAACTATAAAATACAAAATTTTTCTTTGTTGACCTAAGAAGGAATTGGCTTAAAAAAAAAATTTTATACTACTTGTTTGTGGTCAAAATGTTTTTTTTTTCGTAACAAATCGATAATATATACTGGAAAACTTTGTAATTGACTTTTTCCACGTATCCCACCCTGTTTTTGAGATAAAAACGCTAATTTCAAATTTATCTGCCAGAAGCTAATGTAAGCAGTGTGTGTGTGTGTGGCTGCTGCCACCTTTTTTTATTACACCTAGACCCCATTTTAATGACTATAGCTCTTGTCTTTCATAAATTATTGTTGGGATAACAACGTAATTTAACGAGCACATTGTACATACACTGCTCAAAAAAATTAAGGAAACAAGCGAAAAAGTGAAGAAACCCTTGCACGATGGGCATAACACGGAGTGTACAGGTGTAACAAAACGCAATACAGAAAAAAAATTATATGGTAACTTAAATTCTTTGGAATGGCATTTCGAGCATGAAATAATGCTTCAGAGCAACAACTTGATTGCATGTAAATGACAAAAAAAAAACTAGTTGTTTGGTAGTGATACAGGATTTTTAATACGGCATGTGGTGCTTAACTGCTTAAACTGGTACACGCCTATTTTGCATAGATACGATAAGTTTATCGATGAGTCTTTGGGAAATACTGTTCTACTCTGCAAAAAGTGAGATCTCCAATTTCCGGATCCGTAAGCGAAGGCAGTGATCTCACTAAATGCGTCATCCGAATGTGTCCCAAACGTGCTGGATAGGATTTAGGTCAGGGGAGCATTCCGGCCACAGCAGAAGAAGTATTTTTTCAACTTCAAGAATGTTCTAGACAATACTAGTTGTATGGTATCTGATATTATCCTGCATTAAAATAAAGGAATCCCCAATGGCTGCAGCGTAAAGGATATAACGTCATCGGGTCTCAGGGTCTCGTTTGCATAACTGTGAGCAGTCAAAATGTTATTGCATATGATATGTAGGTCAGTATGTCCACCGATGCTGATATTAGTCCATACCACCAAAACCCCTTAGTCTGTAATGTGTTCTTTCCTGGACAAATAATGGGTTATTTTGATTGCCCCTTTCCCACCGTATCAAAACACGTTTGGTGTCACACTCGATACTGAATTCGAACTTGTTCGTAAGTAGCACTGCGCTCCAATCACTTCGCATCCAATCTCGATGTTACCAGCGCAATTTCTTCAGGGTGTGCTGTCAATCAATACACACCATTGGCCTACATCAGTGTTTCTCAAACTTTCAATACTTGCGACTCAATATTCAATCATAATTTTCATCGCGCCCCCCTTCCATACAATAACAATGTATTGAATTCGATACTTTGACGCCAAAGTTTGGATTCAACTTTACGTCTTAAGTGCCACCGGCGTATATAAACGCCTCGCTCAGCCAAAGCGTAAATTGCCCCCGACGTATATATACATCTTTCACAAATACTATCTTTTCCGTTCAATGCTATCCATAAAACTATTATCCCGAAAACTTTAGAATGTAATCAAAAGGTCACGACAGTGCTTGCGAAGGATTTGCTTATTTATTCCCTTTCTCTCCCCCCTCTAAAAAACATCACATGGCATTGGGGAGCGAATCGCGTAACTTTCTATCGCCCCAGTTAAGAGATTCATTATAAACCGTACAACTTATCAAGGTAAGTGTTAATTTGTGCATGTAATTTATTATATGACAAGCCCGTTAGATCACTGGTAATTATTAAACTTGTTCTTTACTTAGTATTGTTAAGTTAGTTATGAAATACATTGTACAGAACTGATATATTTATAAGTGTATTTTTTCCAAGTCTAAATATTTTCTTTTATGTTAGAATGTATTTTGCTTGTTTACTTTCAATAGATCGATAATTTTTTAAAATAATATTTTGTTTTCTTCTTTTTAATAGGCTCGCCCCCCCCTCCTAGGGTTATCATGTCCATAGGGGGCGCCCCCCCACAGTTTGAGAAGCGCTGGCCTACATGCATACACACCACCCACATGAAGCTCATTTCGGATTATTTGGATGGAGTCCACACAAGAAATTGTCCTTCAATCCGTGTCATATTGGCTATTCTGTCTCGACGAGCTGTTTACAGGATGTATGCTGTGGGTAACCTGTGTCCAGGCCGACGTCGAACCTGCCCTGTTAGAATCGATTCCCCAGTCTTACAATGACGCACTTATTGCCACTCCAACAGCCTCCGCTACAGCTCTTTGTGTTCGCCCGGATTTCAATCTTCTGCTAATACACTGTGACATCGTCGATGGTTGTGAATTCCCATCTTTCGATTCACGATAAGTGTTATGGTTTCACCAGCTGTTCAAGGACAAGTGCGACCCCATCGATTGTCCCTCAATTTTTACGATCAACCAGCTGTGGAATGACCAGTGCACGTGGCCATGGGGCCATTGTTTATTGTCTGAAATCAGGGAGTGAAGAGAGACCGACGGGTCGCCATAATAGTAAAGTAGAGCCGGCTCCCTATTGACAATAGGCGAAGCCTATCTTAAAATAATCATGTCGTCTTTTCTAGTGTTGTGTGAAGGGAATACTAGGAACAGGTGGCGTGATGGACAAGTGTGTCCAGATGTGGACAAGGAACTATGGCACCTTGGGCCAGACGGCTCGGGTGTGTTTTGGCGTGTTATGCGCAAATCAGACTAGGGAAGTCAAGAGAGACTTTTGTGACCTGCCAATGAGAAGGAACGAGGGGCGTGTTGTGAACACACCCCTGGTGTTTAAAAGGATTCTTTTTCAGGGAAAAAAGAAAGGAAGGTCGGGAGAGGAGGACGAGGAGACCCGGGAGAGAGAACGGACGAAAGGTCGGAAGAGGGGATGAAAAAAGTCGGGAGAGAACGGACGGAAGGAGAAGGGAGAAAAGACGGAAGAAAGAGAGGAGAAGACAGGAGAGACGGAGAAAGAAAAGGGCCGAGTCCGGAATTGGAGTGAAAAAGACGATGAACGCCGGTGGCGTTGAGAATGGAATATGAACTGACTACACCGGCTTGGCAATATTACTTCATTAAGAATTGTTTATCAAATAAACAATATTTTTTATATTATATTAGCCTGTAATTCTTAATTATTGATGGATAGCTACACACGACGTTACAGCTACAAGCCGTGGGTTCCGATAGATCACGCTGTCCTCACATTTTCTAGGCCCTATTTCTCAAAAGAACAGCCGAAAGGTTAAATTTTACCACTGAGAACAAGAAAAACAGCAGCTTTTACGAAATCACTATTTCTCCACTTATTTTTGTTTTCTCGTTCATGTACGTTGATTTGCATGTGATGTTTTCGTCTTCTGTTTTCTGCAACATTTTAGACAATAGATGTTTTGTTTTACGTTAATCTTCAGATGAAATATTTGCTTAACTTCGTTAAATTCGTGTGCTCCCCTTATATTTTTAGCAATTGATGCGAGGCCAATTAAATTATTTTTTTTCAATCTAAATAACCCAAGTTCGGAATTTCCTAGTCGCATTATGGCCAATGTTAATAAACAAACACTTCAACTAGATGAATTACTCAAAGATTAGACGACCATTACTTTAAGTTATAATTAAATTTATCATTACACACTTAAAATTTCCATTTTCAATAAAAGAAAACAATTAAAAAAACTTAACTTTAGGAAGAGAGGAGAAGCCATGGTAGGCAGGTGTCTGAGCGGGGGTGCTTTTCGCACTTCTACATCGTAGCAACCATCGATTTCTCGAAAAGAAAAGATTTAGAAATTGGGACGCGTCTCTCTATATAGTGAACCGAATCACTTGCAAATTCTTGGGCAGGACTCACTACTGACCTCCAAACCAAGTCTTTAATTGGATAATTCCAATCACGCAAAGCTACATTCCACAAGATTTACGAGGTTTTGGATCCCAATAAGGGGCGCAAAATTCTGACAGATCCCTTCCGAAGGAATGCGGTGGCATCCGGTCTAGGGGGCTCGCATAGAAACTACCAGAAAAAGGGAACCGGTCAGCCTCCCATCGCAATGTAGATTATTGTATGAAAGAAGAAATGTAATGTTGCTACTTCCTTTAATTCATTTCAGAACCCTGGCGTCCCTTTTTAAGAATATTTTGGTACAAGTATAGCATTAAAAACTAAACTGTAATTAAAAAAATAATGTACTGTGAATGATTGAGTGTTTGGGTTTATGCCGCAAGAGCCAAATCTGGCTAAGCTGCGCCAAGTGAGTGAGTGAGTGAATATTAACGTCGCCCTATTCAGCTACGCGAGGGCTTTTGACGACGGACCACGAAATTTTGAACCATGGTCAACTGACGTGGAGGACACCTGAGCTGGCATCCCCCTCTCCTAGTTACCGCAACCACACCAATGGGGTGACGTTTGAGCTCTCGACAGATTTAACGTGCATCGCTCCCCTACACGGTGGGTGTGGCTTCTCCAGGTGTATGTGTATTTGAAAATTAAGATGTGCATGGTAAGAGTTGTGCCTAAGTTGATGTAGACCAGTGATCCGCAACCCCCAGTCCGTGGATGAAATGGTGCCGGGCTGCCTAAAGAACACTAAAGTATTGCCAGTTTATTTAAAGTGGTGCATTTCTCTCGGATTTGCGCAACTTTCCACGGAAATTTCCACGGCAACTTTCCACGAAAATTCCATTTAGAGCACAGTTTTGAGTCCCAGGAATGATGCTGTGAACAATTGACGTATTTCTGCTCCAGACTGCAATCTACGGAAGAATGACCAACAGATGCACATCTGGACACGTCAGTTGCCCACGGCAGGCTGTTTGTGAGTGTCCGAATCTCTGGCATTTGAAACAGCGCAGAGGATTCGATATGTATGGACGTATTTTACAGTTCAAATATCCAGCTTTAATGGTTTGGGGTAGATTGGGACTACTAAATGTTAAAATTATATGTTTGGTTGGTGTAACTGTTGTATCTTTCTTTATTGTGTTTCTTCTGACCTGAATAACACCCTAATCAGAGAATCCTTCTAGGATTTCTGCTTCAGGGGTGGTCAACAGGTCAGGTTCAGAAATGACGCCACGAGATGTGTTAAGAGATCTATGAGGACATATATTCACAGGTGAATCCAGAAATGTTTTGTCAAGTAGGAAAGACTTTGTCTGCGTAGAAGAACTGGTTTCAACAAGTAGATCACCGGATCACAATCTCTTAACGGATTTCGGTTCTCCACCTATTCTTTTTAGAGCTTTATGCATGGCAAATGGTGATTTAGTAGACATGGCATTGTTCGGCAAGGAAATTATTAAATATCTTTCGCCTGTAGCAGTGTCGTCGATATTAAGGTTGGGCAATACAAGGCCTTTACCCGAGTACAGCTGACTTGGATCCATAGGCGCGCAACACAACTTCATTTTGGCGTGCCTCCACCCACCACGGAGTCCAACAAGGGAGGTAGTGTGCCGGTCATCTGGCATAGCAGCAAACAAAACGAATATCAAAATTAGACAAAATAAAATTAAATATCAAAAGGAACCAAATTAAAGGTATACAAAAGGAAAATGAAACCGTGTTAGTAACAATATCAATAATATAATTTAATCAAAAACAAAGAATTTTAGAAATATATTATTTAAAAAATTTTCATCAGTGGTCTAGATTGGAAAGGAAGTAAACAGTAAATTCAATGAAAAGAAGGAGGGTCGAAAATAGAAAAAGATCACTAGGGTACACCGGGTTCGTGAAGCCCGTGTTTACTAAAGACAGTAAACCCTTTGGGAAATAGGAAAAGATCACTAGGGTACCTCGGGATTGTGACGCCCGTACTCACTTAAAGAAGGTGAGCCCCCTGAGGAGAAATATACTGTGAAATACATAAAAGAAATTTAAAACCAAGAATTTGCGGGCATTGGTTGCCAAATCGTATAGATTTTTCAAACAATTCAGGAAAAAAAAACTGCCACTTTTCCCCTATAATGTTCTTAATTTACCTTCCTAACGGTCTCATTGAAGCACAATTCTCCAAGCAATATAAACATTATCGTGAACTGAACTTGAATAAAATTTCAATTTATTTCCGTGAAAAAATATTTATTGAACTATTTTCTCTCGTAAACAGTCGCGCATTATATTTCATCGAATTACTATACTAAGCTATATTTTTAACAGTTATATGAAATGTAACAGAATTATTGTACTTTCTCCTCATATTAATTTTATAAATACAGACTCCGATTTAAAAAACTCATAAGGAACGAAAAGTGTGTTCGTTAAATCGGGGTTATTCGTTGTATCGGAGTCTAAATAAAATACAAATTTTCTGCTCTTATACCGTTTAGAAATTGTATAATAAGCAACAACACAAAAATCACACTTTTATTCAATAGCTAAAAATGCTATTAGTGAATTAATAAGCACCACTTAATCGGAAATTTTAAAATACTGACTAATAAATGTTTCACAACCTGTTGACTCGAAAGAGTTGGAAATGCAGAGGAGAAAATACTGCGACTGGGTATGTAAGCAGAAAGTATACTGTATATTCTCCAACTTTCAATACTTGTGACACAATTTTCATCGTGCCCTCAATAATACGATACTAAAGCTACGATACAACTTTAACCTCTTGGCCACCGGCGTATCTAAACGTCTCGCTCAGCCAGTGCGTAAATTGTATATACTTCTTTCCGAAATACGTTCACTACTATCCATAAAACTATTCCGAATGCAATAAAATGACCTAAACATTGTTTGGGAAGGATTTCCCCTTTCCAAATCCATCCCACATGTACAAGACGGTGGCAATCACTTTTCATCTGCAGTTAAGGGATAATCCAAAGAAGTGTTAATCCTTTTATATAGGATCAAACGGTACTTAAAATAATAATAAAGTACATTGTGCAGTACTGATACATTTAGAAGTGTGTTAGATCAGTTGTAAATGTTTTTTTTTTCATTAGGACACTCATATTTTACTTCCAAAATTAAAAAAATTTTGAAATAATCGACTTTTCACAATATATAGGCTCGTGACTCCCTTCTAGAGTAATCACGCCCCACAGTGCTGGCGTAAGGTGTGCTTAAGAATCGCTTTCATTGGCTCCATTTCCTCAACTTCAGTTGCTCAAACGACTGGCCGTCTAACAAAATCTTTAAAATCTTAAGATATTACTTGAGTTGGTGAATGGGATGAGATAAGAAAGGACTTTCTTAACTCACACGATAGGTAACACTCATGACTCATCTTCACATGGTCTGCACAGTTTCCCGTCCAAATTTTCTGCTTTCAAGAGAAGTCTCTTTCTGTTCTGGACAAATAAGTAATGTCATTTTTTAAAAAAAATCAAAAAAAATTTTCCAATACAAACTAATAAAAGTAATTTTCTCACAACTTTTGAAATAGTTCATTAAAAAAGCTTCTTTTACCTTAATTTCCATCGGGGAAGGAGAAAAATTCGTTAAATCGCGAAATTCGCCAAATAGGGGTTCGGTAAATCGGGGTCCGACTGTGTGTATCTCTGTTTTTTTTCCCTCAATAATTATTCTCGACGTGTTCCGAGCATAAATTTTATGAAAAAAAAGCACACGAATGAAAACATATAGAGTCATTTTTAAAGAGATGCATTTAAAATGTGAATCTATATCGGCTGTCAAAAAGAAAAACCAACGAAAATAATGATGAGGGAGGGTGGGGAAAGAAAGAAGATTCCAAAAAAAATGAACACATTTCCTGCCTTTTTAATTTACGTAAAATAAAAAATGGCTAACGTCGTCAGAATTGGTATATTTCGGATTTCCTTTTTCATTCAAAAGCGAAAAATGGAATCGGAGTGAGAGACGAATAAATTCGAAAAAAAAGAACGAATTTCAGATATCGCTGTTCATTGAATTCACCCCAAAAGACGATAATAGCGAAGCAAAAAAAAAGAAAAAGAAAACAATTCCTCGTGGCCAGTATTAAAATGACTCTGACTCACACATCTTGAAAGCGCGTTGCCAGCAGTCTCCACTAAAAAGAGCTGCATTCTACTAGCGCGCAACAAAGGCTCGTTCGGTGGCATTGTGTGTGGGAGAGAGTGTGAAGAGGCTCGCGTCACATAATGAGGGGCCGGACCACAAAAGACCTGGACACCGAATGAAGAAGAAGCATTTAGATGTTAATGAAAGTTTTCTAGAAGGCTTTTGTTTGCGGGCGTTGTGTGCTGCTGTTATTCACAGCGCCCTCTGTGCTTTTCGATGGATGTACATAGAAACGCAAACGATTTTCTCCGGGGATCGTCTGCAAACGAAATTGATTGGATGGATGGAATCTATTGGATGGAATCTATTGAATGGATTTTTAAAGGGTAATTCTTTTGCAGTATCATGTGCATGGTCCAGTTAGATTTGCTCCTTAGTAAATAAAATGTTTAACGAAATAAAAAAAATAATCAGTCAAAATCTCTCTCTCTCTATATATATATACATATATAGATCGTTTTAAATTATTTTTCTTTCATTCGCACTCAAAATTTATTAAGATGTTTATCACTGATAAATAAGAAGATTTAGTAATAAAATTAAGAGTTAAAAAAAAACTGCACAAAAGAAGAAAAATAAAAGTAAGTTAATGTGACTGACTACGTTCAAAACCATGATTTTAGAAAAGTATTTAAAGAAATAATTTTTTGATATTCAGTGTCAGTTGAATTAGAATATACGTATCCAGCGAAATACGTTTAACGCAAAAACGCTTAAGATATCCGACTACGTTCAGAACCGTTATTTTGCGAAAGCTCATAAATGGATAATTTTCATGATATTTAGTGACACTTAGATTAGAATATATGCATAAAATTGTTTTAAGGACATTTTGACAAAAAAAAATTTATTTAAATACAATATTTTGGCAAAAAATTAACTTAGAATAATCTTTTTTTCCAAATGTTCTTCTTTTATAAAAAATGCTTCTAAAATAATAATCCTTCGCCTGTATATAGCTCAGACCTCTATACATAGGCTTAAATATGATTTTTGAAAAATTCCCATTTTTTTTCCAACTATACCGGTTGGGCGACGAATTGTATGCTGTTGTAAATATAGAGGTTATTACGTAAAATCGAAGATGATTGTGTAAACTCGGTTTGTACTATAAAATATGAATTTTGTGTGTAAACCCTCTTTAGACTATTGCAGTATTCTCAACTTTTTGTTGTTGTTGTTGTTGCGGTACCCTTGTAATCACACACATTTTAAAATTCGGCGACACATTAACAATATAAGTTTAAAGATTTTTACTTATCTGTAATACCCTGTATAAAACAATTTCTGATAATAATTTTCAATGTTAAATAAAATCATATGTACAACAAAGACAACTGAAAGTTTATTGAATAGTTAATTACAAATTAACTATAAGAATACATTTAATGTAAAATTTGAGCTTGAAGATTTTTTTTATAATTTCTCTTATATTTGGTCGAAAAATGATAATGCCATTCTCATTTCGACATCTACATTCAAAATTTTCATTTTTTTTTTAATCTTGTATTTGTTCTGAAAATTCGAATTTACGCAAATAAGATGTGCAAAACTTTAATAATGTTTTTAAAGTTCTTTCCAGCTATTATGGAATAATCGCCTCTAATTTTAATCCAAAATCAATTGATTCTTCCGAATGTTTTGAAATTAAATCTCGATTATTTCAGAGTGAAGTTAGTTCCTCCTTTTCATTCAAAGTTATTCATATATACATGTATCAGTTATCACAAATGGATTACGAACCCAATTAATTTTTTTCCATATTTAAATTTGTGAAATAATGAATAACTCTCCTCAAGTTTTGTCAAATGGCCAATAACAATTTCATGAATGGTTTATTTCCATAAAATGGCCAAAGCTTCGCGGGTCCGAATCTTTTTTTTTTCAGAGTATAATTCATAATTTTTAAAAATTGGCGACACACACACTTCAAGAATTTGGTGGTTTACAAAAGTATCAGTGGTTGAGAAGCACTGGTCTGTTGCCTAAGATTGGAAAATGCACATAATTTTTTAATATTTCTATTAGGGAAAAAAGCTTCATTAATATATTTTTATTGTGAACTACTTTTATAGTTTTTTTATAAATCATTTGGCAGTGCATTGTATTATATTTGTCAAAATAAATTGCTCACTATTACTCTTTTCCGTTGCCGATTAAGGAAACCAAATGTATTGTTGAACAAATAATATAAAAAAAAAATTTTAAGTCACAATTTCTACTTAGATCAACAAAAAAAATTTATTTTAGCTTACTTTTTATTAAATAGTTACAATTAACATAAATATGTATATACATAGGACAGAATC
This sequence comes from Trichonephila clavipes, assembly GCA_019973935.1. Taxonomy (NCBI): domain Eukaryota; kingdom Metazoa; phylum Arthropoda; class Arachnida; order Araneae; family Nephilidae; genus Trichonephila; species Trichonephila clavipes. The sequence goes on along the minus strand of BMAU01018107.1, from coordinate 210,340 downwards.
ACAACATTAAGTGGTATTTCATTTCTATTCATTATCATTAAAGTATCGTAGTGTCATCCAAAACACTCTCGTGTCTATAAAATTTCAGTTCAACTGAATGCTTTAAAACGTGAGAAAAAAAAACCTTTTCAAGTTGTGACGCAAGTTGCCAAAAAGGAGGCCAACGTGGCTGTATTTGTAATTCTTTGAATACAGTTTTAATCAATTAATTTTTATTAATTGTAATTAAATTAGTGTATTGTCATCCAAAATAACCATGTATATAAAATTTCCACTCAATGGAGTGCTTTAAAATGTATTTTATTAACGACTAGTTGGTATACCCCTTCTTCGCACGGGTGAACTGAAAAATTAAACAACACAGATTGAAGGATAAATAAGTTTTTAATGAGTTAATTTTACGTGAATTGCAAATTAAATAAAAGAAAAGCTTTTTGCATTTCTCAGCTAAACAAAAAAAAAGAGAGAAAAAACACCTTTGTTAAATTTTAAGTATGTAGATCTAATAGCTGATAAAAAGGAGTTTTTTTTTTTAATTTATAGCTCCCCGTAACGCTCTTGAGCAAAAGTAACCATCAAGTCGATCGCGATCGACCAGTGGACCGCCAAGACATATTGGGGTGACCGTCTGAACTAATATTGAAGACGTGCATACTAAAAGAAATATGTTTGTGGAACACCGATGCCAGTTAACTGGACTACTAACCACAAACAAATTTTGAAAATTTGTCCAAATGATGTAGTGTGAAAGAGAAAGTTTATTTACTTTAAGTACCAGAATCGATAAAAAAACCATTTATTTTGAAAAAAGATCAATTTTTCTTTCTACCACAAATGTGCATAATAAAATTACAAAAAAAAACATTCAAATAAAGAGAGATTTATAACAACCTCTCCCTTCAAAACTTAGTTTTATTCTGAAATAAAAAAAAATTAGAGATTATGCTGATCACAGGAATTAATTAGAACGAGCGCAAAAAGAGTTTCTTCACAAACAAAAGATAGATAAATTCTGTCGTGGGCTTTTTTGCAGCGCACACCAGAATTGCTTGCAGATGGCAGAATTTTTTCCTACTTATTTGACAAATATCGTTATATTTTGGACACTTTTTACAAATTTTTATAAATTATAGCCTATGTGTTATTCTGATGTATAAGCTATATTACTGTAACGTTTCATTAAAATCCATTCAGTTGTTTTTGCGTGAAAGACGCCCAAACATCCTCACAAACTTTCACATTTATAATATATATCTAGATTGAAAATTCCACGAAGATAAATAAATAAATATATATAGAGAGAGAGGGAGCTAATAGTATGAATTGAAAAATAGCATTGATTTTCACTCGATACAGTGAAAATTAATATGTATGGCATAGTTTTTCAAAACGTTTTTTTTTTAATTTCAAAAATTAATAACGTAAATCACGAGATTACAAGATCGCAATGAAAGGACTGACGTTGGCGAATACTTGCCCACATCGTGTTAACGTGTACTTGTGTACGGTGTACTTTGTGCAAACGATACCGTGTGAATAAGCCATTATCATATGGACGGCTCTTGAAGAGTTCAAATGCTTTAATTTATGTGACGTAATAACGACATGATAAAAGCAATCACGTGTTTCAGACAATCAGCTCATGCGCTTTGCTGTTGACTTTTGTAGAAATATTTTTTTGAAAAATATTTATTCGTGTCAACAATAATAATGCATATATGTTAAGCAAAATACACTTGACTAAATATACATGTCTAATATTTTTCTTTTAATTTTGAGAAAAATTATTTGTAGAATCTTAGCAGTTGGAACATCTTTACTCAATCATCAAATCTGAAATATTATCTAAATTTTACAAGTCGAACAACAAGTACAAGTCTTACGTCAGTTTTGAATTGAACATATGATTGCCTTTATCATATGACCGTCATTAATTCAACTCATTCATGAAATTTGACTTTCACATGACAATGTGCAATCCTGTGCCTCCAGCCAATCAGTTCATTCGCTTCAGTGTTGCCAACTTTTTCCTTTTACTGAAACCCTTAATGATGATGATTATGTCGTGTCTATGACGGAACTAAATCCATAGGCCAGAATGACTGTTCTGGCAATCTGTTTAATATTATCCACGTAGAGGTTTGTTGATGAAAACAGGACACCTAATTCTTGTAGAGCAGTAAGAATAGCTGGAGAGTCAAAAATATGAGCAGGTGTTAGCTATGTAACTCAACAGTTATCACAATTCCTATAAACAGTCTTCTACCATCAATCTCCATTCCTCTGAAATGGCTTGTTCTTATCCTAGCACTAATCTTTGGGATAACGCAGTCTCCACTAATATTAGAGTTGTTGATCTTTAACAGAAATTGACTTCTTTCTCAATTTGAAATTTGCGACAGCATTTGCTTCTAAAAAGATAATATTGACAAAGTTATCATTTTGAAATTAGCCTCTCGTCAGTTTATCCCCAATTTGCATTGCCTGTAATGTCAACATGTGCAAGCAACCATTGAAGAAAGTAGTTTTTATCTAACTAAACAGGAGAACAAATTTCTTCAGTAATCCGTTAACCTCCATTTAGAATAAGCTGGAGAGCTGCTTTTGAGTCACAAAAAATGGCGAGACTTTTACCATGTTCTAGAATAGGGAGAGTGTCACATAAATCAAAAGCCTCAATTATCTCCCAAAGTTCACAAGTGAAGCAAAAGGCAAGGGCACCAATCACTCGTTAGTAGGTTGGATCACTTGCAGTGGTCATAAATACCCCCGAATCTCCATTCCGAAATGTTTCATCAAAAGAACCGTATGTATAGGCAAACACAAAACTATCTTTTGAATACTTATTACTAGTCTTGAGCCTTTTTGCCTCGATAACATTAGTGAACTCACTCTTAGTACATGTCTCTAATAGACTTGTTACAATTGTGGCGTTCTTAAGAAGCCCAGCAGAGAAAAGAGGTGAGATTTTGAGGATCGGACCCTTATCGGCGAAATTTTGTAAATATGTAATGTCCAGCGTAGATTTCGTTTGGTTTTAACTGACTTCGCTCTCTGACGCAACTCGAAAGTTCTTGGTGACGGACCTCATAATTCTGAACCATGGTCAAGTATCAAGGAAGACACCTGAGCTAGCACCACACACTCTAAACTTCCTCGTCTTACGAATGAACGGACTGAGCACACCAACCCCTCTACAAGGAGGATCTTCAGTGGCATTTTAACTCGAAACAGTGACTGGACAACGCCGGGCACGTGCTCGTGATCGTGACTATTCGGCTACTGATGTCCCTCACGTCAAATGAAATGCACAGTCACACCCAACGTTTAACACATTGAGCTTCACTCATTTCCATGCTCTTTATATAATTTCTTCGGTCTTCAATCTTCTTAAAGGCTTCAAGAGATACCGTTTCAAATAAGCATTTTAGACCCTTCTAGTTTTGTCCTGAGGCTTATATACTGAAACACGCCGCGTGTGTTGTTTTCTCTGCAGCAACCCTCACCTTGATGGAAAATTGAATTTTACAGACAAAGTTCTTTTCCTAGCGTCAACTTGAGAAATAAGGTTATAGAAACCATAGAAAATGTGATCCGAGTTACCAGATTGTTGGCTTTTTCGCCCTTTGTGACAAATATGGCAAAAAATGCGATATCATCAAGGAATCATAGAGAAGACTCTAGAATCGACTCTTGTAGAAATTTGCATGGGGCTAAATGAAGGACCTTGGAAACAACGATCTTCTTAGTTCAGAAGAGAGTGCAATCGAGATCAGTATCTGTTTGTGTGTTAACTGCGATAAGAGAGAGACTTTATGTGTCTGAGTGCCTGCTAGTAGAATTGTTCTAGATAATCTTCCTGTAACGTTGTTAATTTTGTTTTTAATGAGTGAGTTTTGTAATATTGTAAATAATCTGTTATATTTATTTATGTACTTTGTGTATATACGTCGATTTGTCTTCATGTGGTCATTTGTTCGTCCTTGTCTGTTTGATCATTCAAATAATTGGAATCTTCAGCTTCTTTTCACCGAAAAGAATTTACAACAATATGTTATCAAATTTGGCAATTTGGCAGCTAAATCTGTTTATAAGATTCCTGCCAAAGTCACTTCCTACCTATCTATTTAGCATTAAGGTGAAAGGAATATTTCCTCCTTGCCCGTAAGCCCTCTTTTCCGACCCCGATACTTCTTTGGCTGGCAAGGTAATGAAGGTCAAATTTCCCGTAATAATTCAAGGTGATTCCTAAAGAAGTATACACTTTCCAGATGCTATATCTGTCAAAGGCGTGCATCACCTCAGTGAACCTTAAGGTAGATGTACTCGTTCAATTTGTATCTCGCACCTGCTGGAAGGCAATAGCGCGAGAATTATGTGACTAGTCAGTCGAAATGGTGGCATCTGCAATGGAGAAGATTTTTTTGTACTCTTGAATTTGGCAAAACGCATTGTCTGTGCAACGGCTTTTTTCGTTCAAGAGTCGGAGGAAAATTCTCCAACTAGTAAATATATCTGTCGGTGGTACTACGAGCTGTTCGTGCAAAAGTCTTGGAAGACCAACTGCATCTTAAGAAGTGGTTGATAGAGTTTGAACGTCCGGGAAAGTAAACAAGGAGAATGACTCAAGTACAGATCTATTATCTGGAGAATTTTGATAAAGAAGCTGATTTGAATCCATACAAATTGTAGGGATTGCAAATTTCGAGGGACAAAAGCGGTTTTGAACTTTGTGCCGATCGCTTAGTTTTCCCTGATGCATCAACACTTCGTGTCAGTCGATAGATGATGTTTGCTTTGGGGGAACAGAGAGTCTCCAATCCATGCGAGATTCCCCCAAGGTAAATGTGTTCTTTATGACAAGCAAACTGTCACAGGAAATACTTTATTGAATATGGTTGATGCTTGACAACTTCACTCACCCACACTGCTAAGCTTACGTGCAGGATTACCTCGATAAACATCTCCCTCGTCAAAGGAGTGGACGAGTTAGGAACTACTCAGCCCCAATGGCCACCTAGAAATCCTGACTTTACACCTTGTGATTTCTTCCTCTGGGGCTACGTAAAGGAGAAGGTCCCTTCCCTTCCTCTTGATCTAGCGGGGCTGAAACAGCGTATCACAGCCGCTATCTCGGTGATTCAGATAACTTAATACGCGTTTGCGCGGAAATGGAGTACCGGCTCAAAGTGGGTCGTGTGACTAAGGGTTCACACATAGAACATCTGTGACTGTCTCTAACAAAACTTTAAATAGTCCCATACAATTCTGTGATATAATAATATTTTACATTGCTCTTGATTTACAGTGCATTGAAACTGTATATTTCTTTATGAATCCCCCCATACATTCTTCCTCATTTCTAATCAATAAGCAATTTTAAAACAATCAGTGCGGGGACCACTGAAGGCCCACAGTGTAGAGGAGGCCAATGCGTGTTAAATCTGTCGAGGTTCAATGTCCTCCCATTGACGCGGTGTAGAAATTTGAAGAGGGTGATATCAGATCAGGTGTCGTCCTCGTCACTTGACCACGGTTCAAAATGACGAGGTGCTTTCGTGTTGCTTCGGAGTATGACATTAAAAAAACTCACTAACACAAATCTTAATCATTTTTCCTCAAAATATACCACAAGATAATTAAGTCAACTTATAAACAAAATTTTTTTATTCACGCTGGTGATTGATTTTTTCTTAATGACTGTATGTCCCGACTTTGGGCGATGGTTTTTGATTGAGTGAAAGGGACCGATACATTATTAGTAAATATCTGTAGATAAATAGAAATAGATTGGGTGCTTACTCTCTTACGTATTATCACAACCTATTGGTGACATTATGTGAAACGAAGCACATGATTGTTCATTCAGCGCATACAACACATGCAAAATTGGGGTTGCCAACTTGGCCAGTTACTTTGAGCGTTGACAGCCAACGCTCAAAATAACTGGGCAAGTTGCAATAATACGAAAGTAGCATTGATTGTTTTACTGCATAAAATTTTGTTAAACTTAGTACAAGTAGTATAAAAAACGTTTTAACGTAAATTCCTACTTCGTTGGAAAAGCTTACTGGTGCCATCTGTTGCAGCTAGCTGTAACTACGACATAAATAGCGCAAAATAAGTTTAAAATTAAAAAATAAAATTTAATTAATGAATTATTACTTGAAAAAACTCTATGAACATCGTGTCATCCACTACAAGTTTAGAGAAAATTATTTCAACTTGAATGGATGAATAGAAAAAGTATTTTACTCGTATTAACGATTGAAAATTTGAACAAGATATATATAGAGAGAGAGAAAGGGAGGGAGAGTGAACTAGTAGTAGGAATAGAATATTCGATATAGACACGTTAGTCGTTTTTGACGTAATTTTTAAACCGCACCGAATAGAATTTTGGCTGCTAGTCTAAACTTTTTGTATTATAATGTTTTCGTCTCCTCATGCCAAAGTTTTACTATTATTGGGTGGGAAAATACGTAGCATACCGATAGCAAATTCATTCCCAAAATGAACTAATTATAATAAACACTTTATGCTTGAAAATTTATTCCTATTTATCAATTGATATTCAAGTTGACTATTTGCTAAAAGTAGGAAAATTTGCTAGCAATTATCGGTACTTAAGTATCGCAACCGTATTGGCTACATTATGTGAAACGTATGTACAACTCATGTGAAATTGGGGCTGTCAACTTGGTGAGTTATCTTGAACGTTGGCATTGTTGCAATATACGTAAGTACCCAATTACCTTAATACACTCATTGCCAGTGGCGCACACAAGGGAGGATCTTGGGGGTCCCGACCCCCCTCCAAAGGACTTAATTTTTTTCTCGATTGATTATAATTCTAAGTATACAGTACGAAAAATTTAATTAAGTATTTGTTATTAATGATTAATTTTATTAATTAATGCTAATTATTTATTCAATAATGAGTTTTTACCGTATTTTGTTCCCGAAAATCGACAAATTCAAAAGGAGGATGATACAAGAATGGTGAACTTTCGACCCCGGACCCCCCTACCCCTTGAAAAATTCATGTGTGCGCTACTGCTCGTTGTCATAAAAATTTGTGCACTAAGAAATCATTGAAAGATCATAGTGAAACTTAACTGAAGGCACATGTCGTGCAGATAAGCAAATGATTTAAAATGCACCGTGATTGCGCATTGCGTAATGCCACTAGAGTGCATTGAACTTCGTTATCCTTTGAATATAAAACAGGTAAGAAGAGCTTGTATGAGCGAACTTAATCTTTTGCAAAGAAAACGCTGAGGTAGCCATGCCTTTGTGACGCGCTCACGCGTCTTTTCTTTAACATGTCCTTTGGGTTCTTTGGGGCCAGAATTAATGGCAACTCTTTTCCTACCAAATCCAAGAAGTGAAGCGTGAAAGAAAGATGCAAATTAGGACGCTTTTAAATATCGGATCTTAGAGTAAGCGATATGGCAATTAGAGGAATGTAAACATAATCCGTAGCTCAAGCGTAAAGACGTTTTAGAAAACGTTACATGGTGACTAGCAGAAATTATACATGATAGAGATGCATTGAGTCAAGGTGCATAGCATTGCACTCGAGTAATTACACGCCTTCATCTAAGATTTTTGTGATCACTTCTTCAGACTACAGCAAGGTAGGATTGACTATTTAATATTAGGATCAGTGATAGTATTGGAATTGAGTTTAGGCGAGTCAGTAATTGATAGTGGTCCGGGTTAGATTAATTCGGTATTATATATAAATTGTGTGTTATGCCACCGTAGAGATTCTCTCTCACATATATTATTATAATCTAATTTGTTAATGGCTTAAGTTAAAAATCTTAATAAAGATATATTAAGATTATGTATGCTTCTAGTTTTTCCGTTAATCCTACACCTCTAGCTGATACTCAAAGAGATGTCCACCCTAGGGTGAGGGGTATCACATTGGCACCCAACGAGATTTAATTTATATGAGTCCGAGGTAAGAAGCACGAGCGGGTTTAATGATTTACCAGAAGTGTACTTTTCCGGATCAGAGAATGTTGCTGAGTTTGTGACGAATCTGTACGGAACCTTTCCACTAATCTTCTTAGGCGTCTTTTTGGGGAATATAAATTCGCGTATATTTCCTATCAACTTCAAGAAGATGAACGGGATATGCAAAGTAGATAAGGTCGAGCGCTGTAAGCTAGCAGTCATGATGAGAAAGGCTATTGAGCCAGCAACAGTAACCTCAATCTTAGAGGATTCCAGGATATTAAGATAGTGAAGACGTAGTGCTGCTTTTCTACTGAAGAACGAGAAAGCTTATATAACCAGCGGTAAATATAATTTATGTACGCTTAAAATAAGCGTTAGTTTAGTCAAATTAGTTAAAGATAATGAAAGTTAATAATTCGAGTACGTGTATTTCTCGGACCTCCTATTTCGGTAGACCTTACTTGATATTGAGCAGAATTATTAATTAATTTCATAATTCCTAATTTAATTTAATATAAAAGGTAAATCCCTTTATTTGACATAACATAGAAATATTATATGTTATTAGAGGGGTTTTTTTAGACTTGAAATAATAAATAATAATTATTATTATACAAAATGGCTCTTAGTGGTTCTTTGCCTCAAATTAATCTTGGTGTCCAGGGTGAGACCCAGGGGGGGTCTCCACAAGTTTGTGGAAGGTATTGACAATCAAATCAAATTACTTGAGATACCCAGTGATTTATCGTGTGCTTATTTGAAAGGTCATCTCCTGGGGAGGGCCCAAGATTGGTATCAGATATTCGGATCAGCGTTAGTGCAGAATACCGCCACGGACTTCGTGCAGCTAAGAGCAGCATTGTCAAAAGCATTCCCTGCCATACAAAATAGGAAAGATTTAGAAATTAGGTTTTACGCGTCTCAACAGAGACGGAACCAGGAGTCAACGGATTTTTATTACGATTTATTAAAGTTGAATGAAAAATTAGAACTGGGGATGTCAGAGAAAGCCCTGGTAGATCATATTTTTGTTAGATTTGAACCCCAAGTCCAGGATTATGTGGAGGTTCGAAATCCTCAAAACACGGTTCAATTGTTTGAGGTCTTAGCTAAGTTTGAACAACGATATTCCTGCAAGGCAATACGGGGTTCGAGAAATAGTGATAATGTGGGAAGACGAGGTTGGAATCAGCATAGAATGTCTAATGTTGATGATAATCGAAGAAATTGGAGAAATTCGGAAGTTGTGCGTAGACCGAGTAATGGCAGAAATGATTATAGGGGTAACTACGAGAATGGCCGTCAAGGAAATCAGTGGTTCGAAAGCAGGAATAGATTTTAGAAGGTTGATCGAAGATTTAACGATAGGGGATACCAGTTTAGAAATGGAGGTCAAAAGGTCGATTTTAGTAGAGGGGACCACAGAAAGAGGAGTTCGAGTGAGAATTTTAGTTGAGGCTATAGGATGCAAAGGGGACGATTGAATGTTTTGAAAATTAGTGATGTGCCAAGTGATCAGACGCAGTCGACAAATGAGGGATCGATTAAAATTTCTAAATATGCATTTCTCCAAAAAAATTTCCATTTGTTTCTATTTTATTAAATGATACACTGGCGCGGAGAAATCATTTATATCGGAGGAGACATACCGAAAATACTTTTTTATAAGCAAGTAAAGAAATCGCGTACTTAGGTGATCATGGCACAGGAAGCTAAGTGTCAGAATATTGGATTTGTGGAATTGAATGTTTGAATAAGGGAGTTTGAAAAACCTTGTTGTTTTTTTATAATGCCACCTGTCTGACGTAGTCAGATCGAGGCCCACGAAATTCATCGTGGCATGGGGCTAGAGGTACGCCTGTCGTTGGCCTTGAGCACCATACAGGTGACAGTACGATTTAGATCTGCGAAATTCCCCGAAAGGACGATAGATGGCGACACCACCTATCTCCACCTCCACAATTTCTGCATGGAAACTGAAGGGGAGGGAAATATTCTCCAGCCCCTGCGCTCGTGATTAAGCCCACAAGACTATGTTTCATGTGTTGGCAGATTTGGAATACCCATGTATTCTCGGGGTGGATTTCATAAGTGGATCAAAGATTATTTTGGACTTTGATCGGAAATCGTTGGCGATTCCTGATTCACAGATTGATAAGGTAGTTAAAACGATTGAGGAAGGAAAAGTAGAAATAGATCTTTCTAAGATAAGGTTGGAGGAAAAACAGAAACAGGAGTTGCGAGATTTGTTATATATATATATATATATATATATATATATATATATATATATATATATATATATATATATATATATATATATATATATATATATATATATATATATATATATATTAGTTTTCAGGGATTTTCAGATAAACCGGGGCTTACACATGTTTTATATCATGAGATTGACACGGGAGATAACCCACCTGTTGTTCCTCGTCCGTATCGTTATGACAGGGTAAAACAAGCGATACTTGATTATCATGTAGACAAAATGTTGAAAGGAACCATAATTCCGAATTCAATCCCCGTACGCGTCACCAGTTGTGTTATGTAGAAAAAATAATGGGTTACCGCCAGATAATCCGGAAGCATATAGATTCGCTATCGATTATCGGAAACTTAACGCTATTACAAAGTACCCCAATCATCCTTTACCCTTAATAGATGATTTAATAATTTTATACCCCATACAGCGATAATGTCGGCTCTCGACCTCAGATCGGGGTACTTTCAACTGATAGTAAACCCTAGTGATGTAGCTAAGACAGCATTTGTCACAATGAATGGCACCTATGCATTTCGGCGTATGCCATTTGGCTTGTCAGGGGTGGCTCCCAATTTTCAGAAGGCCACTGATATCATACTAAAACTGGTGATAGGGAAGTTTGTGAGCTTCTATATGGTTGTTGTTATTATATCGTCTTCATCGTTCACTCAGCATATTGAACATCTAAAGGAAGTTTTTAGATTATTACAAGATGCAGGGTTAACCTTAAAAAAAGAAAAGTGTAAATTTGGTTGTGATGAATTAAAATATTTTGGTTTAATTATTAATAAGGAGGGAATTATAAAACGGATGAGACAAAAGTTAGAGCTATAGTCGAGGTGAAACCACCACGAAATTCTAAGGAGGTGTCCAAATTTTTAGGTATGTCCCAGTGGTACGCGAAATTTATTAAAAATTATGCTGATCTTTGCGAGCCCCTTTATAACCTTAAATGAAAACTAAAGAAATTTTGTTGGCGCCGAAGGCATTTAACGCGGTTAAGGCGGCCATAACGAAAGCGCTAGTTTTAAAATTACCTGATTTCAAAAAGCCTTTCGAGTTATTTATGGGTGCAAGTTCAAAAGGTGTAGAAGCGGTTCTAAATCAGGAGCAGAGACGAGTTGTGTTTGCTTCTCGCTAGCTTAGTAATGCGGAGAGGAATTACACTGTAACAGAGAGGGAGTGCTTAGCAGTGGTTTGGGCTCTGAAAAAATTCAGAACGTATTTAGGTTCTCTGCCGATTAAAGTTATTATGGATACGCTGCATTGACGCGTTTAACAAATGGTACAAATTTGTCGAGAAGAATGATCCGAGGGGTATTAAAATTAGCAGAATTTAATATGGAGTTCCACATCGTTGTGGAACTCAAAATGCGGAGGCAGACGTTCGGTCGAGGAACCTGGTTGAAAGTATAATTGGAGAGAAATTAATTGTGCAACAATCAGGGATTTAGTACTTTCGTCACGAGAACAGTTAATTGAACAGCAAAAAACAGACCCAGAATTAGGTCATATCTATAGATATCTAGAAAATTTAGAAGATAGCTTGGTTAATGCGACAATATGTGAGAATTCGTCCCGAGATTTCAGGTTAATAGAAGGCATGTTGTTTTATGCGAAATATTCAACGTCATTAGGAGAAATGAGAGTATGCATTCCCAAAGTCTTCAAGGAATGAAATAATGAGAGAATTTCACGACAAGCCTATAGCAGGTCATGTTGAACGTTTTAACACTTACCATAAAATAAGGGACGTATATTATTTCCCGTATATGAGAAAATTTATTGATCAATATGTCTCTACATGCCACATGTGCCAATTTAATAATTATAAAAAGCGTTATCAACTGGTCAATTAATTCCGATTATATCAAATTATCCAAATGAGATAGTTACGTTAGATTTGTTAGGTCCGTACCCAGCATTGAGAGTGAGACGTAACCGATATGTATTAGTAATTACGAATCATTTCAGCAAGTGGGCTGAAATCATACCCCTTAAAAAGGCCTCGGCTCGAGTAATAGCGGATAATTTTTTTTTGATAATTATATATCGCGTTTTGGAGCTCCAGTAAAATTAATAAGTGATAATGGTCCCCAATTAATTTCCGATATTTTTGAGCATTTAAGTGAAAGATTAGGCATAAGGCATGTGAAAATTGTTGTATATAGACCTCAGGCAAATAGAACCGAACGCGTAAATTGCGATCTTGTGCAAATGATGTCAATGATCAACACGATACATGCGACCAGTTCTTGCGTGAGTTTGCTTATGCTATTCGTACAGCAGTGAATGAAACGAGGGGAAAAACACCTGCAGAATTATTTTTAGGTCGAAAGTTGATTACACCTTTTCAGAAATTAGTGATGATATCGGATGGAACTGATTTTGCCTTAGGGGAAATATTGAGAGATTGTTTAAGGAAGCTAGACGAAACGCAAAGGCTAAGCATGAAAAATGGGAAAAGTATTATAATAGACGCAAGCATGATGTGCAAATTAAGGTGAATGTTTGGGTCTTGATAGCAACGCATCCTTTAAGTTCAGCAACAAAAAAAGTGGTAGCTAAATTTAAACCAAAATTTGAAGGTCCGCATAGAGTGTTAGAAGTAAAAAAAATAGCAACGTAGTGATATGGAAGGTGGGAAAATGGTTAACGGTCAATGTCGATCAATTTAGAATATATCGACATAGAAAATGTGACGAGATTGAGATAAGAACTGGTAGTTCGAATAGCAATAGTTCACGTGGTGAATCGAGTAGTTTTGAAATTGTACAACGGAGATCAAATGAGTCGCAGTATGGTAGGAAGAAGGGGTGAGATGTAAAGCGTGAGTTAGAGGAAAAAGGGATAAGTTTTTTTTTAGAAAGATCAGGGTTAGAGACACACAGGTAATACCAATAAACGCGGGCCATTTATCATATCACCACCTAACTCGTGTACAGAACCCAGGAGAAAGTTTAGGATTAGCAAGAAAGAAACCCTTGGGTATAAACTATCGCATGACTCTAGGTCGGGAGGACCAGAGAGGAAGCAGAGGAAAGGGCAATTAATCACGGTGAAAAAAAGACAACTATAAACAGTAATAGTGAATTACAGGGCCCCAAAAAGAAATATCGAGGAGATGAAGAAGTTGAAGAAGAGTGGAGTCCCGACCAACCATGGAGATGAAGACACAACAAGGAGGACCAGTTTGAGCCAGGAGAAGCAAAGGAAGGAGCTACAACCCCTACAGCCAAGATCAAACAAGATCCGGCAACAAGAATACCAGACGAAGAGGTAATCAATATCAAAAGGACCAAGAAAGGAGAGGAGGAGCGAATACTAGCCGAACCATATCTCTGGAGGTCCTAGTAGGAGACGCCAACTACAAGTCATAAAAACCAGGTCGTGTATCGTTTCATTTTTTATTCTAACGAACAAGTGGTGGGAAGAATTATTGCTAAGAAGCAAGTCACGGTTGGATAGTTAAAATTTAAAACGCCAAGCAAAAGTGAACACTACAATGAGTGCATTTTTCTGGAAGATGAAAAATAAGATTTTGTCTTGTAAAAAAATTTTTAATTTATGGAGAAAACAATTGTAAATATGCATTTGTTTACTTCTATGTATGACTTCGCTGAGATGCGACAATTCCTTTGGTTATTTGTTTTAATGGTTTATTGAAAAATGATTGTAATTGTATAGTGTATGTATATACTACACTGATGTCCAAAAGTTAAGCATAAATCATAAAATGCGAAAAACATTGAGTAAATATTCGTAAAATTATTCCAAATTTCTTGCGGATATTAATTGGGTAAAGAAGAAACATTGGGTTTATGCAAAACCTTTCAGTCGACTACGTCCTGCGCGAAACACCGGCGCATGTCGGAACGTGGAGATACCGATTCACGCAGCATAGGCCGTTCAGACAAGTTTCGTGCAACTGCTGTGAGAAGGAACGTTGTTGACCATCAAAGAAGGTGAATGATGGCCCAAAGACGCCAATTGGACATGTTTACGAAAGGAAGAATCGTTGGAAATGTTGGAATCCTCACGATCACAAACCGAAGTGTCTCGAATTCTGAATGTGGACCAGTCTGTGATCTCAAGACTGGGGCAGAGGTTTCAAAGAACGGGAGATGTTACCCGACATCCAGTATCAGGTCGAACAAGAGTCACATCCCCTCGCCAAGACCGATATCTGGTAATATGTGCGTGACGTCAGAGGGGCAGTACTGCCAGAGCACTGGATTCAGAGCTCACAGTCGCCACAGGAATACGAATTTCGAGACAAACTGTTTACAGGAGATTCAATCATACTGACCTGTATGCCAGAAGACAAGTAGTTTGCATTCCCCTCACGTCTGCGCATAAACGCGCTCGTTTGAACAGGAGTTTGAAGCATCAACATTGGAGTGTGGGAGAGTGGGCCAATGTGATGCTCAGTGACGAGTCCCTGATTAGTTTGAGTAGTGATTCTAAGCGGGTAACGATATGGAGAGAACGTGGGGCACGTTTTGAACCAAAAAAACATAACGGAAAGACATCATTTTCTATCAAGGGGAGTAATGGTATGGGCAGGCATCATGATGGACGGCCGCACAGATCTCCATTTCTTTGACACGGGGTCTGTGACTGCTCAAAGATACAAAGACGAAGTTCTTGAGTCTTACGTCCTCTTGTTTCGAGGTGCTGTCGGTCCTGACTTCATATTCATGGATGATAATGCGCCATGTCACCAAGCGGTGCTGATTGATGACTTCCTTGAAACGGAAAACATCCAGCGCATATCATGGCCTGCGAACTCCCCTGATTTAAATCCTATCTAGCATGTATGGGATATGCTCGGGAGACAAATTGCAGCCCTTTAGCACCCCTCAAGCTCCATTACAGAACTGAAGAGAGCTCTCCAAGAAGCTTGGAACCGTTTGAGCCCACAACTCATTCATCATCTCATAGCAAGTATGGTAAATCCCTGTGCAGAGTGCCTGGCTGTCAGAGGTGACCACATGCCTTATTAAATTGCAGCATCAGTATTTTATTTAATGTTTTCTTTCATTTTTTTTTTCTTTAAAGTGTGAACCCTTGCTATGCTCAGTTTTCCTTCAAACTGCTACTTTGGATAATAAAATTAATTATTATCATTCTTTTGATTTGCTTCCTTATTTTATAACCATTTTACACTCGCATATCACGTTTCCCGCTATTCTGATTTACAGTCCCTTCTTTATTCACATAATTATCAATTATGCTTAACTTTTGGACACCAGTGTATATTGTTATATTGTTTTATAATGATGTGCATCTGGTTTTGGGGAAACGCGGCGTAGACAGCCTAGTAACAATAACATTAACAAGCGCTGCGCGATTTGAGGGGAAGTTTAGTAGAAAGGCCAGATGAAGGGTATGTATGAAAATTAGTTGTAATTTAAAGGTGATATATAATGTATAAATATTGGGAAATACAATGGTATTATGTGTAAATGTGTTATTCTTAGTGACTTAAACAGCTTTTATTTCAGAGTGACAGACCCGGAAGTCTCTATAGAAAGCCAAAGACTTTTGTAGAAAGGACAGGATGAATGTGGAGTAGAGGGAAAGAAGAATTGTAATAGTTTTTAAGTAGAATTAAGTTAGTTAAGGGGCATGCGGCTCTCGTTTTTCTAACTAAGGCATATATGGTTTTTTCCTGAGTCCGTTGCCCAGATGGGACATGCCCATTTATTTTGTAAATGTGAGAATCGACCGTGATTAAAATACATAACTGTTAATGTTGGTCTAGTTAATTGAGTAAAATTTATTGTGGCTGTCGAAAGTTCAAATTAAGGAGGAATATTAAAAAATGAAACTTAAGTTGAGTAGTGAAAATTAAAATTTAAAGTTGAATATTGAAAATTAATGGTTAGAAGGACTAATCGAAGTTAAAATTTAAATAGGGCATGGAAAGTTAGAAGTAGAATACTAAAATTCAGGCACGTAATTTCTTAAGGGTCATTAAGACCCTCGAAAAAATTCCGTTTTGCTTCTTGGAAGGGACGGTGACGAGCTCAAGCGTCTCTTCTTTTAACATGTCCTTTGGGTTCTTTGGGACCAGAATTAATGGCAACTCTTTTCCTACCAAATCCAAGAAGTGAAGCGTGAAAGAAAGATGCAAATTAGGATGCTTTTACATATCGGAACTTAGAGTAAGCGATATGGCAATTAGAGGAATGTAAACATAATCCGTTGCTCAAGTATAAAAAGTTTTGGAAAACGTTACATGGTGACTAGCAGAAATTATACATCATAGAGATGCATTGAGTCAAGATGCATTCCATTTCACTCGAGTAATTACACGCCTTCATCTAAGATTTTTGTGATCACTTCTTCAGACTACAGCAAGGTAGGATTGACTATTTAATATTAGGATCAGTGATAGTATTGAAATTGAGTTTAGGCGAGTCAGTAATTGATAGTGGTCCGGGTTAGGTTAATTCGGTATTATATATAAATTGTGTGTTTTGCCACCGTAGATTCTCTCACATATATTATTATAATCTAATTTGTTAATGGCTTAAGCCTAATTAACTTATCATCCATTCATTTGAAAACTCTCCGAGACTTTTTGGGTCTAGTCCGCGTGCATTATTCAGAAATCGCAAAAGATAAACTTTTACACTGACGCCACAGCAAAGATGCAGTGCAGACTTTGGTTTACGGAATTTACATGTCACGCGTATACAGCGACGTGTTCGAACGGAATGGAATGTCGTTAGTGGCTTGCCCAATAGACTCCAACAAAATGAATCGCGCACACAATCAACAATGTCTTCTATCACGAAAAGGATACTTGCCAGTTTGAGATACCCAAGTTCCCTTTTCCTTTAAAGTTATTTCGCATTGGTGGATAGATTTTGATGTGGGAGGGTCGACATTCCATTCTATTCGAACACGTCGCTGTCACGCGTGACTGATTTAAATTCCGTTAACCAAAGTATACACTGCATCTTTTACTGTGGCGTCCACATCTTTACTAATGACTTAAGTGCAAATAGTTTATCGTCCGCGATTGCCGAATAATGCGTGCGTACTAGACCCAAAAAGTCTCGGGAGTTTTCAAATCCATGGATAAACAGTTTATTACATTCTGATAGGTAGTTCTGTAATAATAAGCCATTACTTTTGGATACTTTAAACCTGGACAACCTATATTATGTATTAAATTTCATTCAAGAAATGAAAAATCTAATATTTTGTTTTATATTAAAATCGGACAGAACTTTCCAGAAGAACTAAAAAATAAAGCGTTCGCTTTTGCAATTTTATAATTTCCAGTTCAACGCACGTTGCTTAAGATATGCGACTACCCAAAATTCGCCGTTTTGGTGAAAAGTTTCGAAAGTTGTTTTATGTTTTTATTTTATAGCCCATACATTTAAGATTCCAAAAACACTCTATTTTTGTTTCTACGACATCTAGAAGCAAAGTTATAGCATAATTAGTGAACCGGAAATGGAGTTTACAAAACCGGAAGTAGATCTCTACACAAAATATTTTTAAGTTATTGAAATGAAATTTTCTCAAAACATGTTTTATTTAGTTCTATCTGTGTTATGAATCAAAATCTTATCTTTGTGTTTATATTTATGTAGTTTATTGCTTTTTTATGAAAAAAGTCATCAATTTTTTAAAAATCATGTTTTTGCATAAAATTTGTGATATTTAAAAACTTTCAAAAGTATTACAAATCTTTTAATTTCTAACACATATAAAGATGTTATACACGTACTGTATAAATATTATTCGAATACATTTATTAGAATTTTGTATAACTGCAATTTTTCACCAAAATTTCACTAAAAACGACAATTGTTTGTCTATAAAACTCTCCAGAAAACATCAAAAGGTTAAAAAAAAAAAAAGTTCAAATTAGTTAAGCATGAATCTAAAAAGATCTTGACCTATAAATATGGTAAGTTTAAAAAAGGTACAATTAGTAGAACATTTTTTATACTGTATCAAAATATTTAAATGCATTTTCTGAGAAACTATGTTTTTCAAAATTTCTTGCTTCACGGTAAAATTCACTACAAGACTTCTTTTTAAGATATTGAATTAAAATTTTTATTTAGTTTTGTCTCCTTCTAGATTATAATTTAATCTTTGTGTACATATTTATGTATTTTATTGCACTTTTATGAGAAAATAACATTAGTTTTTTGTATAAAACTGAGTTCTTGCATAAAAAATGACATATTTCAAAAACTTTCAAAAGTATTACAAATCAGATAGCTCTAAACACAGATAATGATGTTATTTATATATGTACTGTATAGATATTATTCAAATATATTGATTAGAATTTTCAATACAAGCCTTACCGTAACTGCAATTTTTCACTAAAATTTCACACAAAATTCCCAATATATCCAAAAATTATTTTTAATTTTGCGGCGATTGTACTTGAATTCCTAGTTTTAAGCTCTATTTCAAATTTAAAAAATGTTTATTTAGTCGGAAATTTATATACACTCTGTCGCAAAAAATATATGCACCCAGAAGAAATTGAGCTACATTCACGAAATTTGGTATGCATGTAGTGTATATGAAAATAAACAAATGATTAAAAATTCAGAACAAAATATCATTTTATTAAGCGGTTACAGCTTGCAAAAAGGTTAAAAATCAGTAAGTAGTAAAGCCACCTCTGGCAGCTATACAAGCCGAAATTCGGCGTGGCATCGATTCAATTAGATCACTTATGACCCCCTGTGGAAGATCCTGCCATAGTCTTTGCATCTGCGCAGTTAATTCTCCTGTATCTCGGGACGGCTGCAGTTGCCTTCCCAGACATGCTCTATTGGCGAAAGATCTGGTGACCTGGCAGGCCATGGTAGGACGTCATATCCTTGAAGACATTGTTGGGAGAGTCGCGCAGTATGTGGACGAGCATTATCCTGTTGATAAATGGCACCTGGGAGACTTGATAGCATGGGTAGCACAATCGGCGTTAAAATATCGTCCACGTATCTGCGAGCTGTCAAAGTGCCTTGAAGGACCACTAAAGATGATCGTGTGTCCCAAGAAATTGCTCCCCACACTGTCACACCTTGTGAAATTGCTGTATGCCGCTCGACAATAAATGCCGGATCGGACCGCTGGCCGGTGCGCCTCCAGACACGTGTGCGGTGGTCATCAGCACTGAGACTGAATCGGGATTCATCACTGAAGATGACACGTCTCCAGTCTGTCACACTCCAAGTTGCCCGAGGTCGGCAAAAATCCAGTCGACACTGCCTATGATGTGGGGTCAGTGGTAAGAGTCTTAGCGGACGTCGGCTCCTCAAGCCAACTTCGGTCAGTCGTCTCCTTATGGTTTCTCTTGATGGCACTGGATGTCTGGAAGGAGGTAAGTGGCGTTGAATCGATGCTAGCGACGTTGTTGGTGCCGAAGTGGCCACTCTTCTGATTGCACGATCCTCGCGATCATTTGTGTTCCTGGGACGTCCTGACCCTCCGCGACGGTACACTCTACCTTCTGTGATCCACTGTTGCCAACACCGAGCAACTACCATATCGCTCCGACCGAGGTGGCGGCCGATACGTCTATTCGACCAACCTGCTTCTCTGAGGCCTATTATACGGCCCCTATCAAAGTCCGTCAGCTGCTCGTACTGCCGCCGGTTACGTCTTAGAGGCATCCTAAGTCTCAATATCGTCTATCAAAGTCATCAGATTCGTTTGGATAGCCGTACGGCGCTCGTACTCATGCTTTTAAACTCTCCCAGTTGCGCAACTAATATGCGCGTAGCACACTTAGCCTTGTCTCATTGGCTTCGAAATTTTAATCATTTGCATATCTCTTACCAGACTACATTCTTGCCGAGTTTCGTGATTGTAGCTTGATTTCTTCTGGGTGCATATATTTTTTTTGCGACAGAGTGTATTTCAAAAAAGTGCTCCGATGGTGTAGACACATACCTTAAAAATCAAAATATTAACCTTTTTTTCTCTTTGATTATTCACTAATTGCAAAAATTTTCCTTTAAAAATCTATTATTTCTAAGAGTTTCAAAATTAAGTCATATTGTATCAAATTAAATATATTTGTATGCTAATTATAAAATCCGTCTTTCTCATAAATTAAAAATAAATCATTTTATCGGCAATAAAAATTTAACCTCCCATGGTTAATTTTGTTCTTGTTTAAATATTTACTAAGCGACGATAGTTATTTTTAATTATTTATGATATTTTGCTTTGAAATACAAATTTTTTTATGCGCAATCAAAAAATAGCTAATTTTAAACATTTATTTCTATATTTGACCCTAAATTTTTTTAGTCTTGAATTTTCAATCTAAATTGTCTCACGACTTGGAGGCTACCTTTAAAATCAAAACACGAAAATGTTCTCGCTGTATAATGGTACCGAAATCGATAATTATACTTTGTGAAAGAATGACAGAAACATGGGGTGTAAAAAGACTAACAATTCATTTTTTTAAACATTGTGGCGTGGAAAAGTTGCGATTGGTTACATTCAGTAACAAAAATAATATATGAAAAAAAATTAAGCCACAATTCCTACTTAGGTAAACAAAGAAAAATTTTATTGTAGTTATTTTCTATTAATAACTACAATTAATATTAATTTGTGTGTACATATGACAGAATCACAATATAAAGTGGCAAAAAAAGGTTCCGATTTTCCTTTCTATACAGGGTGTTGGACTATTATTTTTGTTTGTTACTATTTATTTTTATTAACTAAATTTAACTATACCAATAAAATAGTATAGTAAAAAATCCCATTCACAGAAATTAGTCCATCCCAGGTGGGATTCAAACCCACGACCTTTGGATTAGAAGTCCAGCGCGCACACACACACACACTATCCATTGCACTACAGAGGCACAACGAACAATTTTCCTTTCTATATATTGAGTTGGGCTATTAGTTTTTGTTTGTTACTATTTATTCATTTTTTAATTTACTTTATGAATTAATATTTCAAAAAAATTTACTATCATCAAGTACTACTACAAATTTTAAAATATGTATTTGAACTTGAGTGGATAAATAAAAAGTATTTTATTAACGATTGAAAATTTGAACAAGATATATAGCTATTGTGGCGGATTGGATACGAAAACACACAGTCAGGCTAGAGATATATATACAACTTAAATTACATAAAACACGCTAAAACGCCAGTTTACATTCTAAACTTCGGATTTTGTCTTCGCTTACAACCGGGACCCTCAAAAGCGGTCTCCGCGCGTGTCCTTTTAGAGGAGTCTACCTGGGAACGCAGGGGGAATGGATTTCAGGAAACTCTTGTGCCCCCTACAATCTCAGGCAGCCACTATCCGCTCTTCGTGTCTGAGGTCATCAACTGGTTTCGTAATAATGTTCGCTACAATACATATATAAATATAGAGAGAGTGTGTGTGAACTAAGAGCAGAAATTATCAAAAAAAATTAGAGAAATTTTGTATAAATTCTATTCAAATGGATTAATATACAGGGTGTTTCCGAATTCGATCGACAAACTCTGGGGGAGGGCAAATGAACATCAAACCTGGCGTCGCAAGCCCCATATAGTCGGTGAAAACCGCAATTATAGTAGCTATTCGGGTAAATGGTGCACCAGACGAGGGGATGGCTAAGCGAATGCGTGGATTTGGAACGCCATGATAGAGTTGAAGAACCCTGCCAGTATGCAAATTTCCCTTTCGTCTGGGGAGGATGAAAACGTTCAGAATTCGGTCATAGGTGAGCGTTGTATAAAACGCAGTTTTTTAACTGCATTTTTTTTAAAATGTTGGATTCCCCGAACGAGAAATATGCAGATATGCACCTAATGCATATTTTTATTCTTGCTGCTGTGTAGGATGAGTTTCAAAGCAAGAATCAAAGCAAAGTGCTGGATTGTTGCGACATACTGGACAAAAATATACCTAATCTCCTCACCTTTCTTTTGTTGTTTTTTTTCGGGGGGGGCTATGAACACATTTTACAGGGCTTTGTAGGCATCCCTTTTTTTTCTTATGTTTGTATTATAGTAGTTGCTTTGTTCCTCATTGCCACCATCGCTATCCAATAAATACATAATAACTTATTCCCTAAATTAACGCATGCTTGTCTTTTTATTTCCCAGATTTCTTTGGTTATAAAACATGTAGGCATTATGTAGGAAGATTTCGAAGTAGGGTAGAGCAATTTTCTTACACTAACGTTGAAGTCTCTCTCTCTCCTTCTCTCTCCCCTCTCTGCTAATTATTACTTATCAGTCAATTTTTATTACTTTACAGCTCTTTATAACTACCATCACTTTATAGGTTTTTCCCAGTGAGGATCATTACATATCTGTATTAAAATCTGACTGTCCCCAGGAAAAATTAGATTGCAAAACCAAACAAAACAAAAAAATCTTTATATATGAAGATTTTTACAGAAAAAAAATATAGCACGAGATAACTCGTAAGTGGCACTCCGTACAGGAATCTTATTCAGTGACGCCACCTACGAGTTATCTCTTAGAACTTTTTTTTCAATAAAAATTATAGTAAATGTCATTACAGTATTATATCAATAACTTTTCATATTATTAAATTTTGAAAGAAAAACCATGTTTTCTTTAACCCTTTATCTACCGCATTGTGAATATAACTGCAGTTTTTTTCATGCAATACTTTTTTTTTAATCATTACACTTAAAATTAAGGGATATACATAAGAAAATACTCAACTTTGGGAAATCTAACCCATTAGAGATAATTAGTTATTTAAAGATAATCAACTGTAAAATTAATTATATATATATTTAAAATAAATAGTCAAATCGTTTTCTCATTTACATCAAAAAAAAATAAGACACATTTTGACATTAACTATTTTTTCGGAAAAAAAATTACAATCTTCGCGATGCGCTGAAAATACCGTCCGCTGAAAACGCAATTTCTGCTATAAAACTACTCGCCTTCCCCGCTAAATTACTCATCCTAGAACCCGTGCTGTCATATATCTTGGAAAAGTGGATTTAAGAGAATATTTCTGCTAAGTATCGTCAAAGTGTTCGTAAAAATAGTTATTTATGTAATTTTAAAGTGAATGGTATTTATAAGTACCGTCGGTAGATAAAGGGTTAAAATAAAATCTTGGCATCCAGAAAAGGATTTACCTGGCAGTGAATGGGTTATAACATATTAGTTAATAAAGGTTCTTTTTAATTTCCACTACTCTCACGACGTCGCTTTATAATGAATTAGTAACTATTTCTCGGAAATACAATCGGGAAAAGTCTAAACTTGCATTCCGGACACCTACAGTTACAAATATCGAGAGATTCATAATTTTTCCCCCCTCCCTTCCCTGGCGACAACAAAAGGACAGACTTGGCTTTGTTGGCTAAATACAGCCCGCTGCTAAATAGGACTGACGTAACATATAGAACTGTGGAGGAACGACGCAGATTTAGCCTTCGATAAGTGTCCTGCGCTCTATTGTCCTCACCACAATGAGTGCTAGACGTGTATTAGGAAGATGATCGGCGACCAAAATGGCTCTTTTTGTTATCCTTTGGGGAAGCAAAAAGATTCTCGTCCCTTTTAAACAAAAAAAGAACGTTCTGCACATGTCCTATGCAGTTATGAATTTTTCCCGAATTTTTTTTCCCCTGCTTACTAATAGGAAAATCGATGGTAAAAATTCTACAGGACGTCGAGTTCTTCAGTTGCCACAAAATTTTAACTTATAGATAGAATATGAAGCCAAAAACAAAAATAGAATGACTCTATTCGATCTTACGGAGCACCTGATTTTTTTTTTTTTTGATTAAAAAATTAGAAGCAACATTAATTTGTAGATTATATGTTACAGAAAATTTCAATGACGGAGAGAAAGATGCGGTAATTTTTGAGAAAAAGAATTCCCTTTCCAAAAAAAAATATATATATATATATATTCTACGCATTTTAGAATGCAAACCAAAAACTACAGTAAAATTTTTGTTCCAAATTGTGCTCAAACGTATTCCATTTAAAGAAATCTTTAATAATGTATTCTGCAACACCAACGTAGCCTAGTGGTTAGGGGCACGAGCTCGTGGCCAGTATGTCGTGAGTTTGAACCTTTATGCCACAGACGACCGCCCGCGTAGAGGGGCTGATAAATCTGTCGTAGTTTAAAGTACCCCCCGTTGGAGTGGTGTAGAAATTCGGAGACAAAAGTACCTGCTCAGGTGCCATCCTCGTCCACTGACTGAAGTTCAAAATGACGTCTCCAAAAGCCCTCGTGTTTCATTCCATTGCGACATTAATAAACACTCACTCTATAATATTGTTTACAATATCGCAACAAAAAAGAAATTTTATTGTATTTATTTTAGAATTTAATAAATAATTCCTCAAAGAGACACTTAAAATATATATACTTATTACCTTGAGTGTCGAAAGCCGTTATTACGCGCACCTAATAGTAAAAACGCGAAGTACCTGACAGCATTAATTATTTCTCTTTTATTTGTGAAAATGGCTTCTCACTACGGAGATCAGGAAACAAACGAGAAAAAAATATTTTATTTCGGGTATTTCCTTAAACTCTTTTAATTTGAATGCATTCTTCCACAACACGTCTAACAATGTTATCGAATGACATAAAATTAACTTGTAAATGTGTAAAATAAAACACTGCCTGTCTACTTGTCAGACAATCTGTTTGGCACTCTCTCATTTCAGTCTATGTGTAAGATGTCATGTCTATTTGTCTGTCAGACAGTTGGTCTGCCTCTGTCGGTTGGTCGCTCTATCAGTCTATTTGTCTCAGGGCCGGTTGGTGTGTGAGATAGTCTGTCTGACTGATTGATTGACGGCCGGTCTATTGATCTATCTGTTTGTGTTTTGATATGTCTGTCCGGTTGTCTGTCAGACAATCTGTCTGGCTGTGAGTTTTTCTTTCTATCTGTTTGTCTATCCGAGTCTCTCAAACACTCTGTCTGTTTGTCAGTCTATCTAATGATTGGATCATTAGAGTAAATATTTTCTTGCAGTGTATAACACCCTGGTCTAGTGTATACAGATGATTCAATACACTAGGTGTCCCAAAACTCAGCTCAGCCAGTACATAAGAAATACCCGAACAATTGAACCTATAGTTTAGGAGAAAAATACGAAAAATAAAGTATGACGTCATATCCGGTGCAAAGAGAAAACACCGTATTAGACACATCCACAGCACTATTATAAAGGCAAATGCATATCGAGGCAGGCTTGAGAGAATGAGTGCACACGTAGCAACAGCGTGCTGTCCACCAAGCAGCATGCAGAAGAGCAACACAGCGTCTTGAGATTGTCCAATAGGAAAAAAATCCAACGGTGTGAGATCTGGCAATCGTGACGGCCAAAGAACCAGACCTCCACGTCCAATTCAATAGGCGGGGTATGCCACATCCAGCCAATCACATACAGAAGCACAGAAATGAGCTAGGGCTCCATCCTAAACAGTCATTCGTCATCATCAATTGCCGTATTTTCTCGAAAACTATTGATCGTACAGGTCAATACATTTTTTATGTACTCACAACGAGGAATACGTCTTTGCAGAGTTTGAGCGCTATTTATGGCACATCCTGTATAACACGATGATAAAGTTCAATTTAAAATATTGATGTGGTGTGGTAGTTAGGAGAGGGGGTGCCAGCTCAGTTGTCGTCCTCGTCACTTGACCATGGTTCAAAATGACGAGATCCATCGCCAAAAGGCCTCGTGCAGCTGAACAGTACGACGTTAATATTCAATCACACTCATTTACTCAATTTTAAGTAATCCGGTTGCTCATTGTTCGTGTAATAAGAACGGATTCTAACTGAAAGTTGTAGTAAATACCCGAAATATATATAAAATTTTAATCCGCATATTTCCTGACACTGTAGTGTGAACCATTTTTTATTATTAAGAATACGAAATTGCGGATGCCCTCAAATAATTTCGACAATTTGCAGTTACATATACATGTTTGTATTCAGATATAAAAGCACTTTCAAAAAAGTTATTACTCAAAATAATCATTGAAATCGTTTTTAAAATGTAAAAAATTTAAATAATAAATATTCCTTTTGGAAGAACGTTTTATGGTTTTATTTTGATAAATCCAGTTTTCAAAATTTAGTACATTCTTAAAATAAAAGCAGCAGTCCCTTGCATATCATTTGTAGAATATATATGTTTCCCATGATCTAAATAAAAAATAAAATTTTAAAAAAAAAGACTGTGTCGGCTCCGACGCACGACTGGAATCCTTGAGTACGGTTATCTTCGATCATATAGTAGGCAAACGGGGTAAATAAACGCATCTCATACAATACTGAAACCATGCATGTGTTTTCTTTATTCATATTTTTCATATTGATTAGGAAAAATAATAAATATATATATAATAATACACATCTCAATTATGTTACAAATATATGTTACTCATAATACATAAGTACATTGTTAAGAAGGTTGATTTACGTCACTATATTAATATCACTTTGGGTATTGATTACATTATTACTCTCGCCATTATTAATCACTTTGACAAGAGGCTTGTGGTAACTAAAGTATGATACGTGAACGTGGATAGATACGTGATTCATGAATCGTGAAAACATCGCATCAGTGGTCATCCCCAATGCTTTACAAGGCACAAAATCCAAGTTAAGCTGTGATTTTAAAAATTGTACTAATCTCAGTCCTTCACCTTTATCGAGGGGCTGCGGTAGCCCAGTGGTTAGGGTATCGGACCATGGCAGGTATGTCATGAGTTCGAGCCCAGTACCACTAAAGACCCGCCGTGTAGGGCAGCGATGCACGTTAAATCTGTCGAGAGCTGAAACGTCCTCCCGTTGGTGTGGTGTGGTAGTTAGGAGAGGGGGTGCCAGCTCAGGTGTCGTCCACGTCACTTGACCATGGTTCAAAATTACGTGGTCCGTCGCCCAAAGCCCTCGTGTAGCTGAACAGTGCGACGTTAATATTCATTCAATCAATCAATTCACCTTTATCGAAATCAATATTGAAATCGCCGCCAAGTATGAGTGGAAGTACATGATACTGTTTCCCCAGCAGTTTAGAACCATCTTCTGTATAAGCTAATAATGTCTCGTGGATACAATCTATGTCAGGAACATTCAGATTGACAGAAATACAAACTGTGAAGACAACAATGGGTTGACCGTTAGGTAAAGTGCATCTCGCGGCACATATATCTCCCAAATTCGATTTAGTTTGATTAACGTACTGTGTGTGTGTGTGTGGATATTTCTTCTCACAAAATTATCATGATTGCCAATAAACTTATGTTGTGAATCACGCACGTTTTGATAGATGGCGACCTCACCCCCACGATTAATGCTTGGTCGTCTATACTGTGTTAAAATTTTCCAATTTCAACTAATTCCTCATAGCGAAGCTATGTCTCTGATAGCATCAAAATGTGTGTGCTTATTGTACAAATTGCACGGAGATGACGTGCATGTGCCCGGAGACTTTGGCAGTTGAAGGAAAAGAGAATCATATCCCTCCATTCCTTTTATTGATCATCAATTGTGGTGGTGGTGGGGACTAATCCCCATCTTGTCTAGTGAAACTAGACCAGATCCATGAGTCCATAAATCCGTACTAATTCTAAGAACAGCAGAAAGGATGCAACAGCCTCCTCACAGGAAAATCCCAGACATTGCAGAATGTGCTGAGGAGAAAAAGGACTGATGTTACATTTGGGGCAAATTGGGAAGCTTCTTTTGCCATCCTCAAAATTCATGCACTTCAGGTGACCAGTCGAAAATCGTGAGAATGCCGTTTGATATGATCTGGAACCCTTGAATGATATGGCGGATCCAGGGTGTCTTTGAAAGTACCATGGGTGTACAGGAGGGACTACCCAGGTTCTACATATTAATTCTTTAGCCCTGGAGTAGATTTCAGTCGATGTAAGGAGCATGTGGTCTTCGGGATCCACAGGATTGCTGGTAGCCGCCTTCGCAAGGTCGTCCACAACTTCGCGTTCCCGAGAAGGTCTACATGAGAAGGGACCCACTGTAGATGAATAGGGTGCCGATCAGAAAGCTGTTGAAAAAAGTGAAGAATACTCCTGCTGGTGCTGTCGCCGATAGATGGCCAATTCGATAAATGTTGGATGGATGATCGACTGTATGTCAGTATCCAAATTTCAGAAAAAGCTAGATCTCTTATTGTAGTAAGATGAACAGTAGAAAGTCTGGCAAACTCATTTCGTAATGGCAGCATCGTTTCCTTGTTTCGTCTGCCGCAGTAATGTATTAACTTGATATTGTACACCCATCAGTAGGTACAATATGATGTCCTTCTTGAGCCGTGACCTTGGATGAGGGTGGGTAGACCAAAGGTTGTGAATGTGCCGTGCTGTATTTGTAAACAATTTCATCAAATGTCCCTCCTTGCGATTTGTGAAGGAGCAGGCTGGTTTCAATGGGAAATGATTTCTGTTGTTGTTGTTACTAATGCCACCTCACCGGCAAAGGCCAGATCAAGGCCCACGAAATTCATCATGGCAAAGGGCCAAGTGACGCCGGTCGTTAACCGTAGCTTTGAGCACTATACAGGTGACAGAACAATTTAGCTCGGTTTCACCCCAATTTTGAGGGAGAGCACCCTGGGGGTGATCAGGGGTTCCCACCTCTCTTCCCCTTCCACCAACCTCACGAGAGGACTTGTGGCTCGACGGCTATTTGAAGTACCCCCAGGCCACGAAGGCACTATACATTTACAAACATCCATGTCTTCCCCCGGATTCGAACTCAGGCCCAACGGTACAGCAGTCAGCGTCGCTAACCACTATACCGGATGAGCGACGAAATGATTTCTTTTAGCATGAATCGATCTATTTCAGTTGAGAGGAATTGTTGCAAATTTACGGTTGTGATAGGAACCATTTCTCCACCGAAAGAAATATCATTTCTTCTGTGTCTTTCCAGAATTCCTCTCTAATGAAGGTGTAGCGGTATCTTCATATGGCAGTAAGAGCCTCCATACAGAAGAGATCACTTTTGTCTACTGTCCGGAGGTTGTTACTGACCTATAAAGATACCGCTACAAAGGGAATATCCTAATGGAAAATACTGGTTGTGTTGTTGAAATAAAGTTTATTTTTGATAATCATGCTTCGTTTATTTGCTATTCAACGCACCAAAACAGTATTAAGAGGTCTCAGGGGTGTTAAATTTCTCTAGAGGTCTGAAAATGTAAACAATTTTCAAACAGGTATAATTCTTTTAAATTTAAATTAAATTATTCAGATCTTTTACACATTATTTATAAAATAATGGGGTTTCAGAAAAGTATAAAATGTTTAAAATATAATTATAATTTCAAAAATCATAAGCATATGAAAATTCTATAATAAATATTACGTATTTTTCGCGTTGTGCACGCTATTTTCTAAAATAGTAGCCTCTGATGTGTATAAAACTTTATAGAATTGTAAAATGTATCATACTCTTTAAATCCTACCTAATTTTAGTATTATATATCTTTTGTATTTCAAAATATTTGTAAAATATTGCAATTTTTTAAATATTTTTTAAAAATGTATGTTTATTATTTATTAAAATATGTAAGTTATTATTCTATTTATAGAAAAATAGCTACAGTGTAATAAGAATACGTTTAATTTTATAAATCACCTTAAAGCTAGTAATTAAAGCTACTATTTTAGAAAATAGCATGCGCGACATAAAAAAAAACTTAATATTTCTTTTAGAAAAGTTTCTTACATTCATATGCTTATAATTTTGAAAATTATAATTATATTTTAAACATTTTATACTTTTCTTAAACCCCATTCCTTCATAAATAATGTGTAAAAGATTCGAATTATTTAATTTAAATTTAAAAGAATTATAACTGTTTGAAAATTGTTTATATTTTCAGACCTCTAGAGAAATTTAACACCCTTGAGATCCCTATTTGGATATTTTCAGTTGTTATAGTCAACTTCTTTGTCAAAAGAGCTAAGGCATGAAGTGTCGCTTGGCTCAAAAACCTGCTTTCGACGCCAATTACGCTAATTTTTTTTTTTTTAGTGTTTGGTCTTTAAAATATACTCTTTCCAAATTCCCCACATAAATGACAAATAAAGTTAAGTTTTAAACAAAAAAATGTAAGATAGAAAACTGCATAAATGTTTTCTTGTAAAACGGGTATTAGACGAAAAACAAAAAAACTTTTTTTTAAATCCGTACTTTTTAAACAATTTTTTCAATCTTTGAACAAAATACGCATAACAACAGTTGACACTTGGACTATTTTAAATCACTCTCTAGTACTAAAAGAACAATGTATAAACTTTTTAGTACAGAATTACGATACATTACAATGGTAAGATATCCATACAGAACAATTGAAAAACTCTTTTCATAAAAACGCATCGATATTGAAGCATTTTAGGAAAAAATCGTAAAAAATGCAAAATTTCGTTATTCTGTAAAAAAAAAATTTAAACCGTATAGTGGCAAAATAAGTGATCTTTCCGATTCTTTAATTATTTTTTGTCTGATTTTGGTAAGAAAAGAATGATCGTAATTTCAAAAAAGACGAAAAAGTAGTCCTTCCTTCCGATAGCAACTTGGCGCATGCGCAGAACACAACATAACGCTTTTTTGTTAACGCTTGTACAAAAATTTCACTCATAATATTTTCATACAGGGGGCTTTATAAGAAAATCAATTCTTTAGGAGTAAACTCCAACAAATGTTACATAAACATGCAAGGTAAGGTACTTGACTGAAGTTCAAAATTGTGAGATCCATCGCCATTAGACTTCACATTACTTTAAAATGCGACATTAATAAAAATCAAAATTCTAAAGACTTTTATATCAGATGTTATTAAATAATTAACAGCAATAAAAAAACTAAATTTAAGTTCAAGTCTTCATAATTTGCGTAATTAATTTTAATAGTCTAACAAAAACTGAAAATTATATATATGTGATATACCACATAAATAATTTCGGAAATAAATTAAGGATTATTATACGACAAAAATGAATGTGAATACTTGGAGTACATTAAAAATTACCAAGAACATTGAACAACGCTGAACCAAAGTTTCCGCGCGTGATCCAATCATGTTATCTCAATTATTTCTAAATAGCATTTAGTTCAAAATGTTATTTGCTTAGTACAGAAGAAATATGTTGTATTTCCGAAAACCAAAGAAAAATGGGTACTTACACTGTGAATAATAGTAGCCAAACTTTATTCCACGGATGCCTTTTTTATTTATATAATCGCTAAAATTATCAAAAAAATCTAGATAAATTATAATATCTCGAGAAAACACTAAAAAAAATTAATTACGTATTCAGCTCAACGCATTACGCGTTCCATTTATTTTTTCTCCAACTTTGAAAATATATTTAGAATAATTCTAAGAGATGCCAACTTAACGCAATAACTTTAACAGCAGACGATCACATACAGTGGGCCATAAGTGTTCGTACACTTGCAATTTCTTATAAAATTTAATGTTTTCGACTAATAAAAATTAATGTATTGTAATTTTCTATGATATCTGTAACTTGTTCTTAATGGAATGACATAATTAATTTTTTAAAAATAGTGTAACTATTTTTTTAAAAAAAAATAATCAAAAAGCTACTAAAAAATTACGCCACAAAAGTCTTCGAACACTTAACAAAAATCTCAACTCAGCTTTAAATATTGTATTTTTTTCTTAATTTAGTACTTAATAGGATAGATTTTAGTGTCTACAACCACTTTTATGCATCTTGGAATATATTTGATCAGTTTTTTGTAATTTCTGCATCGATTTTCCTCCATTTTTCTGTGATTGTTTTTACTTCACGTTTTGTGTTTATTTATCATGATTTCTTTTTTTTTTACATCGAAATCTCACCAAATATGTTCTACTGGGCTAAATAAAGTGATCGAGGAGGTGCTTTCATAATTTGGGGACAGTTATAGAGACACCAGTGGCATACATTGGGAGCAGTGCACTTGGCATCATTTCCCTGTTAGAAAATGAGAAGTCGTCTATAAAATCCAAATTTTGGGCGGATAATTTAAAATTTCTCTTTAAAAAATTTTAATAGAGCTCATGATTCACAATGCCAAATTACCTAATTCTGAGGCCAATTTACACCACCACGCCAGAACACATTCACTTCAATGCTGAAATATGGAGGTGGAGGAGTTCTTGCTCCACATAAATTCATGGGATTAAACTCCTTACTTTTTCATTTCAAGCTATTATATGCCCATCGGAACCAAAAATGTTGAATTATCTGCCATCCCAATCAATTTGCTGTCAATTTTGAATTTTCAGCAACTTATTCCCAAGAATCTAGTTGGATAAATAAAACATGGATGTGGAAGTGTTCTTGCTCGGGGGTGTTAATCGGCCACAGAATCAAGTAATTTGGTATTTTTTGTTGATATTGTGAATCATGAGCTCTATTTAAATATTTTAAAGAAAAATTTTAAATCATCCGAGTGAAATTTGGATATTAGAAACTAATATGCTTAAAAGTGGTTGTAGACACTAAAAAAGATATCCTGCTAAGTACTAAATTAAGAAAGAAATACAATATTTAAAGCTAAGTTGAGATTTTTGTTAAGTGTATGAAGACTTTTGTGGCGTAATTTTTAGTAGCTTTTTGATTATTAATTTTTTTTTAAATATAGTTACACTATTTTTAAAAAATTAATTATGTCATTTCATTAAGAACAAGTTGCAGATATCATAAAAAAATTGCAGTTACAATATATTAGTTTTTATTAGTCGAAAACATTAAATTTTATAAGAAATTGCAAGTGTACGAACACTTTTGTGGCCCACTGTATCAACAAATAAGTGTTCTGATAAATTAGAATTACGTGAATTAAAGTAGACAACAATAATAGGGAAGGGGATTTTCAGCAATAATATTTATAACTACTCTATAATTTAAATAGTTAAACAAAAATTAATTCAAAATAAAAAAAGAAATTTAAATAGATCTAAAAGTTTTATTATATGTATCGTCGGCCCATTTCGTCAAATAAAAAAGTCCCCAAATGCCGCGATATGTAGCCAGTAGTGGAAAACTTTTCCTGCCTTGTTCAAATAATGATCTTGTCCTTGCATGTTCGAAAATATAATTTTTTTTATAGCTAGTACCGTTCCTCGCATGATCATATTTTGCTGTCTGAATAATGTGATTAAGTAGTACGTTATACGGAGTAAGTTTCTCGTTTATTTTTAAAATGTTCGCGTTTTTTAAATACAGTTTTTATTCTTCTAAATCGTCGCCAATTCATTTGTCAACAGGCTAATACGAAATGAGTTGGTATGTTTCTGAAGCACTTTTACCAAGTTTTGCGTTAAATTTAATGGCAGCTCTTTTCTCCGTCTTAAAAAATTCTGCAATGAACGATCATGTTTTCTCAGCTACTAAACTAAATGCCATCAACTAGTTGGCAGTGTGTCAGCAGACCATGGACGTTATAGCACCTGTGCATTAACACTCATGGTGCTCTGGGTTGAGTCTTAAAACTTATTTGACGCACTGCATATCATATTGAGTAGATCAATAGCTATTCTATATGTAAATCAACACATAGAATACTTGTAAGGTATGTAAATAAAACTGGAATTATATCTGTATTCATTCAAATGTTCTGCTATTTACTGCATTTGTTTTAGTTTTTTATGATAAAGCTTCAAAACCCCAGAGAAAAGTATAAATAGTCCTGTATAAATGCACTGCTAAAATATTTTGTCTTTCTTTTGCCTGGGGGTGAGGACATTTTTATTCCTGAATGGAATACTAAAATTTAATACTAGACAGGTATTATTCAAAGAATTAACTGTGTATTTTGACAGGAATTATATTAAATGGAAGGTTTAAAATCTTAGCTATAAAACAAGATGCAGGGGATAGAAAGTCATAAGCAAATCAAAATCATAAAAAAATATTTGTAAAACGGGACAAAAAGCAGAACTGAAAACATCGTCAAATGTTTCTTTGGTTGCAAAGAAAATGTGATGGGAAAACAATCAATTCAATGCAATAAACAAGAATAGGATGGCTTGGATATTTTTCCATTCCTTGAAACAAATTTACAGAAATATAATTGAAAACAAGCAATATATATAGTGACAAGTATGTTGTTTAATCTGCTTATGATACATTGCTTGAGAGAAAATTGAGTTTTACAGGGGAAGTTCCCTTCCCAGCAGGAACTTGAAAAATAAGATTATGGCAACCTTAAAAGATGTAGCCACGGTTACCATATTGGTATATTATATAGTGCAATATTATATAGCCAAGGAGCCCTCGAGAAGGCTCCAGGAAAAAGATATTTCCATGAGGCTATATAAAAGTTGGTGTAGTTCAGAAGTCAGTCAGTCAAGATAAGAATCTCCTTGTCTGCAATAAGACAAGAGACTTTATTCTGTTAGTTGAACTGCCCTAAACACTGTAAACCTTTATTACAAGAAGTATGTTTTCAACTGTAAATAATCTTTTATATTTATTTTTGCATATACGACTATTTTTCTTTCTATAGCCATTTATTCGTCCTTTGTACATTAATAAATCTTTTCAATATGAAAGGATGGAGGTTACTTGGAAATTATTTTTAATGTAGTCATACCTGAAAGAACTCAAGAAAGCATGTTGAACACCTATTTATTTATTGATGATGATATTTTGGCAATGGCACATTACACAAAAGCAAAGTGCCATTCAGAAATCTTAAAAACAGCAACAACAATACAAAAACATGCAAGCAAAGCTTCAGGCAGACCCCAAAAACATTGTTTTCTGAATCCAGAAGCCCTAAGCTTATTTCAGCTTAAGAAACTTCTGGAATGTTCAAAAAATATCACATGAATTCATCTTTGCAAGTCAATCGATTGAATCGTGTTGAGATGCAATATTACATCCACTCCTCACAAAAATATGATGTGGCATTTTTGAGAATTAAGATTGAAGTTAATTTAATGTACCCATTAATTGGGTAAATAAAAAGAATTAAGAATAGCACAATGTCTTGGAGGGGGGGTTTAGGAGCAAATAAATTAAAGTAAGGCTCTTTCCAGAGAACTGGAATTGAAAATCTTTTACATACATACACCAATTCACTATAACTCTAAAGGATATTACGCAAACATACAAAAACGTCGATTCAATTTTAAATTATTTTCCATTCATTTTTTACACCATAAATAGGAATTAAGCATAATTTTTTATTTAAATACTTGAATTTACGATACATTAAATAATGAATTTCAGAAGCATTGGCATAAGCCACAGAGGTATTTTAATGCACTTAAAATGTCAAGTAAATATTCTAACTTACATGAAGAATCAAGACACTTATTATCTTGGAGAAATCTTCATGCTGCTATAAAAGATCTGAATTAAAATTATGACTGTTTCCTGAATTTCTTAAATAAAGTCAAATGTTGATTTTAAAATGTTTGATTATTCATGCACAATTATTTGTGTGCATTTTACTTATTTAAATTTAATTCTAAATCAGTGTTTGGCAACCTTTTAGATGTGGCATGCCAAACCAATCTACCGATACAAATCGGCATGCCACACAGTAGGATATTTTTGAAATATCATGATAAATTATGCAGAATTAAAGAACAGAGGTCGATAATTGAGATTTACAGTTTTATTATTTCATAATCTAGCATCATTTAAAGATATTTCTTAACATAAAAATAAACAGCATAAAATATAACTATTTCTTCAACAAAAATATAAAAAAATTAAAATTGTACATATATCATGTACTTTTAAACAAATTTATTAAAATAAGAAATAGACAACATAAAATATAAGTATTTATCTTCATTATAGTTAAATAATAAGACAAAAATTTTAATGTGAACCTAGTGCTTGCACCATTCTACTTTCATATCGGAAAATTAAGGGTATAATTTGCGTCTTTCAATTTGACACGATTCTGAGCATTCAGTCGTTAAACAATTTCTTTGTGAACTCGAAATATTTTTCATATGAGGAAGGATTTCTTACTTAGATATTTTGAATTAAAAGCTGAAAGCAGAATACATGTAATTTCCTCTTTTCAAACAATTAAATCTCTCCAGCAATGACATTCAACAATTAACAGCTGAAAACTTACCTTTAGAGTTATCTTTCAGGTTTTTTTCACAATTCTGAAAATGTTTGTGAAACAAGAACCATCATAAATTTGTCAAATTCCATCCAAATATTGACAAATTTGTAGAGTACTGCAGAGTGCCACTGAGAATTGTACCGTATGCCACATGTGGCACACATACCATAGGTTGCTGACCTCTGTTCTAAATTATTATTTTTATGAATACAATGCTCAACCAAATCGTTGAAATTTATGAAATATTAAAGGAAAATTGGCATTATTCATATAATCAATGTATCAGTAAATTACATTAATTTGTGTTTAAACACAAATTAACATGTTTAAATAATGTAAAAGGTAATTAATAAATAAGAGGAATAATATTCATTATGTCAAATATTTATCATATCCTTTAATTTTTTAGCTGTGTTTCTTGACCAGCAAATTATATGTAGGTGTCAACTGTGTCTGCTATCAGGTCAGATGTGCATTTTGCCTCATTCTGGGATTCAAATGTAATTATCATAGGAAATGAATTGAAAAACGATTGCATCTAAAGAATAACATACAGATTGTAAAAAGATGATGTAAAGACAGGTATTGCAAAACAAATGCATTTAAAACTGCCGCCTTCAACTTAATCAAATTTTAAGAAATTTGAATTATACTTTACCAAGATGATAATTATAACAAAGTTTTTCAAATTATGTTGAAGAAAATTCTTATATAGCACTCGTAAGAATCATATATATATATATATATATATATATATATATATATATATACATATATATATATATATACACACACATGTATACTGTATATAAATGTCTTTGATTTAGAAATAAAATTATAAAATTCTTTTCTGATGTGCTCTAAAAATTTTCCATGTAATATCACAGTGAATTTTATATTTAAGTAGACATATTTATATTTATATATTTTAAACCTCGTAACTCAAAAAATATGAAATCCCCAATAACATCTCAAATTGACATCAGGAGTTCTTTATACAAATAAAACTATAAATTGCATTTGGGGTTTGTTTTATGACATTTATGAAAATTTTCCTTTTCAAAAAGTGTGCTCTTCTTTCACCTCAACAACAAGCAACTCTTTAACTTATAATTTATACTTTTTGTACTAGGTGAAAACAATATTGTGTCAATGCATATG
Organism: Trichonephila clavipes; assembly: GCA_019973935.1. Classification (NCBI taxonomy): domain Eukaryota; kingdom Metazoa; phylum Arthropoda; class Arachnida; order Araneae; family Nephilidae; genus Trichonephila; species Trichonephila clavipes. The sequence continues at coordinate 172,791 of BMAU01018107.1, read as the reverse complement.
ATTAAACTTAAATTAACTTGAAATACATTTCACTGAAGAAATTCAAAAACAAGCACAGTTTTTTTTTTAAAGTCATCTAAGTTCACATTTAAGAAGTGCAATAATTATATACATCAGTAGTTGAAAAATATGCATGTAAATATGATAATTTGAAAATTTATATATAGCAGAAAAATTAAAGACACAATATTTTTGTTATATAAAGAGGAAAAAATTAAATGTCACATAATAAATCTTTATTATTCTATGAATAAAAATACCATGCAATAATGAACAGTTTCCTACATTTAATGTCATCTAGAATAAATAAAACATTTTAAAAAGAATAATGTTCCACGACTAGAAACACTTATTGTGACAAACATCAATATTTATTTAATAACTGAATATATTAAATTAACATTTAATATATTCAATTTATTCAATACATTTCACTTATTAAATAGACATTTAATAATTACAAGAAACAGTTATACACCAATACATCCACAAACAACTTTGGCATGAAATACATCAAAAAAAAATTGAATTTTATAAATTATTCATTTATAAAACTTTATGTACAAATAATATGAAACAATAACAAATGAATAAATTTTTTACAAAAAAGCTTGATCAGATTGTTTTATTTATAAAACTTTTGTAAATGTTTCATCTATCATTGGAATATACAAAATAACTACATACTTCATAGGAATGTATGCAAGATAAAATATGAGAACACATTTGGCAATATGAGCCATTTCAGGCATCAAATTTCGGTTCAGAAAACTTTTGTAACATAAGGCAAAGAATAATAAATAAAAGTAATATAAATAATAGAAGGGGAAAGAGTCTTAATGTATTGTTTTAACATTAAAAAAAATCTGTCGAATGTCGATGACATATTAACACAAAAAAGTATTAAATAATCTATTTGGACAATTAAAAATTAGTGTTATTTTAAAGTAATTTGTTACACAACAAATACAGACTTCTACAGAGTAAATGCTGCAATATAATTAACTTTTATACAATTCGGAAGACAGATTCAATGAACAAAAAAATAAAAACTTGAAAACAAAATTTTTTAATTTGTAGATAATATGATTTATTTTTTCTGAAAACAATTCAAAACTCCTAACGTCATAAATGTATCTAAAGAAATAACAATGAAATCAATAAAACTGCTTCAAAATATTAAATTTAAAGCAATATCGAGTGATAAAAATTCTTTAATGCGTTAAATTAAGTAAATTATTAACAATACTACACACACATAACAAAGAAAATTCATTTTTTACCTTCCAAAACCTTTCAAGCAACCATTAAACTTATACTCGAGATTAAAAAACATCACAAACAAACTAAAAATATGTTTAGCTTATTTTGGCACAATCTTTTTTTTCCTTCGAATAAGACGATCTCTAATATTCGCTTTCTGCAACAAGTTGTAGTCCACATAACTACAGTAATAATCAGTGAGAAAGGGTACATAAAAAGCTCGTAAAATGGAATGCGATCTGAAAAAAATAATAAATTTTTAGACATAATTGCTAAAACCATAATCATTTAAAAGAAACTACTACATGTTCACATTTCATTACATGATTTTTACACACATTCATAATAATTTTTCTTCTTTAACTGCATTACTTTTGATCAAAAGTTCCATAACAAATGAATATCATGTATTTATCTATAATTTGAACTAGTCTATGAATTATTTCCATTTACATATTATGTGGGCAAAATTTATTCTTTTCTCTTTTTTGCAAAACATTTCTCTATAAACAATTTATATTAAGGAAGGGAGAAAGATAAAGAAGTAAAATTATTTGGTTAGTTTAATGTTTATATATACAATGTTCATATTTTGTTCATATGTTAAACTCATATTTTTTATTCTGATTCATTCAAATTTTCAAATCAAAATGTGACAGCAATTTACTCAGAAAGAGAGGATTCCTATTAACGTCGCACTATAAAGTAACAAAAAAGCTATTGCCAATGGATTTCATAATTTTGAGCCTCAGTCAAGTGACATGGGTGACACCTGAACTGTGTGACACCTCCACTCCTCCAAACTACCACACCACACCATTGGGAGGACTTTGAGCTTGACATATTTAATGTGCATTGCATAACCCATCCGGTATAGTGGTTAGCAATGCTGACTATTGTGCTGTAGGCCTGGAATCCTGGAGAAGGTATAAATGTTTGTAAATGTATAGTGTCTTTGTAGCATAGGGGTACTCTAACTAGCCGTTGAGCCGTAAATCCTCTCGTGAGGTTGGTGGAAGGAGAAGAGTGGTGAGAGGCCCCTCACAACCTCCAGAGTGTTCTCCCTGAAAATTGGGGTGGAACCGAACCAAATCATACTATCACCTGTAAGGTACTCAAACCTACCGGTAACAAAAGGCGTACATTTAGACCTTTGCTCCGATGAACTTCGTGAGCCTCGATCTGACATTGTCCAACAGGTAGTATTAGTAATAATAATGTGTTAATTTTGCAGCTCATTTAAATTAATAATGTTAATTATTTTATTACATGAATTCCTTTAAACATACGTAATTTAAAAGCTATTCATTCACTTAAATCTATTTAAAAAAAATGCAAAAATATAAAACAACCTTTGTGAATCCAAAAAGGGAATAGAATACGTGATGTTCCAGTTCGAATCCCTTGAATATCTTGGCTCCAGTGAAGAGTGATTTGGATAATCCGAATCCACAATGTAATCACACCTGTTTATATCCACCTATACAACAAAAAGCATTTCATAAGAGAGAGAACAGAAAAGTAAATAGGCACCATTATTAGTTATAATTACTTGAGAATTCTGAAAATGTGATATTATTTATTTTCCATATTATTCTTATGGTACAACTTTTCTGCCAACCAAAAATGTTACATATGTATGTGTGTGCATGTGTGTGATTTCCTTTTTTTAAAACAGCACTTGATAGCGAATTATTTAATCATAAATACATTAAAAAATCTAATAATATGCTTTTTGGAATGAATATTTATGCTTCGCATAAAGAATTTACAATCTAATTACTATGAACAATGAAAGAAAATCAAAATATGTATTGTATACATAGAAATTTTATCAAAAAAAAGAAAGAAAAAGATTATAATTCAAAAAAATAATCTATAGAAATATATACCATTCTAAATGCTCTAAATCAGCAGTCACCAACCGGTGCATCATAAAACATTTTTGATGCTTCACAGAAAAATTGGGACATTATTTATATTTTTATGAAGATTCAGTTTGAAAAAAAAAAAAGACAAACAGCCTATTATGAAATATGGATTAGGTCTTTTTTAAACAAATTTTAACTGCTACTTTTTGCAAAATTCTTTCTGAGTTAAGCAATTTTTCAGTTACTTTTCCAGGTAGGTGCATGTAAATATTTGAAAGTAAGAGTTGGCAACCAATGTAAATTGGCAGCATAACATTTCAATTTGTTGATATTGCTTTGCACTGCCAGTTTGTTCTCGCTTTTCATGAAGTTCCTTTGAAGCCATGGGTACTCAAACTTTTTTTCTACCGGGCCGCATACATACGTTAACTATTTCGCGCGGGCCGCAACATGAGAATTAATGGAGGGGGGCAAGGAAACTTTAAGGGGGGAAATAAGGGGGCTTTAAGACCAAGATAACAGAAAATTTAAAATGTGGGAATCGATCCAAATATTAAAACTCCTATTTCGCTTTTTTTAATTATTATTTTTTATATTTTTTATTTTTGTCACTAAATTTTTCTAAATTGGAAACATTTAAGAGTCACTCTTTCACAAGTTCTGCATCAGTATACAGTTTCATATGATTACCAATAATATAACAAATTTCATAGGGTGCTGTTTTTACTGCTATGACATTACCACTGACAAAACCCTTTTTTGCTGTTGTGAAGATTATTCAAGAAAGCCTATTTATCACCTCTTGAAAGAGCTCTTTGAGGAAAAGTGTCATTGAATGATTCCTGTTTATCTGTATTTTTTTAAATACACTTTCGTAACAAGTCAAACAAATACTGAACCATGCTTGTTTTTCACTACAAAATAGTCAATTTCCCAGTCGTCTTGAAACAATCTATTTTCTTCGAATATTTTTAGCTTGCAAGATATGAAAGATAGTCAAAAATTAGTTCCATTCATAAAATGGTCACTACTCCACTGTTGTCTATTATCAGTAATCAGAAAAAAAAAATTATCAATTCGCACCCATACAACATCGACAGCAAAAATGAAAATTGATACATTTGATTTTTTCACAGAGGACTTTCATACATAAATGAATTTCTCAGAATAATGGAACATGACCGGGCCACTCAAAAAGGCTGGGTGGGCCGCAAGTTGAGTGTCGCTGTTTTAAGTTATATGGAAGTATTATATACAATGTCCGCCATATGGTGGTCCTTCATATTAGTGCTCTGCCAAATATAAAATAATACATTCAGTGGTTTATGAAGTTTTAAAGGTTAGTTAGCAACTGCTGTTCTGTACGTCACAAAAATCCCGAATAATTTCATGAAATGTGTATACTATTAAGACAATGCTGTCAACTGCTCACAAATGTTAATTCAAATAACATTAGAGAAATAAAACAATATTTAAAACTAAAAAAGCATAAATTGTTTTTTGAGAGTTTTTTGAGTTTTCTTTTTTTTTTTTTTTTTTTTGAGATGCTTAATAAATAAAAACAAATATACTCAAACTTTATACAACTTACATATCTTGAAGGTTCTTCCAAATTTTGATCATTCATATCAGTCGGAATAATTTTAGTTGCATTGGGTAAGTCGGAGTAGGGTTTAGGTAGCTGACCCCTGAATTCTGATTTTAAGAACTGTAAATTCCAGCTAGGTAGAAAATAATTATCATCAAATCAAAGTAAGTTTATCCATAATTATTTTGCATAAATGGTTAAAATTTTTAGCATATATAAAGATCCATCCCTTTCCCCCAATCAATCACAGGTTTTAAACATTCAGTTAAAAGCATTTCAAAAACTGTTTATGATAACATCAATTCAACTTTTTAAATAGCAACAGAGGATGTTTATGTATTTGTTCATAATAACGTAAAGATAAGTTATTTAAAGTTCAAATAATCATTTGATATCATCTTAAGTCTTCATTTAGCCACAACTATGATGAGTAGACACAAAGTACCTACAGTAATTGCACAGTGAATAATTATTAAAAAAATTAAAATGTTAAATCTATTGGAATTAGACAAAGATTGAATATCCAGTTCAGTAATGCGTCTGACTTTAGTTTCAAGTATGCAAATTGAGCATGGTGTTTAAAAGACGGAAGTGAAAAAGTTGAAAATTTGGCTCTTAAGCATCAATTAAAAAAAAAATTATCGGTTATTTTATCTCGCAAAACTTTCATAGAAATCTTAATAGATAATAAAATGAAGAATAATAGAAAATAAAATGAAGAGAAATCAGCATAAAAAAAATATGTGGCTTAGACTGCAAGACATCGTCTAAGCCACATAATTTTTTATGCTGATTTCTCTTCATTTTATTTTCTATGCAGTCATCAAATTCTGTGTACAAACTGTTTTTGTACATTTTATTACACTAGACATGCTGTCAATACTGAAGGCTTCTGCCAGTATACCCCTGTTGACGTTCAGTTCATTATTTGACACCTAAGTGTCAATGCAGTAGCTGAGTGGTCATCACAAACTGGTCATGTACTTAGTCCTGATGCCCATGCCATGTAGGGGAGCTGATGTACACTGAATCTGTCAAAGTCATCACATTGATGGGGAAGATCAGGGTTCCAGCACAGGTGTCTTCTCAAAATTAAAAGGTTAATCATCAAAAGCCTTCATATTGCTTCATGATGAAACATTAATAAAACAAACTATGGGCAATTCCTGGTACCCATTTGGCTGATCAGCATAACCTGGACTTATTGAGGATGAGTGAGAGTTTATACGTCACACTTTAAAACAGCACAAGAGCTATTGGCATCAGACCTCATCATTTTGAGACACAGTCAAATGAAAAGAATGACACCTGAACTAGCATCTATTTCCAAAAGAACAAACCCACATTAATCCTGGGAGGTATTATGTCTTGGGCCAACAGGGTCTGGACCTTGCCGTCGGTAAAAACCTCGTTTTGTTCTCGACTCTTAGTCTTAATAAGATCATGATCTGGATAATTGTAATAATAAAATATTATCCTCATACATATTCTCTGAAAAACAGGGAATTTCAAACTGCATGTCAACTGGCAAAAGTAGTAAGACTGTATTATTATGGGATGACCATTGTCTAGGCCTAATGCCTTAAGCAATCATTTAACTCGTTTAATCGAAATGTGGCCATCATTCGAGCCAGTTTGTGAAATTGTAAATGGTGCACATTTGTTTCAAATTACCACTTGAATGAGTATTTGACAGTGCATGCTATATACTGTCTACTTTTAAAGATCTCAGGCAGGCCTACTTTTGCATAGGGCCCCTAAATCATAAGATTTTTCTGTTCCCATGGTTTCAAAGAGTCTTAAGGTCCCTGCATTAATCTGTCTTCAGTGGCATTGGGAACATATTTGAGGAATAGGCCTTACAATGTGAAAAATGTTAGGATTTAGATTTACTCATGTCAGGTCTTATTTTGGGAGAAATATGGCAATAAGCAGATTATCTAAGCCAATTAGTTGAAGTAATGAAAATTGTTTTATTTATCACAATAGCACAATCATCAGCAACATCTCTGTATGCTTAAATTAATATTTAAAAAAATAACTCAGTAATACTAGGTGATAGTTGAAAATCACACTATACTGTAATACATAGTTATAAGTAATTATTAGTAATAATCAGCAGATAGTAAATGTAATATACAGGTAATCATTAAAGTAGTATTATTCATTTCTACATAACTAAATAATCAAATAATTTAAAAGTATTATAGCAATTACAAAATCAAATTTGCAAAAAAATTAAAATTATGCTTACATGTTAATGCAATTTAAAGATTTAAATCATAATGTAATTGATTTTAGGAAATGAGAAACCTGTTTACTACACCTTTCACACACACACAATTTGCAGTTTTAAATTTTAGAGTCTAATATTAAGAGATTGATTGTTCCATTGCAATTCAACATACTTCTTGATGTGCAGTTTAAAAAATAATAGGAACATCTTTCATTAAAAATGTTTTATGAATACTAAGTTAAGATATAATATATCACACAGTTGTACACATTTTTTAAAAAATACCCTTTGTTAGAAAAATGGAACTTTTGCACTAAAGTAATTTAGAATGTTAATATGTACATTATCTACATAAAAGTGATTCTGTACTTTAACAGAACAAAACCAGTAATCTGCAGATTAACTAGTTAATGTGCAAATTATAAAAACTTTTGAACCTTGATGGTGACATATATTGGTGACTCAGCCAAAATTCTGCAAATATAACAAATGAAGAAAAATGGGGATGACATAAAAGTCAAATATAGAAATATTGCAAGGGCATAGTGGAGGAATGTGTCATTTACAATAACTAAAGACAGAAAAATTAGCGGGAAATGGTTGATTGTGCATCTTTAAGTTATAAATTACACATTTATAGAATGCACATAAGCCGCCGAAGGGAACCATACAATGAAATTATGTTTCATTTGAAAAAAAAAAATTTATTATTTTCTTAACAATTTATATTACTTATCTCAAAATTTAATCAATGCATATCACAAGTTACCTAAAATAAAACAAGTACTCACTTATCTGGTAAAAAGAAGCTTGATGGAAATCTATGCCATTCTTTGCCTATACAGACATTTACTGGATATTCTGGAGGAAGAGGATGTAAACTTTCCTCCGTTGAAAATTTTCCAAGCACCATAAAAGTTTCCATAGGAGCATGATAACCTAAAATAACCCAAATTGTATAAATGAGACTAAAAAAAATGAATTAGCAAAAAATCAATAGAGTTAATCTTTTTAAAAAATGAATTTAATTAAATGAGTGAAAATAAAAATATCTGAAGTCTTCAATTGACTTTCTTTTTAAAAAAATCATATAATTCAATTTGTATCAATCTGGCAGAATAGATACCTAATTTTGTGTCAAAATCCAGAAACTATTTGTTCAAATGACCCTCATAAGGATTATCTGTAAAATATGCATCCAGGCAACTATTTAACAGGAAAATCCTAAATTTATATTCTTTATTATTTTATGTAAAGATCAAATATGCAATAACATTTATTATAAAACTAGCTGGTGTACCCATCCTTCGCATGGGTGAATTGAAAAATTAAACAATACAGATTGAAGGATAAAGAAGTTTTTAATTAGTTAAATATACGTGAAATGCATATTAAACAAAACAAAAAAAGCATGTGTGTTAAATTTTAAGTCTGTAGATCTAATAGCTGATAAAAATTATTTCTTTAATTTATAAGGCCCCTTAACTCTCTTGTGGGTCGATTTTTGAAAACACCTTCCTACGCTGATCTCTGCTCAGCAAAAGTAAAACATTGTTACAAATTTTTTGTAATAAATGCTTAAAATAGTGTAAATAATTTATATCTAGAAGTGTAATATATTAATATTACTTTCTGTTGTTATTCTGTTAAAATTGTCATATTCGCAAGCAACGCCATTCCTTAAATTATAACAGCGATTCAATTGAAACATAGCGAAATGTTGGCGATAGAGTCAAGTTGGCAACTGTGCAGAAGTCGATATGCTGAAGCACCACCTGGTGGGGAGCTGCAACGAAGAAGATAGCACAAAACTCTTTTCCATAAAAAAATACATATACATGATAATTTTCATAGTGATCGGTTGAATAGTGCTGGAGTGAAGCAAGGTCATACATACATACAAATTTCCATTTTTATTCTTTTAGATAAACAAATAGCATTAAGGAATCTTAAAGTTCGGATCATTAAAAAAGTTTATAGAAAATTTACATGCAGTGAAAATCGTTTGACACAAAACTGAGAGGGTATGAATTTTTTTTTTTCGTGCTAAAAGAATTTCATGTTAAAGAATACTAAAATAAACCCCCATCTTTTTAACAAAATTAAATTTATTAGAGTACAGTTTATTTACATAGATATGTATATATATATATATATATATACACACCAATTTTATAATATATATATATATATTATAAAATTGGTGTCGCGATTTCGTCTGCGCAGGATTAGTCCTTTGGGTAGCTTATATTTTCTTCTCTAAGGTCCTCTCTATCTATCTTTATAACAAAATTCATCAAAATTGGTTCTGCAGTTTAGTCGTGAAGGCGTAACAGACAGACAGGGTTACTTTGAGAGACCCTTGTTCTATATTGTGTAATGTATGTAAATTGAAACTAAGTATTTTTGATGATGATCTCACTGATAGGTATTATAAATCCTATATTTTGTGTTGATAGATGTACGGATGTATGTGATGATTGATGGTAATGCAAAAGTTATAGGTAGCTATTGCAATATACTCCTATAAACTATGTTAAACGATTTTTTTTTGTTCAGCATAAACATGCAGATTTTGCAATTTAGAAATGCGTGAGCAAGCCACATAGAGCTGGCTGTGGGGAAAACATTGCATACCTAAATGTATGTCGACGCCGAGCTTTGGACTGCTCTGGTGTCTCAGCAGCTCTGTGAGCTACCTCCCGCTCCACCTGTTCAAGCCTTCGCAGTTTGGCTTGTGGAAACGTTTCGTTAAATCTAGCTACTTTCTTAGCTCGAGCTATATTAGAGCTTTAGGAAAGATTACACTTACGCTTTCGCTGCATAATTCTTAGTAGGTACTTTTTCTACACTTCCAAAAAATACAGTACGGCAGTTATTTTTATACTTAAAAAATACAATGCCTGCTTATTCAATTAAAACTATAGTGCTATAATTAACTACTAACCACAAACAAAGTTGCAAATTTGTCCAAATGATGTAGTATGAAAGACAAAGTTTATCTACTTTAAATAACAGAAGCGATAAAAGTATTTATTTTGATATAAGGATCAATTTGTTACTATACCAAATGTGCATTAGAGTGTGCAGTTATTAATTTTTATTGTACTCGTATTTATGGTATGGCCAATAGCGATAAAAGTATTTATTTTGATATAAGGATGAATTTGCTACTACCAAATGTGCATTACAACGTGCAATTATCAATTTTTATTATATTTATAGTTTGTTATTTTGCCAATAATGGCTTCTACATAAAAGATAGATATATGCTGTTGCAGGCTTTTTTGCAGATGGCAGAATTGTTTCATACTTACTTGACAATTATCGTTATATTTTGGACACTTCACACAATATCTTTATAAATTATAGCCTATGTGTTATTCTGATTTATAAGCTATATTATTGTAAAGTTTCATTAAAATCCATTCAGTTGTTTTTGCGTGAACGACGACCAAACATCCTCACAAACTTTCGTGTTTATAATATATATTAGAACTCCTTATTATAAAGTTCCTCAAGAATTTCAAAAGATATGTGAATTTTTTGCCATTTTAGTAAAAATAGGAATTTTTACAGATACAATCAGAATGTATTCAAAAAGAGAAATTTACTGTTTTTAATCTATCGTACTAGATGACTATGAATTAAAATAATGGGGCATAACTACAATGAAAAGACAATATAAATCACATTGCAGAACATTCTCAAATGAAAGTGGGGAGGAGAGAAAATATGCAAAGCCATAAAAAAGTCAAACAATACTATAAAAATATTTTACATAACAACTGAATTGTGCGAGTTACTTTATTAGAATATGTTATTTTCAGCATAAATTGTAATATTTTTTTAACTTTTTCTTTATTTAAAAAAAAAAACCCTATTATAACAATTTACTTTTTGAGACTTTTTTTTTTAAAAAAAATGTTAAATGGTCAATAAAATTGTAAACTAGTTTATTAAATTATTTCAGTTTCACCACAGCAGATAAATGAGCAATTAAATCAGAGAGAAGGGTTCTAGAAGTACATTTTCCAACTACATAAAAATTATTTTAAATACCTAAAATTAAATTTCATTTTATAAAGGAGAGATAATTCTTCTATATCATAAATTCTTAAATATTAATTTTGGTAGCTATATTGAATGATTTTGCAATTAAAAAGAAAACTTATAAATTTACATTTTTAATATGATATGTGTGTCACATTTACATTTTTATATGATATGATATGTTTAATATGATATGTCATATATGTGTGTAATTTATAAGATTTGCATTTGATACATTAATACTTAAAGCTTATTACATTCGAAAACCGACCAATATTGCATAATTTAATATACTTAAAAGTAAAATATAAAGTTTATGTTGCTTGATTATGCTAAAAGTCTGCAACAACAAAACTAAAAATGCCAATAATTGCACTTACCTCTGTATAAAATAATTGTGCGTGATAAAGACATAACACAAAATGCAATGCAAAAGACAACTGAAACCCCACTTGTGATTTCAAGGTATTCAGTAAACCACCTCTTAAGAAAAACATGGTGATACATTTTCTGAAAATTAAATGATATATGATAAAATTAATCCATAATAAAGTATTTAACTTGAATAGTATAACATGTTTAATTATTTTACACATCATTTGAATAAAATATTTTTCAAAATGAAAAAAAAAATTGTGATATTAAAATAAGACATCAACAAGTACAACAAAATAGTAATAAACAGACAGCAACTGAACATAAAACAATTGTTAAAAAAAAGTACAAAGGCATTATCAATTTAAATAAATATATCAATCAATATAAAGGTTCAGAACTGGCAATACATAAGGCTTAATACTTTAAGCTTACATACTTGTATGGTGTCTAGGCAGCATGCTCCAGCCAAGCAAATCATTGGATATATGGGGAACAGAAATCTTTCTTCCTACAAGAAAATCATCACCAAGATTTCTGGAAATTAGAATTTTCGAATAAGCTACACAAATGTGTTCTTTAAGTACTCTCTATTTTTCTAATTTCTCAAAGAATACTATTAAAATTGTTACCTTTAATAATATATATTAAAGTGTAGGCATTGCAAGAAAAATATTTCAATCTACATGAACACAAGTTAACTAAGTCAGCAATAAAAAATGAGCATTAATAATAAATATATATTCATTATGCAAGCAAATAGTTTAAAATAATTAAAGTAAACAAAATTTTAATTCCTTAAAAATTACTGAATTACTGTCAAATCTTTGAAATTACAAACTGCAATTTTTTTATTTAACCGACATTTACTTTTACAAAATAAAGATAAAAAGAAGGTTTATGCTCATTTGAAAGGGGGTGGGAAATGATTTTTCATACTATCATAACAACACTTTCGATAAACATAAGTTAAGGCTTTCAAATAGATTATGCTAATACTACTTTTTAGATGTAAAGATGTTTAGATTTAATCAAATCATTTTGATTTCTTAAGATCCAAAATAATGACTTGGATTTTTGAAATGGTTTATAAGTGGAAATACAAATCGTCAGTTTAAAATGAAACAAGCCTTACCAAACAAATTTTTTAAATATAAATGTTAGTCCTAGCTGAAACAAAATATTTTAATTTGAAAAAATTAATTTTATAATGCTTTCAATGTAATTAAATAATATATTTTTAAAAATTCAAAGAGTTTAAAATTGCAACTTAAAAAAGTTTATATACTTCTATATTCTGTATCAAATTTATGAATTTTTTAAAATACTTCAATTAAACTTATTCTTCATTCTTTTCTGATTTCAAATAAATTCAAAAGCTATGCTAGAAACTAAACTTAAACCATTATTAAAACTAATGTTTTTAAATTTCTATGTTCATGTATATTATAATTGGATTAATTTTTTGATTTGTATAAGATTCATTTGTAGAGAAAAAACGAAACATCTAATTATTAATTAAACATTATAACCACTGCAAAATTTTTCATAATACAATCAGAGTTTTTTAATTATAATCTTTTAAAGTAAAATAAAAATGGAATCAAGCACTTATTATCTCTAATGAGAAAAAATTAAAGCAAACATGCATAGTAAATGAAAATGAAAAAAGAAAATTTTTTTAACTTAATTTATATTAATAAAATCAAAAAAATTCTACATTGCTTGTTTTGTTTTATATTTCCAGTTACAATTTTACTGTAGCATTTTCATAAAATTAGTTTAAAATATTAGTATAGAACTTCCAAAACAAAAAAAAATTTGAAATTATAAAAAATTTTCTAATGGGTTTTAGACTAATTTTGACAAAATGTATGATTTGAGGGTAAGCTTAAAAAGTTCCCATGTTACTTTATTACATTTTAAGTAACACATAATTAAAAAGTATTTCTTTTACTTGAACACATCTGAATTTGATTAACTAAAAATTTTAAGGTTTCAAAATATATTCATCAAAATACATAAGCTTTTGCTTGGAAAATAAAAGAACAGATATGTTCTTATAGTAATTAATGACAATGAAACATGAAGAAAATTTGAAGTACAATTATTTTTAATCACAAACATAAAATGCAATGCATTAAGTAACAAATAAGAAGTTTAGCTTATTTCAGAGAATCTTACCTTGTGGGCTAAAGGAAAAAACACAATTATCCACAAATACAATGGAGCCAGGCATAAATAAATTGGAGGACCTTTTGATGATTTCCTTGAATATCCTTCCAAAGGTCTCCACAAAAGCTGTAGAAATTTAATTTTTTTTTTTTTTGATAAACATAATACAATAAATAAATTTTTGAATGGGCCAAATAAACAAATAATAAATTTTAAGATAATTTTTTCTTTCCCTTAAAATTGTTCACTGTTTATCAACATCACACTTTGAAGTTACTTGAGGGCTAATGGTGTAAGATCTCATAATTTTTAAAGATGACACCAGAGCTATCACCCCATTCAACAAATTTCTCATTTAAAAAATCCTATCAAGAAGTAACTAGTCATGTAACTGAAGTAAACATGCCAGTGATTTGAATTTCAAACATGTGGCGTGGAAACACATTACACTACCACTCAGCCACTGAGCTTTGAATAATAAACAGTTTGATTAAAAATGTTGGCTGCCAGTTTAAGACAGAAATTGAAATCAACTTAAGATGCATGATTAAGTGTTTTTAAAAAAAAGTAATAAATAAACAATAAATACATCATAAATTTTAGGAAGAAATTTAGATAATTAAGCTGAGAAACATCCATGTTCCATCATAGTAATTTCAAATAGTAACATCAATTAAACTCTAAATCTAATCAATTTTGATATGCAACATAGAGCACTAAATTTAAAATTAAGTAATCAAGTTTCAATATTTCATCTTCAGTATTTTTAATTAATATAAATTAATAACCTTTTTCAGGGTTTCTAAAACTTTAAAATGAATTAATCTGGTTCCAAAAAAAAATGGACACAATGTGCTTACCATCACTGGTAATGAAATCAAAGCTGCCAGGAAAACAAGATTAAAATTCAATATTCCATTTTGAAAATAAAACATAGCTGGTTCAGTACCTAAAGAAATTTTAATATAAATTAAAATAAAGCAACTACAAAAATTTTAAATTAATAAAATAACTTTGCAAAAAAAAAGTATGCCAAAATGTGAAAAAGGAAAACTTAAATTTTAATATAAAAAATATAAGATTTTTTGTCAAGCAATATCTAATTCTAGCAAATACAAGGTATTAAACAATGAGATTGGTGCTACAAAAAATTTTATTTAAAGTTCATACATACTTATTATCACCTTCAATATACACTCCTCCTGTATCCCTACTGTTAGAGTCCAACTATAGAGGGTGCTATGAAAGCGCGACTATATAAAGATGTAGTGATACACCCACATACACTCAAGAGTGCAGAAGACATGTGATCGGTTGTGAGTTATTACTGAGAGTTAACTTTTGATGATAGTATATATATATTAAATGTTTAATAAAGTCTTGTTATATTTGTAAGGAAGTGTGGAAGTCAATAATTTGAGTAGTGAGTCCTTCCATCCTGATCAAATCACGAGTTCACCACGCATGAGTGCTGGATTCGAGTGAGTCCACAACACTCCATGCGAATCTTCCATCGTTCGGAACAGTGCAGGAAGTCTTCTTCAGTCAGCTCCTACAGAACATGAGCCACTTTCTCTTTCACAGCTTCAGAGGATTCTAATCGTCTTCCTTTTAATGTAGACTTCACTTTAGGAAACAGATAGAAGTCACATAGTGCAAGATCCAAAGAATAAAATGGATGGTCTAACACTAGGATGCTGTACTTCACAAGACATCTCTTGACAGATAATATGGAATAAACCAGCAGATTGTCTTGGTGGAGAACCCTTGACTTGTCTTTCCACAATTTGCGGACAGTTTTTTCCTTATTATTTCATGGAATTCAGCAAGAACGTGAAGATAGTAATGATGATTAATAGCTTGACCTTCAAGAAACCAGTAAAGATACACAATCCCATGTGAATATTGGAAAAAACACTCATTGCTTTCAATTCTGAATTACTCATTTGAGTATTTTTGGCTCTTGGTAAAGATAGGCTCTTCCAGTGCATGAATTGGCTCTTTGTTCCAGGGTTATAAGTAAAAAGCCACATTTTTTCACACATTTTTTTTAATAAGTTTGGGTCATTTTCAACTGCATTCAAAGTGTCAGTGAAAGCATTTTTGCGAGCTTCTTGTTGTTCAAAGGTGAGAATTATTGGCATCATTTCAACACACACTTTTTGCATGCCAAAATTATGTAAAATTTACTGTACAGATTCTTTGTCAATCCCTATAGTTTCAGCAATCGCACAAATACTGAACTGATGGTCAGATCGAACAAGATTACCGATTTCTTCGATATTGTCATCCGTTTTTGACATGGAAGGGTGACTCAGGCGTGAATTATCTTCAACATCTTTTTAGCCATTTTAAAAACGCTTAAACCACTCAAAAACATGTGTACACAATAAACCTTCATTGTGATACACTTCTTTCAATAAATTATGAATTTCAGTAGGGGTTTTTCCGAGTTTCTTGTGAAGTTTCTCAACAATCTGTAGCAAAAAAAAAAAAAATTTTTTTTTTTTGCTACGGATTGTTGAGAAACTCAAATGATGTCAATGGCTATACGAATTTGTTTACTAAATATGAGACACTGCATTAAAAAAAGAAGGCTCCACACTCAATAGCTATGGGTCGCTGGAGTATGTTGCATGCTTACTTTTTCTGTAGCAGAGTCAGTCTCGTTATTTAATAGCCACACCTTATATATGATACAATGCTTTTGCTCAAATGAGAGAGAATTTTATATTGCATTTAAATAGAATTTATTTCAAATTTAAACATGTAATTGGTTTCATAATCAGTTTTAAAAAAATTCCTGCTTTTCTGTTTGTTTGTGTTGATAATAAAGAATGCACTATTTAACTGTCTTTTCAGCAACAGTTTGAACTTAAGTGATGATTTTTAAATATTTCACACAAAAAAAAACCTTGTAAATTGCAAAGTACACAAGTCTATTTTTAATAACTATCAATTTGTTTTAACTAAAAATTTACACAATGTGATTCTTCTAATTCATTTATAGAAAGAATGCATTTATTCATCAAATATTTTTGTACTAATGCAACTAGCACTTAAATACTCAAGTAATTGTTTCTAATACACAGAATATCTTCAAACCATACTTTGTTTAGCCAAACTATTGATTTCAATATGTGGGATTCAACCACGCATAACTAAAAAACTTAACTATGAGATAAAATTCAAACTAAGAAATTTTCAATAGGTATCTTCAATCATTTTTGAAAAGAATCCATTTTACTGTATAACAATATCTGTGTTTATAAGAATTTATTCATAAATTTAACTTTTTTAAAATTCTTTTAATGGTAATTGGGTAAGAAACAGAGCAAAAAATAAGTATACAAAAAGTATAAAGTATAAAATTAGGATTTTTCAAACATACCGTACAAATCAGGTCCATGTGAGGTAAATACATTATACAGCACAATATTTAGTGGTGCAAAAGTAAATTTTCCAAAATGTCTTGAATCAAAGTAAATTAGAGGAATCTGAAAATTTCAAAAAAAAAAATTAAAGCTGTGAAAAAAAGCATTTAAAAAAATTTATTCTAGGAACTAATAGCATTTTTTTTCCAGTAATCATAATACTTACTTTAAAATCATTACATACAAAGTTACTACATTGTAAAGGTAATTAATTCAAAAATTAAAGAAACAAACTAAAGAAAGAAAAATAAGAGGATGAAATTATATTTAGAATACATTTTTAATAATGCTGAAGTAAATGTACAATTTTGATATTTTTTTAAAGGTTCCTAACTTGTTACGATTTCTATTTTATGAAAATGAATAAGCATTTATCATTTGGGATAAATTGTGACAAATGAGTTTTTATGTAGGTGACATCACATTAATTCGCATAAGTACGAATATAAAAGCTGTTGTAGAGTTCTGAAATATATTTTTTGTTTCACCGTTTTGCTAAACCCCCGTTTTTTGAATAGTTACCCATTAGACCAAAGATGTCAAACTCAAAGGCTGACTTGGGCCAAATAAACAAGGTTTAACTTAAGGTGGGCCACAAAG
The DNA here is from genome assembly GCA_019973935.1 of Trichonephila clavipes. Classification (NCBI taxonomy): domain Eukaryota; kingdom Metazoa; phylum Arthropoda; class Arachnida; order Araneae; family Nephilidae; genus Trichonephila; species Trichonephila clavipes. Next base: position 155,196 of record BMAU01018107.1, on the reverse strand, counting down.
AAAATCAATTTTCATAGAAACATAGATTTATTTTGAATACATTATAATAAACATATATAAAAAACAAGAAAAATTTACTGTTTACATCCTGACACTTGACATACCTTCTCTGCTATCTTTCCTATTTTGGAAGAAATTTTAATATTTTGTTACACATTATTGTGTGTTAATATATTGGTCGGGCCCCAAAAATGCTCACTGTGGGCTACGAGTTTGACACCTCTGCATTAGATCATATTTTGGGAAATATTCCACAGGGTTGGCTTCGAAAGAAAATAAATCCCGAATCCTAGGAATTTTTTAGAACAAAATCGAAGAACATTACAAATTATAAGCATGTTATTATTTTAGAGTATGCAGGATTAAGTTCCTTATGTTTGAGCATGTGTGAGAATGGCAAATATAAGAAAGGTTATTTTCGAGCATGATTAAATAAGATTATTTGCTCAAGAACAGTTTTCCACTAATGGCTGTATATTGCAGCCCTTGGTGGCATTTTCGATTCGATGAATTTAGTCAATGGTACAATATATGCTAAATCTTAATTTTATTTAATTACAATGAAGCAGCTTCATAATTTATATCTAATAATTATCTCTAGTTATTTTGATAAGTAGTTACATTTAAAAAGAATATGGATAATCATTAATTTATACCAGTATTTTGCAATAATTTAAGGTTTTTTTTTTAGTTTATTTTTAAAAAAATATTTTCAGCATCATTTTCCTATTTTCAGATTTATCTTAAAGCAACCATTTCCAATATTATCAAGAAAAAAGAAGATCATGAAATTACTTGAAGACAATCTTTCAAACTAATTAAAAAAGAAGATTAAAAAACTACCCCCCTGGACAATTAAATAAAATAATAAATTATACCTAAAAAATTATCAAAGGGGGGAGGATAACCATTAAGAGATAACAATGATATTTACTTCACAAAATAACAATTTTAATCACCTCCAAATAAAAGACTTCATAAATATGGCTTATTGATATACTGTTACATATAAGAAGCTTAATTTAAAATGAATTTTCTATTTATTAAATATTCCCCAAAATAAATATTAAAAATAATAATAACCTCTTTTGCCCAAGACCAGACACAACTGGTAATCTGTTGATTAAATTACTGTGATATGAGTGGGTAGCCTGGTGGTTAGAGCATCGGACTCCAGACCGGAAGGCCTGGGTTCGATGCTCGATGTCACCAAATACCCTCCGAGTGCACACGGAGTACGTGCTCGTTAAATCAGTGGGTCCGTAGTCTTGTGGGCTTATTCACGAGCGCAGGAACTGGAGAATATTTCCCTCCCCTTCAGTTCACTTGCTGAAATTGTGGAGGTGGAGATAGAGGTCGTGTCGCCATCTATCGTCCCTTCAGGGAGTTTTTCCGAGCTTAAATCGCACTGTCACCTGTATGGTGCTCAAGGCCAACGACAGGCGTACCTCTTGCCCTTGCCACGATGAATTTCGTGGGCCTCGTTCTGACTACGTCAGACAGGTGGCATTAGCCACAACAACAACAACTGTGATATGAGATTACAAAAAAGCAGGAAAATCAAACAAGTATAAAAAGTTGTAGAGCTTTAAGCTAGATTTTCTTGAGAATATGTGAAAAGCTACACTATTTTACAATCAAGTTTTTTCATACTAATGTCCTTCATCAATATATCACATTAGGGAGGAAAAAATTATATCCCAAACATCTAAACTTTTCTTACTGAGTATACTGAAACATTTAACTTATCCTAAAAACCTAAATTAGAGAAAATCTAAAACTTACTGCAATCAAAAATAATGATATCAATGACCACTTTATTAAGAGCACTGGTTTTTTCCTCAATATAATGAGATCATAAGCAATAGGCAATCTAAAAAATAAACTTCAATTATTAAAAATTACTCAAATAGTAAGTTGTAAAAAGAGAGAAATTAAAATGAAAGTATATATAAACAGTTCTCAAATGTCTCCATTTTATTTTTTATGTACATAAACAAAGATTTATCATAATAATTAAATACTAATTTTTGCAACATTTGATAATATGTATACAAGATTTCAAATAAATCACCAAAATTAACAAAACAAATGTAAACCAATTAAAATAGTTATTTTAGATAGAGCCAATAGCTAGCAAAATACAATATGTATGAAGGGAAAACTTCATTAATTTTTTTTAAACGATGGCATTGGTTTTCTTCTAATTCAAGAGTTATTGCAAGGGTAGAAGAATTACAAATAAATCAAATTAACAAGTGCATTTTAAATTTCAACAATATTGCAAATTAAACTGCTCTCATCTTCACTTGGTATAAAATTTTCTTGAGAGAAAGCTATGGGTAAAATTTAAGAAATCAAAAAAAGAATTAAAATTATTATGGATCTGTAGTCTTTTTTATTCATTTTAATAATTCTGAAAAATTATGCAATTTTATCTATAGTCTGAAGAAATGCTGCTGTTTCAATGACACACAGAATTTCAGTAAATTTATGCATTTTGTGTAACAAATTCATTAAGATGAATAACACTTTAAGTAACTGAAACTTTACGGAAATTGAGAAATCAGATTACATATATAATGAACTCATCTATTTCATGATAAGCAGTAACTGTATATTAATAAAATTAATTTTTTATGGAATCATTAGTTCACTTGGCATTCTTATATCTGACAAAGGAATCAGAACTATTAATATTTTATTTAACTGGAACATGAAATAAAGTAGAAATACTCACCCTAAAATCGCAGCAAATGGCCAACCAACTAAACTACTAACAGCTGTAGCAAATATTGCAATCTACAATTTTTAAAAAAAATTCTTTTTAATCACCAAAAACAGAAAAGAATGAATTACATTTTTTTAAAAAAATACTTAATTTCCTTTTTACGAAAAATATGAACTACATACAAAATTAACTAGTTAAATGTTGCCTTAAAAAGCTGCAACAAGAATCAATACCAAAGTCAAATAAGATAATCATCAATTATAGGAACCATGAAGCTAACATAGGACACACAACATATAAAGAGGGTTAATTTTAAACATCATCAAACTATTAATAGCAGTCAATTTGATTTTGTGCCATTTTCTTTCTGCTATGCTGGTAATTAGATCTTTTCAGTATTTTGCAAAATGAAAATCTGAAATTTGCTGCTGAACTAAGACACTATAAGCTCTCTTTCAACAGAAGGATATTTTACTGAACAGCCTTTTTAAATAAATAATCATGCCGTGTGGATAGAAGTAAGCAAAATGTTCCACTGGAGGTGTAATGTTTTTGATTATCAATATAATGTTGGTCTTTGTGTGACGAATTAGTTCTCTGTATATAGGATTCTGTTTACAGTAGTTTTATGCTTTATTTACTGTAGAGTCAACGAACTTTGTACCATGATGTTGATAGCAAACACATTTTAGCCCAGAAAGAACTGTAGATTGATAACATTGCCATTAATCATATTGGCAAAAGATCATAAAAACAGTCACCATCCATGGTCCCTATAACTGATAAACACCCAAAAAACTCAAAGACATTATTAAATATGCACAATATAAAGATAAATATAAACAATTTTATCATATTACATAGTTATATATAAAATACCTCATATTTTCGTTGAAACCAAGCAGCTAATGCAATACTTGAGGCATACATTGAAAAAGAACTTGGAAGAAAAGCAGTTGATGCAATGAACATACCGGAACTCAGAGTTAAAAATGTCAGTACCAGTCTTCCAATGTTGGGTCCAAAATGATGGCAGACAGCACTGTAATATTACAAAAGGGGAGAAACAAAAGCATTATAAATTTGATTAAAATACCTTAACACATAGACAGCCAATCTCATATCAGTACCTGATGTGTTGTTACTGTTGAAGAACCAATCACACTGGAGAGAGATATGGAATTATTAGTAACATGCTGGTGCAGGAAAAGCTACACTTCAATGTTTATTTTCTAGTTCAATTAGCTCTACATTTTATGTGTATTTGGTATTTTAGTGAAGTGAATAGATTGATTGTTTGTTAATATAACAATTTGAAGCCACAAAAGAGTTCATAATTTTGAACTAAAGTCAAGTGACAAGGACGACACCAGAGCTAGCAACCTACTCTCCAAATTTTCACACCACTATGAGGACTTTCAAGCCTCGATAGATTTAATGAGTATCAGCCCCTCTACAAAACAAACCGTAGTGAAGTGAAGATGAGAAACTAGCTGTAACAACATGTGGTTCTGAGTTTATTGTTTTATTTGTTGGAAACAATCATGTAGCATGAGTTGTACACAATAACTTTGCAGGACTTTCACATCCGATGAAAAGGAAAGTGCAATATAATAAAGTACATCTTACAGATAATGAAATTAAATTTATGGAATGAACTGTTGGTTAGCTATGGAGCTAAGTATGGTGAACATGACACTTGGCTTGTAATCAGGTGGGCTCGGGTTCGAAACCCAAATAAGGCATGGATGTATCTTTGGGAAAAGAAGTCAGACTTTCATCTGAAATGGATTCCAGGCTTGAATGGAAAGTAGCACACCCCTTCTGTTCTAAGCTGGGATCATCTATAGTAATAAATGTTTTTATTCTTCCGTGATTGTATTGTATGTTTCTGTGCATCTATCACTCTTCTTTCGTATGCATACCGGGATGAAACGTACAACAACTGTTGGTTAAGTACTCAAGTGATTTTAGTTATGGGAATAACAAGGGATTCATTCCTTCTAGAGATACCTGTTATTTGGGAAGATAAAGAACAAGGAATGATGTGCCAGCAGCATGATTCCACTACGGTAAGAAACATAATTTTGGAAAATAATTCATCTACAGAGCAATTTTTGTCTTAACATCAAGGTGTTCATTATAATATGTTTCAAGTCTCCAGCCAATCAGGTAATATATATTTAAATGGCAAAAAGAAGTAGGGAAGGGATAGACAAATTAATTTTTTTGCATTATATATGTCTAATAAATTTGCAACAGAGAATCACTACCTTTACACATGTGAATATAAATAAAGATGGTCTGTTCACAGCCTTTTACTGGTACAAGCAATGAGTAGTACCTACTTTCTGGCAAACTGTAACTATAGTAAATTGTTATTCCCACCCAATTGTTTTATGACTTGACTGACTTCCCAACACATCTCCTCGATATATATTATTTCTTATTTAAATATTAAAGATAAGAGACAATTTTGAAATAAACTAAATATTCACATTAAACAAAGAAAACACATCAAATTACACTTAAAAATAAAATTTAAACCCGTTCAGTGGCACTAATTGCAAGGTGCAGACACATTTTTTTTAATTAGAAAATTGTCTGCTACTTACTGCTCAAAAAGATCTTAAACACAGTATCACACAGTTATTGATCATTAGAACCAAAAACATGGACATTTTGATGTATGTTTTCATACTTTTTTACAAAAATATTTGTAAAAACTAAATATTTCACATGTGTTATTGTATTTACAGTTCTCAATTATTATAAACCAATCATTATTTCTGAAGAAACTTTCATAAAACCTTTTTTTATAGCATTTATGCTTGCTTGTTGCATTATGCAACTAGCAGTCATTTGAACATTAAAATTACACTCACTCTATTAACTTTGTAAACACTCTGGCTGAACACAGATAGTTTTGTTTGCTCTCTCCCTAGCCAAGTGGTAAAAAGAGACTTTCCATTACCGAAAAAAAGAATTTTCCAAATGTTGAGCACAGTGCAATAAAAAGCAAACTTCAAAGGTGTGGTTTTTATAGCACAGAAGAAAAACTCCAAAGGACTTGGTGGAAGAGAAAAACATGTAACACTGGCTTGTTTATATTTCAAAGACATTTCCTGCTTCCAGAAATTTCATCAAATTAACATTTAGTTTTTATGCATAGATTTGACTCATTTATTTATTTATTTCATCATAATTTTCAAACCATATTTAATCTACTAAATACATATGTATTGTCTTAAGAAAAAAATAATTAAAAGGTTATTTCTATATATATATATATATCGTGAATTAAAATATAAAGCTATAAAGCTGTACACAAAAATATTTCATGATACACACACATAGATATATCCAGTAAGTAAAGTTAAGTGGAATTTTCTTTTTAAATACTGTATCTGGGCACTCAATCTTTCCTCCAAAAGGGTGTAACTAATTTTTTATTTATATCTATGGGACCATTTAACCTCGTAAAACCTGTAATTAAAAAGTAATTTTAAAAAAGTAGAATCCTGCCCCTAAAAGGGTTAAAGAGATTCCTAAAATATATATATTGTTGGAATTAATTGTGATAACATATTTCTCAAGAAAGAACTAATATTTAAAGATATTTTTTCAGTCACAAATTATCAAATTCAAATTCAAAAATATCCGAGAAAGATTAAACACAACTTAACTTGATGATTATTTTACAATAAATCTGTGAAATATACTATATGTATACTTTAATAAATTGTTGTACATAATTTTAATACTAACATATATATCAATGTGAATACTTATCATATAGTAAGTATCACATTTATTAATAACTATTAAAGTATTTGAAGATTATTTACAGCATAATATATTTATTATATCATAATGTCACATTCGCCAATAATTATATTTCAATATGATAAATGAAAGAACCGAAGTATTAGAAAATTTAAAACATGTGGAAAGTATTAATTTTATTATTATTTATAATAAAACATACCACAAAAATTTTTAGAATAATACAAAATATAATGTAATGAATTACCATTATTTATAATCTATGGAACAAAGGAGTTCTACTTACCGAAAAAAATAAACTTCACATAGGGCACAGCAAAATGCAAATAAACATCTCAAGAAATAAAATACCAAGATCTAAAAGAGAATATTTTAAAATAATTCACCCATTTTTACAATACTACACTCTAAACTATTTGAATTAATGAAGTTAACTTTACCTTGTTTGACTGAAGAAAAGCACCATATATGTAACAAGGAATTGCATGCAGCCACAAATATGCATATGAGCGAATGGCATACTGTGGAGAATATTCCCAGGTTTGAAAACCTTTGCCATACAGTAAAAAGTGCATCTGTAAAAAAGCATTTGTTTAGAAAAAACTAAAATTAAATACTAATTAAAGTTAGAATGTCAAAGTTAGGAATTTATTTTCAAAGTTTTATTTATTAAAAACCACAAATAAAATAAAAATTCAGTGCAGTAATACCTCGACTCACACTGCCCTCGACTTACGCAAATCCAGAGTTATGTCATTTGGGGGGTATTACTGAAACTCAGATGGAATCAGTGCCAAAATCTGATGAAATTGGTAATGTGGTTGAAGATGTTGTTGATCGTCCAAGCAAATAAATTTAGAAGTGGATAGATGACGTTCAACTGCTGGATTCCCACAATCAAGAAATGACAATTGATGAGTTCATAGAAATGCATGAGCAAGACATTGAAGAATATGAGTCTTTAGACTCAGTTCAATCAGATCAAATGATGGTTGAGAATTTGACAGAAGGCCTAAGTTTAATTGTAAAAAGGTTACACAAACAAGGGTTTGGGAAAGTATAGACTCCATCTAAGAGTGTATTTTTTCAACAAAACAAGGAACAAAAAAATTATTAAAGTTAAAAATTATTAAATGTTATAAATTTAATAATAGCTTTACAATTTAGAGAAACAAAACGGAGGAAAGGAGTGATTTTTGTGTCTACTTGCATTTTTATAAATGTTTTACTTTTTACTCTTATACAGGTAGATGAGTTTATAATGTTAACGTTAAATATTAGTCAAAATACGGAAATTTTTCTTGAGGAGTGGCACATTAGGGTCTTCGCATGAGGGCTGCCAATTCCCCAGGATTGGTCCTGTCCAACTTAATACTTTCATGAAATAAAAAATATACTATAAATATCCTCAAAAATGTCAATCTATAAATGAGTAATGTTTTAGGAGATTTAAATTATAACTTTATTTTATTACAAAAAGATACATACATAAGAAAATAAAGAGATTTGAACTTAATTTTTTTATATTATTTTTTACAATCCTTAAATATACTTAAATGCATGTTTCTATAAATATTTAGGAAGTCCACTGACTTATCAAAAAATAAATTTAATCATAGGCAGTCTACAAAACATCACGTGCTAATTAAGATTTTTAAAAAAAATTCAATCAAGACTATTTGTGGCATTTTATTTGTTTCATAAAAATATAAATATTTATTGTCCTTAAATAGATGATAAACTGACAATTCATGAAATGAATGTTTTTTTACAATTTTCAATCATTATTCATCCAAGAAATAAGTCTTTCAATGGCTATGCAGCAGATGCTAATAATTTTTTTTTCAAAGCTCAATACAACGTTTTTGCAAAACTATCCATAAAAATTTTAGGTACATATATTTTTGCTTAAAAAACTTTTAGCATCCTAATCTTTAACAAGATGATAACATGGAATTGACTTAACAAACACTATTGGGAAAAAAATAGCCAAACTTAATTTAAAAGAAACGAAAAGAAATAAAGAAAATTAAATTTTCAAGATGTGTCTTACAATCTACTGATGCGAAATAGTGTTAAACAATGTGAATTTGATCATGATTTTAAAACTCAAAAAGTAAGAAACTTGTAAGGGTATAATGATTACTAAATCCCAATGAATGAAGTGAAAGATAATAAAAATCAAATTATGAAATTAAAAATCAATTTATGAAATTTTAGCTTTGAGTTTTGGATTGACTGCATATTTGTTTTGCTTAATTTCCTCTACCCACTGACCCATGTAATATGGATCAATTTTTGCAATTTAAAAACCAAAGTGCAAAAAAACTAATACGAAAATCAGTAATATTTTACGAGGGAAAGATTTTAACGTTTATTAATTTCTAAAAACTTTTCTAAAATAACTAAACAAATAATTTAACTGAGGGAGTGAGAGTAATATTATTTTGATGTCCACACGAGGGAAATGGGTGTTGGAATTCGTAAGTTTGAGCTTCAGTCAAATGACGAGGACAATACCTTAGATGGCATCCTCTCCGAACTACCACATTTATACCAACAGGAGAACTCGACAGATTTAGCATGCATCAACTGCCTCTACATCTCAGTAGCCTTAGGGCTCGAAATCATGACACACTGGTCACGAGTTAGTTACCAAGGGAGGGTCAGCCACCTTCAAGTACGTTGATTTAAACAGTATTTTACGAGGCATATCCAGAAACTATAAGTTCCGTTTCTATTTATATCCACTCCAACGCAGCGATCGCAGTTCCGCGCATGCCCGGCAGACGCTCAGTATCAAGGAGAAGAAGCATGCATCATTTTTAGATCACTGTCAGCCACGTACGCTTTGTTGTGCTTGTTTACAATGTCGGTGTTGATTGAAAATCCCGCTGCGTGCGAAATCAGATGTGTAATTCGTTTTCTGAATGCTAAGAAAATGAAACCAATCGAAATTTATCGGCAAATTTGTGAATTTACGGACAAACCCTCCTACGAGGATTTGGCTGGGACGTGTTTGGTCATCCTTCGTACAGCCCTGACCTCACTCCTAGCGATTTTCATCTTTTCTTACATCTCAAGTCTTTCCTTGCCGGTAAACACTTCAACAATGACAAAGAGCTGAAAGAAAATGTTTCCAACTGGTTGAAGACACAGGCGGCAACCTTCTATGAAGAAGGCATAGAAAAACTTGTGCCACGATATGACACATGCCTGCAAAATTTCGGCAGTTATGTGGAAAGGTAGTTTAAGAGTTTTACATTTTTTTGTCCAATAAATGTTTTTTCTGTATCTGTATACAATTTATTTTTATTACCAAACGGAACTTAATTTCTGGATATACCTCGTAGTTAGCCATGTGCAAGCAATTTTAAACATTAGACTTACTTTAGAGGCTTCTTGAATGCAACGTTTATCAAAAAAGAAAAATGCTACATAAATGTGTGTCAATGTCTGTGTCAGATTCTAAATTTCCAAATAGTTAGTAAAATTCCCTCATTGGGATTTCTAGATGTATATCACCATCAAATTTTTCCTAAAATATGTGTCCTCTTAATGTCCTTGTTTTACATCCTTGCTACTATCCGTACAACAGTTGATGACACACTTTCAGAAAGCTTTGATTATCATGAAGGTAGAATCTCTGACCATACATCTTTCACTATTACTATAATTGAATTTCTACTTTTCATTATAGCTTCATCTTCTGTTGCCATCTACTCTCCATGCATTTAAATCTAAACCATTGCCTTCAATGGCTAGTTTAAGCAAACTTCTAGTGTTAGAGCCTTGATATCAGACCTTATGATATTAGTCACATATTTGTTTTTATTTTTAAAGCACTTGTCCTTAACTATATCTGTGAAAGGAGGCTTGAATGAGTCTCAAACCAGCCTGAAAGGTTTATTAAATGCTGCACTTTTTAATTACAAGAAAAAAGTTTTTCATCAACTAATTAAAATAAATATATTCAAAAAAGTGTATAATTTTATTAGAATGTTAAAATTCTTCCCTCGCACCTTCATTTTTCATAATGGCAAATGCAAACCAAGAATGAGTGAAAGTGTTTATTAATGTTGCATTACAAAGCAACATGAAGGCTATTGGCAATGAACGTCCTTTTGAACCTTGGTCAAAATGACACCTGGGTTGGCACCCCTCTACAAACTACTCTAATGGGGGTGGCTTTGAGCCTTGACAGATTTAATCTGCACAGCGGGTCTTCAGTGACATTGAAACTCAAACCTGTGACACTGCAGCTACAAGTTTGTAATCATAACCCCTAAGCTACCACGGCTACATACAAACTGAGGAAGAATAATAGATTGTGAATTTGGTCCCTTTTTAAAAGTGAAAAGAAAAAAATCACTTACTGGCTCCCAATAATTGTAGACTTCATCACAATCAGAAATATGACTCCAAACAGCAGAACAAAGACGCAAAGATAACAATAATTTAAATGCTGTGTATATAGATGGAGTCCAAAGGGAACTATTCCTGGCTTCAGCTACTTCATCACTGAAAGTCATATAAGTAATAGTAAATAATGGTTTTTAACATGAATAATAAGAGCATATTCTTAATATTGGATGGACTATATTTAAATTACTGACATATGAAAATATCACAATCTTGGTGAAATAAATGTACCAAATTGGCAATTTTAGTATAAAATTTTAAAATCAATATAAAATAAGAAATTATTTAGAAATTGCACAGGCATTGCTCAAATTTATGTTTTTATTTTGGTGATTTCAAAAATAATAATAAATTTCTGTCACATCATGTTTTCTTGAAAATTCAATTTTAATTGGACTTTTATGAGTGTTTACCAAAAAAATTTTCCAGGCTCTGATACCAATGTAAGCTTCCAGGAACTGAGTCCCCTCCGACCTCCTATCAAGTTGAACTTAATGATCTGACTAGAGATCTAAACTAAACTCAGTGATGCAACAGCCCATGAGGGCCAAGGCTTACTGTGCCCATCTCAGTATATGTGACCATTGGCCTCTGAGGTGCATGAGCAGATTGTCCCCATCAGGTGGTCAGTCTGAAGCGAAACCCTCAGTTTTTAGTCCCCAAGAAAGCTTGGTACTCATTTATCGACCCACTGTAGGGATGAAAGGATGAGTTAACCTTGCCCAGCCCGAGGATAGAACCCCAGACCTGTGGTGTGGAAGCACAATACACTACCACTCGGCCACAACTAGAGATCTAGGTTTTTCAAAAGAGGCAGTTGAATTGCTGGACTCCAGATTGAAAGAAAAACTTATCAATGAAAGGAACCTCTTTTTATTGGTACAGGAATTGAGAAAAAGAATTTGTTAGGTATACTATGAAGAAGATGAGAACCTGGTCTAGAGTTCAGATATATTCCCAGATTGATGAGGAAATTTAATATTACCTAGAATAAAAATAAATGGAGGTATTTCATATATTCATCAAAAAGGTAACTTAAAGCTGTCTTTCTTCATCATGGAAGACAGTATGCATCAGTACCAGTTGGACGCTGCATTTAAAGGAACACTATGAAAACCTGCCTAACCTCCTCAACAAAATAAAATATTTCAACCATGGTTGGACCATTTATGATGATTTGAAAATTATCTTCAAGCTTCTTGGTCAACAAGGCAAATACATCAAGTTCCCATGCTTCATTTGTATGTGTGACAAGACTCAACACAGGGTCAAAACAGAAAGGCCAAAAAGAAAATCTTACACCAGGCACCAAGAATATAATTCTGAACAGTATAGCTCAGCTGAAAGATGTATTGTTAAGACCTCTGCATATATAAAATTAGGTGAAACAAAGCAATTTGCCATGGCTATTCCAAAAGATGGTGAATGTTTCAAATAACTTTGCAAAAATTTTTCCTGATTTATCTGAAGCCAAGTTGAGAAAGAGGAAATCTTTTTTGGTCCAGATATCTACAAGCTTATGAAGGATAAAGAATTAGAGATTCTCTTTACAACAAAGGAAATAGAAGCTTGGGCTGGCTGAATCAAATACATTTCCTTCACCTGTAGACTTTTCCTCTAAAATTTTAGGAAAAATCAGAGCAGAACACAGTAAAAGGTTCCACCATTAAAGATATGGAGCACTTATATCAAAGAAGATGGACAAAAACATGCTCATCAACCACTGTTGGATGTTAACTTGAGTTTGGACAGAGATTGAATATAAAAGAATGTCAAAAAGAAGTTTCATAAACCACTGTTGCAAGATGATACATTCTAAATTGTTCGAGAAAATTCCTTTTCAAATAAGATTTTAGCAAACATATCGATAATGAGTTTACAAAAATCTTGACAGGATGAAAAAAATGGTGGCCATTTCTGAAATCAGCACATCAAATTACATATAACAATCACCAAAAACTTTTTAGTATTTTTCAAAAACTTTAATTTTGCAGGCCTGTGTTATCTGATTACAAGTCAGAATTTCCTAGCAATATACACAAATAATGACATGTGTAATAATTTGATACAAAGCTAAAAATATTATTACTTCTAAAATAATCATTTCTAGGAACCATGGGTTGGTGACTGTTTTCAGAGTTGTGGGCAGTATAAACATTGGTGACATTATCCATAACATACATTTACAACAAACAGTGATGAATTAGAATTTAATGCAATTTGTACCTGTGTGTGTGTTGTCCATTTGGTTTCAAGATCCCTATAACTGTGAAAATCCTTTAACACAACACTATGAGGACTAAAATATTCTTTCATGTTAAAGGATATCGCAAAAAAAATTGTTAACTAGAATATATTTTATTTACATAAATATATATATATATGTGCATGTATTTAATAAAAATAAATTACACAAAAACATTTAAAGGAACTGAATGAAATTTAATACAAAATTTTGAAGTTTTCTGAAAAACGAAGCTTTTATTTTTTGGAAAATAATCTAATATTTTTTTATTTATTTATTGTCTTTCTTAGCATCAAATTGTTTGATGTTGTCCATTCTCTTATTCATTTCCCCATTGGAATGTGCGTTAAAATAACTGCCTATACTTTTCATGTTGTTCCTCCTTTTAGATGATGAGGGAACAAGAGCTGCATTATTCACTTTATTTTTGTCATTGCATCATCATGCTGGGATCTGCATCAATATGATACTTTTTGAGCTTAGAACTAACTCTAAAATACCTTTGTTTGTCATAATTGGGGCTGTACACACGTTCTATAGAAACAAATTCTTCCCATCATACAGTAGGACAGTCCAGTATTTTCCATATTTTATTCATTTCCAGAAAGGAAATCTTTCCATGTCAAGCAATTTTCATTTGGTGTTTAGAGGGGGGGAAATGCATGAAAATACACAGTAGTTTGTTGGGACCATTGTATTATTTCATGTTAACCGATATTTCGTTTTAAGTGATTTAGCATTAAAAGTAGTTCACTCTATATCTATTATTAACAGTGATAAATTTTAAATCCAAATAGTCTCTTAACTTTACATCAAATGAAACTAATGTATAGTTAGCCCTTTGACACACAAATAAAACAGAATTCGAAGCTCAATTTCCTTTTTCTTGAGAGTGTAGATTTCCAGTACCATTTAGAAGGGGAGAGAACCTTAGCATTGGAAACAAAACAGAACCAATGCATTATTCTTGGCAAAAACTGTTCCATTTGAAATAGTTCTGAGACACCAAAGTCTACAGACATGAAATAAATGACATCATCTCCTTTCTTGTATCAATGGGTCAATAAAATATCGGCTTAAGTGTAGAATAGCAATTGGATTGGAATAGCCTTGGATTTAGCAATTTTTATCTAGATATCATGGTAAGATAATGAATTCATTCTGGCAAACTGTATAATTTGGTAACCCATGTATTTTGAAATGTGGCCATATGGTACATAAGGTGTCACATGTTCTTTTTGATTAATTGCTACTGGTAATTTAAAATTTGCAGATGTTTTTAAAAAAAAGGCAAACAATTTTCAAATTATCAATTCCATTGTTTATTTCTTCATTTTGTATTTTGATTTTATCCAAGCCGGATCTTAGGAATTTTTCGACATTCGCTTTTCCTGCTTTGCATTCGTTCCTTCAAATTATCCTGAACATTAAGTCTGAAAGGTATAATTTGTGTTTTCTTTTTCTTATGATTTGGAACAAAAGACAAAAATGTCTGTAATGGATGAAGGATTAATAGCTGCATGAATGATAGTTGAATATTCAATTTGCAAAAAAAAAAAAAAAATTGATTACAAACAATTGATAAACACTTTGATTACAAAGGATTCAAGTAATAGATATATCTGGATATGCCCAAAGAAAGGAGTGAATGTGCATCTTATAACAAGATCTATAGGGAAGAATAGCTAGATCTAAGAAAATAAGCTGAGTATGAGAGAGTACTATTGAGATTCTGCTTTTTTTCCTTTATATTCTAATTTACAGTTTCCGTTTCCTTATACTTTAAAAAAATAACAATTTTTATTTTAATGCATTATTGGTAACTTTACAAATATTATTTTTGTATTTCTCATTAATATTTGTTTATTTTCATTGAAAAATTCCACTTTGTAAATTCTCCCAAACACCTATCACTTCACATAGGTTGTTTGGCGACCGATTTCACAGTCACCAAAAAATTGGCTTTGCCAAGGAGCCCCCTATTCTACACTTCAACCAAAGTATCAATACTAATTTTAAAAAT
Organism: Trichonephila clavipes; assembly: GCA_019973935.1. Classification (NCBI taxonomy): domain Eukaryota; kingdom Metazoa; phylum Arthropoda; class Arachnida; order Araneae; family Nephilidae; genus Trichonephila; species Trichonephila clavipes. Next base: position 139,989 of record BMAU01018107.1, on the reverse strand, counting down.
TTAGCTTCTCCAAAACAAAAAAGCATTAAAATAAAGAAGTTGCATTAATATTCAACATTACTAACTTAACATTATTATTAAAAACAGTGCCACTCATAAACTGATACATATAACACAAAATACATAATTCATTTCAGATATAATTAAAAACATAACAAAAATTTTTAATTATTTACAATTATATCAATTTAGTGAAAATTATCAAATTAAGTTATTAAAATTTTTAACACTTTAAAGCTCTGCTTTTTGCAACTTTTTTTTTTTGTTGTTGTTGTTTAACTTCACATTTTAAATTTTGGTTTTCAACATCTATATACATTTAAGTCAATTTAGAGAAAACATATTTTCTCACAAAAGAAATATTCTCATGTTTAACTTTTATATATCTTTCTATCAATTAATATTTCATTTAATTAAGGTAAGCAGTTTTTTTTACAATGAAACGCAAGACAAAAAATTTGAGAAAAAATTACAACATAAATATATGAAACTTTTTATTAATTCAAGCCAAAATACACTAATTATGCTTACTACATCCCTTTTAACTATTTACTAAAGTGAGTATTTTTCCCATTTGATAAATTTTTTCTTGTCAATATATTATTTTCTAATCTAATATATCGGAAATTTTGGAGCAAGAAATATTCTTCATATTGAATTGTAAAGTAGCTGTAGCTAATGTATCAACATTCAATCTTGATTTCTCACTTGTCTAAAAATTATTACCAATTGAAAAAAAAAAACTCTTTCAACTGTTGCATTAGTTGAAGGGCAGCACACATTCTACATTGAAAATTTAATTCAACAAAATTTTCATGTGGAATGTGTTCATTTTTGAAATGGTTAAGTATTTCCACACATATTTAATCAATTTCAGCATGTTGATTTTCCTATTGTTCTAATTTATCAATTTAAATATACATTTATTCTTCTAATTTCTTCAAATAGACAATTGCCATCAATTTTAATATCACATTTCTTTTGATAAAAACTCAAAACATTTTTCTATATCTGCCCAATTCACTTGCAATGTAGTCAAAACAACATTGAAAATTGTTATTTCTTCTGTGATATTTTTTTCAGACCATTTTCGACATGTTGGAAACATGTTTAGTTCCTCTCTGAATACAGAGATCAATAAACTAGTTTTAAAATAATGAAAACGAAGACAAGTAGAAGGACACTTTTTGAGGAAGGGCAGAACCTATTCTCCCTAAAGGAGGAAAATTGTTCACCTTAATTTAATCAATAAAATATTTTGTAAATTCATGATAGATTGTAGGTTGTATAGGCCTTAAATGAAATTTCCACAGATAATTTTTATGCAGTAAAATAAACAAAATGTTAACCAAACTTTGCTTCAAGTTTACATTTCTGTTCTAGTTCTAGTGTCTAGTTTTCTGTAACACATAGAGAACACAATTTTATTCTCCCATTTTTTTTAAAAAAAATATTTTTCTTGGTCTGGCATTAAAAGATTAAGACTCATTTAAACTGAGTTTAATTATTTTTAAAATGGCATTGAGACAAACTTTAAGATCAAATTTTTCAATCGCCTATCATTACAGCAGTAAACAAATAAATAAATTATTTCAATCGAAAGATTTAATCGGATGATTAATTTATAAGATTAATAAATAAATATCAGTTCAAAATATTTTTAAAATATTTTACTTGTATTTGAATAAATAAAAATAAACTTACGCATCTGTAGTAGAATCAGCCGGTGCGATTTTGATTTCTTTTCCACTCTCTCGTCTAGATTTCACACTTTGTCTACTTCTTGGCGGCATTATGGAAATATAAGCGTGCACAAACTTTTCCAATAGAAAAATTTCTCAAAAAGAATAAAAAATTAATTTCTCAGCGTCAAATTTAAAATTAAATCAGAACCAATAGAGTTGAAGAAATTAACGCGACTAAGCGTCCTGAATGAAAATGGATACAGTAACCACTAAGATAAAATACCTATCAGATTGTAACCATATAATTCAGTAACATGTAAAACTAAAATTCACTCGTAACGCGTCAGCACAATAACGCATATACTTAATTCCGAAACATAATCATGCAGACGAGCGTATTCGAGATGTAACAAACAACTTACGAGCAGGATAATACGGCAATAAAGAGAATAAATGTAAGATTCTCCTCATTGCCGAAGTGTGCAAAACAGCTTGCTTCTTATTGGAGCACGTAAAATGATAACCTTGACTGAGGATGTCTGATTTGGCGCTATAGCGCGCCTATATAACGAACTGTAAAATAATTAATTCCAAATATTATTGTTGATTTTTTTTTGTTAAAAATCTTGTTTTTATTTGGATTATATATATATATTCTATCTCAAGGCCTGGCGTTGCCCGGGCTAGAAATAGTACTTATTATTAGAAATAGTACATTTCAAAATAGTACATTTTCGAAATAGTACTAATTATGCGTTTTAAGGTTTTTAATTAATATATTTTTACCTAACTGGAATATCGGAATATAAATGGTCAAAACGGATTCCTCGGACCATTCCCGAAATTTTGGTACCTCGGCGAGTTTCTGCGTCTTGTGGTTCGTGAGAAAATTAGGCTACATTCCTATATACCTACATGCCTACATAGATACGTTTGCTTACCTACGAATTTTAATAGTGTAGACTATCTGCATGGCCCTGCGTTGTACGGGCTATCTCTACTTCTGTAAATTTTCCCTTTCTTTCACAAAATCAGAACTTCTAATACTCATTTTCCAAATGACTTCTAGCCACCCCCCTCCCCTCCACCGCTTAGCCCAGCGTTGCACGGGCTTTCTCTTTTCCTCGTGACACCAGCATTTCTGTGTGTGTGTGTGTGTGTGTGTGTGTGTGTGTGTGTGTGTGTGTGTGTGTGTGTGTGTGTGTGTGTGTGTGTGTGTGTGTGTGTGTGTGTGTGTGTGTGTGTGTGTGTGTGTGTGTGTGTGTGTGTGTGTGTGTGTGTGTGTGTGTGTGTGTGTGTGTGTGTGTGTGTGTGTGTGTGTGTGTGTGTGTGTGTGTGTGTGTGTGTGTGTGTGTGTGTGTGTGTGTGTGTGTGTGTGTGTGTGTGTGTGTGTGTGTGTGTGTGTGTGTGTGTGTGTGTGTGTGTGTGTGTGTGTGTGTGTGTGTGTGTGTGTGTGTGTGTGTGTGTGTGTGTGTGTGTGTGTGTGTGTGTACCCGCCCACTGTGAGTGATTTCTAAAATTATGTCAAAAAATTTCCCTTTTTCGAAATGTATTCCATTCCACTTATTTTGGGTTTAAGACAGGTTTCTTTCCCCTCTCTATAGCCCGAACACGGTTTTTTTTAGTGTACAATTATTGTTCTATCTTCCCCTCCTTCTCACAGATAAGATATAGCTTCAAATTTCGATGTATGACTTATAAAAAATATATTGCGTTAGAATTAAAAAAAAATTATTTATGTGAAGCAATACAAAGAAAACGATTCCGATGCTAAGAGTAAAACAAAAAACGTTCATCCTTTTTTAATAACAGTTAGTTTCTAAGAATCTAAAATAATAAAATAGATTTCAGATTTTCATGAATCAATCAATCGTTACATATAGTTAGCTTATCATTTCGTAATGAAATGATACAAATAATCCTTTTAAAAATCATACATATATTTATTAAAATCAAATTTCTATAAGTAATAAATGAAAGAAAAATTAACAGATAGCTATAGAAACGATTGCTTTTTTTTAACGTTTGATTAAACATATAAATATATAAGTAAAAAAACAGTATGGGAGAAAGCCTATATATATATATATATATATATATATATATATATATATATACACTGGGTGGTACACCCGTTCTGCGCACGGGTGAATTTAAAAATTAAAAATACAGACTGAAGGATAAAGAAGTTTTTAATGAGTTAATTTTACGTGAATTGTATAAATTAAACACACAAAAAAAAGCTATTTACATAACTCAGCTGAACGAAAAAACCATGTTTGCTAAATTTTAAGTCTTTAGATATAATTGCTGATTTTTTTTATTATTGTTATTATTATTTATGATGCCTCGTAACTTTCTTGTGGGTCGATTTTTGAAAACACCTACCTGCTCAGCAAAAGTAATACATTGTTACAAATTTTGTGTAATAAACGCTAAAAATAGTGTAAATAATTTTATCTGGATGTGTAATACGTTAATATTACTTACTGATGCATTTATTTCATGTTAAGTAGCTGTTACCCGCGAATTTGTCCACGAGGAATTTAACAAAAAAGTGTTTATTCACTTCGCAGAGTTTACGGAAACTTTTCTTCTACTTTGTGAATCTATGTTTCTTTTTTGTTTTATTTTTTTTTTCTTTGCTTTTTGTTGAGCAGGGGGTGAAAGGGACGCATGACCTTTAACACTGTCGATGGGATCAAATGTCGATCTTTAGAATCAAAATAGGTCTAAGTAGCAAGTAGGGAGAAACGCGAACACAAACGAAGCCGCAAGGAAGGGGATGAAAGAGACGCATGACCTTTGACAATGCAGTTAAGGACTGTAAAATCATTAGGATCAAGACATGAACGGGAAATGTCGCGAATGGCAGCAACCTAATCAAAGAAAAAAGTTTGATATAACTGCTAGCAATCGTTGAGACAGAAGGCTCGGGAAATAAAATAATTCCTATTAAATAAAAATAATCCGTATTGAATAAAAATAGTCCCTATTGAAATAAATAATCCCTATTTGAATCGGATATTGCTCCCTATTTCATTGGAATATATATTTTATATTTATTTTAATATATATATATTAAGAAAATTACTTAAAATATATATATTAATGTACTTGAATGTACATTTTTTAATTTACACGTTAATTGTAATTAACGGTAATTAAGTATTTATGGCAGTAGATTAAAATAAAATCATACACACATTTTTAAGTCGTTAGCAAACATTCGACGATAATAAAGGATCAACAAGTACACAGACGAGCATGGTTCCGAAAATTAAATCAAAGCAATATTCTCAAAAATACTTATATTTTGGATTTACAACTACTGAAGTAAATGATGGGGGGAACACTCCAGCTCGTTATGTGTTAAATCTTACAAATCAGAAGAACAACATGTGAAAGGTTTTTAAAACCATGTAAAATAATTTAGCAATGTTGGCAAAGAATTTTAAAAAGTATTTTCTGGATGAGGACAACTTGGTAGCAAGTTACGAGTGGATTAGGGATCTATTTCAAGAAACTCCAGAAGGGCTCACAACTTCCGAAGAAATCTTCATAGATTTCACATCCAGTGGAAAATTAAAAGGCAATTTTGTAATAAATCGCTCTTTGAATTTTGGGTAGAGGTGGATGATGAATTTTCTGTACTGAAAACAAAAGAACTTCGTATACTATTACCATTTTCAACATCTTGCCTTTGTTAAACCGGATTTTCTGCGGTGGTTGCTTTGAAGACAAAATATAGATCTCAGCAAAATATTGAAAAAAAACTCAGAGTGTCAATTTCTGATATTAAACCTTCCTTTGAAAATCTTTGCTCTACAAGACAAACCCATGGAAGTCCCTAATAATTATTAAACTTGTTCTTAATTTAGTGTTAAGAAATTATTTATAAAATACCTTCTTCAGTACTGATACATTAAACGTACACTGGCTGAAACACCGGCTCTTCGCACCAGTTAATTTTTTTTAAAAAATAAAACATTATTCTTGATATAATAGCTGAACTGTAAGGAGAGTAAAACTGCGTGCACGACATTGTATACAGAAATGTAAAATGATTTTTTTTAGATAAATGCTATAATTCTAAATAACTGTTTAAAAGAACTGTAATTTTAAACCTCACCTAATTAGTATTTAGAATTAATGTTAAATAATGAAAAAGAATATAAAATTCCGATGAAAAATAATTGTGTTACTTTTTAATATTTAAAGCGAGAACAAAATGTTTTAACCCGGGAGCAGGCGCACACTCGGTACTAACGCTAATGGTAGTGCGGGGGGACTCAGTCACCCCAATCATTTGTTTATAATTATTTTACTGTACACAATATAAATCGGAATTACAGTGAATAATTTAATTAAGAGAAAGTATACTTACAGGCTTTCAAGGACTATTCAATTTTTCTTTGATGATTTGAGAAAAAATCCAATTAAACTGAACTAAAATGATTCAAAAGTGCAAGACCTTTATAAAGGACGCAAATCAGAGACATTTTTCACTAATATTACAGAAATGTTATTTACTGCAAAGCTGTCATATTTTGTTCAAGTTATTGTAGTTTTAATGAGCTTTCATGATCGAATGAGTGAATATTAACGTCCCACTGTGTTCAGCTACATGAGCGCTTTTGGAGACGGACCTCGTAATTTTGAACCATGGTCAAGTGACGAGGACGATACTTGAGCTGGCCTTTTTTAACTACCTCACCACTCCAACAAGAGGACGTTTGAGCTCTAGAAAGATTTAATGTGCATCTCTCCCCTACACGTCGGGTCTTTAGTGGTACTGGGCTCGAACTCGTGACACCTTTGGTGATCAACAAATAGCAAGTTGAACTTTTTCTTTCTTGTATCTTTTTGAAAAGGCGAACTGAACCTTGTGGTACACTTATGGCTTCATATTTTAAGTTGATGAAGTTCTTTAGGAATCATTTGAAGAAAATTTTCTTTTCGTTTCATGTTCATCGCGTTTCTCAATCATGAATAATATGCATTCTTTCAACTTCCTTCAATAGAGATAACAGATGTCCCGCGCCACCGCTCAGGGGTTAAAAGGGTATTCAGAAAAAATACGGATGATCTAAAAAGGATTATGTCATTTTTCAGTATGCTTTATATGTTTGAGAATACTCTTAAAAATATAAATCTTGGCCAAATAATCCTTTAAAAATCAACCAATCCTTTTCCAAATATCGTAAAACTCTTTATTATTTACAATTTCTCTATGCGAAAAACAAACGCATAAAAGATGGGATGGAACTAATGTAGAACTAACCACACCAGTAAATTTGAAGGTCAAACAAATGATCAGTCTGGCTGGTATTATGCAGTCTGGCTGAGAAGTGAATCATGTCTTCCTTTTCTTTTTATACAACTAATGTACAGTATTTCAATAATAATTTCAGTGATGAATTGTCTATCTTGGAATTTTTCTCAGGGTCTCTGGGTTTTGTTTTTTCTTTTAACGAGTAATATTTTATGTTAAAACGCAATAAAAAAATCTCTCATTCAGGAAATACAGCAAATTAAACAAAAAAAATTTTTCTTTAATTTAGTTTTGGGATCAAAGATATCTATTTGATGACGGAAAAACGCCAGCTGATAAACATAAATTATATCAGTGTTGTTGTGTATTTTTTTATTATGGAAGAAAGTAATTTGTTTTACTTCTCTTACCGGTTATTTTTTTTAAAAAAATCTTTAAATTTTCCATATGCTCGCGCCCTCCCTTGTAAGGTTATCACGCCCCTTTAGGGGGGCGTGCCCCACACTTTGAGAAACACTGCTTTAAAAAGATGCGTAATGCGGAATTGAAAGTTTCTTCCTCTTCAGTTTAGAACCTGGGAACTACAGTTTTACAAAGCAACGCTTTAACCAACCCCACTATCCCCTCCTTCCGGGAGAAGAGTAAAAATACCTTTAAAATAAAAGTATTTTTTCAATATCCAATTTCGTTATTCGTTAAAGCAAAAAAAAAAAAAAAAAAAAAAATCGGACTTCATTTTTAACTTAATGCTCTTTTTAATTAACAAATAATTCCTTTAGTAATGAAATAATAGAAATAATCCTTTTAAAAAACATATATATGTTTATTAAAATAAAATTTCTATAAGTAATTAATAAAAGAAAAATTTACAGATAGCTATTGAAACGATTGCTTTTTTCTGTACGTTTGAATGTTTGATTAAACATAGAAATATATATGTTAGAAAAGAAAACAGTATGGTGGAAAGCCTAGATATATATATTTATATACATCTACTAAAAAAACATTAAAAAAAATAACCGATTTAATTTTAACCTTTTTCATTCCACTAAAAAAATTTTAAAATGATCTTTCCGATGTTTTAAGGTCTTAACAGTCGTTTCAAAGAGTGCGTTTAAAAAATCAAAAAAGAAAAATATTGCGTTAGAATTAAAAAATTATTAATGTGAAGCAATAAAAAGAAAACGATTCTGATGCTAAGAGTAAAAAATGTCTCTAAAATATATTTTGATCCAAAATAATAGACGATGTACTTTTTAATTAACAAAGAATTAATTTATTTCATTTTAATTTTAACCTTTTTCATTCCACTAAAAAAAGTTTTTAAAATGATGTTTCCGATTCTCTGCAGATGGTCCCACGTGTATAACTATGCGTTTTAAGGTTTTTAATTAATATCTTTTAACTAATGAGAATATTGGAATATAAATGGTCCAAACGGATTCCTCGGACCATTCCCAAAATTTTGGTACCTTCGACGAGTTTCTGCGTCTTGTGGTTCGTGAGAAAATTGGGCTACATTCCTATATACCTACATGCCTACATAGATACGTTTGTTTACCTACGAATTTTAATAGTGTAGACTAGCTGCATTGCCCTGCGTTACACGGGCTACCTCTACTTTTGTAAATTTTCCCTTTCTTTCACAAAATCAGAACTTCTAATACTCATTTTCAAAATGACTTCTAGCTCCCCCCTCCCCTCAACCACTTAGCTCAGCGTTGCTCGGGCTTTCTCTTTTCCTCGTGACACCAGCATTTCTGTGTGTGTTTGTGTGTTTGTACCCGCACATTGTGAGTGATTTCTAAAATTATATCAAAAAATTTCCCTTTTTCGAAATGTATTTCATTCCACTTATTTTTTATTTTAGACAGATTTCTTTCCCCTCTCTATAGCTCGAACACGATTTTTTTTAGTGTTCAATTATTGTTCTATCTTCCACTCCTTCTCACAGATAAGATATAGCTTCAAATTTCGATGTATGACTTATAAAAAAAAATATTGCGTTAGAATTAAAAAAATTATTAATGTGAAGCAATGCAAAGAAAACGATTCCGATGCTAAGAGTAAAACAAAAAACGTTCATCCTTTTTTAATAATAGTTAGTTTCTAAGAATCTAAAATAATAAAATAGATTTCAGATTTTCATGAATCAATCAATCGTTACATATAATTAGCTTATCATTTCGTAATGAAACAATACAAATAATCCTTTTAAAAAGCATTCATATATTTATTAAAATCAAATTTCTATAAGTAATAAATGAAAAAAAATTAACAGATAGCTATTGAAACGATTGCTTTTATTTTTTTTTGAACTTTTGATTAAACATATAAATATATACGTAAAAAAAATAGTATGGGGAAGCCTATATATATATATATATATATATATATATATATATATATATATATATATATATATATATATGTGTATGTATATGTATATGTATATACATGTACTGAAAAAAACATTCAAAAAATAACCGATCTGATAAAAACAATTTGATATCTTATTTTAATTTTAACCTTTTTCATTCCACTAAAAAAAATTTTCAAATTTAAGATGTAGTGTTATGCGAAATTGAATGTTTCTTCCTCTTCAGTTTCGAACCTAAGAACTGCCGTTTTATATAGCTGCGCTTTAACCAGCCATGCTACGCTCTCCTTCGGGTAGAACAGTAAAAATACTTTTAAAATATCGCAAGATTTTTGTCAATTGCTCGTTTCGTTTTTTGTTAAAGTTAAAAAAAAAAATTTCGGGCTTCATTTTTAAGTTAATGATTTTAAACTTCATATATAGATTGAAAACAACGATAGTTTTTAAACAGAAAACTTTAAAAAAAAGTAATGTTTTCATATTTATCGCAAAAGGGAAAAAGGTGAAAAACATATTTTTTTTTACCGTAATTTTTAAGATATTTTATCAATCTTTGTGTAGATTACGAATAATATTTTTCTACACGCGGAAAAAAAGTTTCGTGAGAAAATAATAAAATAGATTTCAGATTTGCATGAATCAATCAATCGTTATTTCATTCTAATTTTAACCTTTTTCATTCCACTAAAAAAAATTTTAAAATGATTCTTCCGATTTTCTGCAGCTATGCGTTTTAATGTCTTAACAGTCGTTTCAAAATAAAAAAAAATATTGCGTTAGAATTAAAAAAATTCTTCATATGAAGCAATAAAAGGAAACAAAAAGCATTGATCATTTTTTAATAATAGTTAGTTTCTAAGAATCTAAAACAATAAAATAGATTTCAGATTTTCAAAATGTATTTTGATCGTCTATTTTAATTAACAAAGAATCAATTTATTTCATTTTAACTTTAAGCTTTTTCATTCCACTAAAAAAATTTTAAAATGATCTTTCTGATTCTCTGCAGATGGCGCCACGTGTATAACTATGCATTTTAAGGTTTTTATTTAGTATCTTTTTGACTAATTGGAATTTCGGAATATAAATGGTCAAAACGGATTCCTGGGATCATTCCCGAAATTTTGGTACCTTCAGTGAGTTTCTGCGTCTTGTGGTTCGTGAGAAAATTGGGCTACATTCCTGCATACGTACATGCCTACATAGATACGTTGTTTACCTACGAATTTTAATAGAGTAGATGTATAAATTGATACTTTTAATGTAAACAAATTTGAACTTATATTAAGATGTACCAATGTATGAAAAATGCACAAAATTAATAAGAGATATTTTAAAATTGTGTTTATAAAATCTTTCAACACATGATTGAAAAATTTTGAAATTTGTCTTTATTTTTTGGTTATAATTTGGCTTTATAATTTGGTTAACATTTTACTTTTCAGTACAGAAATTAACGAGAAAAAATCAGACACGCACATATACAAGCTTGAAAATAATTCAAGGCTCATAATCCAAAAAGTATTTGCCTGTAATATGTACATTTGGAAATTTAAATAGCCAAGATGAAATAAAACTCCCAATCAGTAGCGCACACAAGAATTTTTCAAGGGGGTGGGGGGTCCGGGGTCGAAACTTCACCATCCTTGTATCATGCTTCTATTGATTTTGTTGATTTTCGGGAACAAAAAACAGTAAAAAACTAGTTATTGAATAAATAATTAGCATTAATTAATAAAATTACTCATTTATAACAAATACTTAATTAAATTTTACGTACTATATACTTGGAATTATAATCAAACGGAAAAAAATCAAGGGGTTGGGGGGTCCAGACCCCTAGGACCCCCCTTGTGTGCTCCACGGCTCCCAATAAATACGCTTTGAAATGTTTTAATATCAAATAATTTAAACCCTTAGAAAGAAACATGAGTGGAAAATCAAGCCATGCAAATTATATAACAAAAAAATGTTACATTTTTCTGAACCTGTCACTTAAAAATATATCTAATCTCATTTACATATCTTCATTAAATGTATGAAATAGAATTCATTTAGTGGGGCATAATTACACCCATGATACCATGAAAAAAAAGTTTTAGACATATTTTAAGGTTCATCATATTTGCAAAAGATATTTCAAATAAATTTCTCTAGTTATTCTATTTCGCTTTTATCTTTGTATTCTTGGAAGGTAATAATGTATAAAAATTAATATTACTAAATGATGTGTGAAAATTTATGTAATATTAAACCACGATAATGGAATCTTGATTGCTAGATAAAATTATTTAACTGATCTAATTTTTTTTGCATACATCTCATGAAAGATAATTCAAAGAATATAGATAGCAGACTGAAAGATTTCAAACAAAATATTTATATTAATTTACATGATTCAAAAATCACATAAAACTATTGGTATTTAGAAAATATTAATTTATAGTATGTCTTAGATAAAATTACTGTACGTGGTTAAATCTTGTTTTTTTTTTAAAAAAAAAAACATTAATGAAAAGCATTTTTGAGAGAGAAAAAAGCATTTGTGACAGGAAATAACTTTTTTTTTACTTGAGAATGAGTTTTTTAATGTACTAACAATTGCAATTTTAGTACATTAGTAATAATGATACCGTCGACTAAAATTCGTCAAGTAGAAAAACATCGCTTTAGGCCACATAATTATCTTGTTCGCGCAAACAAAAAAAAGCCTTTAGCGACATCTTTTTATTTGGCGAAATTGGTTGGCGGTATAATAATTAGTACCCATTTTTTTTAATTTAAATTTGGAAATAAAAAAAGTACAATCAAATTGAATGCTTTATTTTATTTATTATACACATACTTATAATGCTTTCTTTAACAGGAAATATTCAAAAAATTTCATGTTTTTGAAACATTTAATTTCTTTTCAAAAGAAATCTAAAATAATGGAGGAAATGAAGTTTAAATGTCTTGCTATGGATCCAAACAGAAAATCCTTATAGCTCTCGCGGCTTCCTCAATATTTGATCAGAAGAGCATTAATTCTTTCTTTAACAGTTTTATATTCGTAGTTGCCAAATATAAATTCAAAAACCAAAAATTATATGTGTTAAAGGAACTAATTAATAAAACGTTTATGAAGATAAAATTGATTTACTGATTACAAATTAATGATTGAAAACCGTGTTAAATAGTTTATACACGCAACTTCAAGGAAGAAGTTTTTTCAAGTTTACATTTACCTGTGAACTAAGAAAATGGCAACAGCTTTTCTCGTTGCTATGGCAACAGCGCAAATTCTTTACAATTTTGTCAAATTTAAACAAACGGATCATTGGTGCATTGCATGAATAAATTTATCCTAGCCAAAAGTTTACCTGACAGTGCCTTAAAATGCTGGATGATACTGTAGATTTAGCTGGCTATGATCTTGTGTGGCGAAATAAACCTGAACTACCTGTTGCTAATGAAGAAAATAAAAAAATTGAAAAAACCGTAAGTATTTGAACTATGTTCATAACCCATAAAGGAACTTTTTTTTTTTTTAGTTCATAAAAATGTTTGTTAATTTTTCTAAATTATTTATTTCAGTTGAAACAAAGAAAGATTGAAGTGGAAAGATTGAAAGTAATTTTAGAAAATAATATTAATAAAGGGAAAAATATCAAAGAGCATTTCAATGACTTGTGTCAAACTCTTAATTATAAGCAAGTAAGTAAATTTCGCATGAAACCTTACAACAAATTGTGTTTATAAGGATTTTCCTGTAATTGTATGCATTGTAAAAATCACTGAAGTTACAGTGTGTCAAATTCTTGTAGCTCAACATTAGGGTTTATGCTAACTATGCACATGATTTCCATATTTGTTTTGGAGATGACTAAAATGTTTTTATTTAACGTTTAGTTTAATTTATTTAAATTCAGAATATATGTATCTGTATAAAAAACTAAGGTATACAGTTTGAAGCAAACAAGTAAAGTAGGGGGAGGAGTAAAAAATATATTGTTAAGTGCAATTTGGCGATTATAGGCATCTTTTTTTTAAAAAGTTTTAAGCAATCAATACATATTGTATTCACACACACAAATATCGATACATATTATAATACATCAATAATGGGCCTTGCACTTTATAATTCACTTTCCTAAGTAGAAGAGTTTATATTTTTTGAGTGCTGATTTTCTTATTGCAGGAAAACACTTTAAATAAACTGGATATGAACTTTAAATTGTCAATAACAAGTATAAGGTGGTAAATCTTAAAAGTTGCATTTGTACACAATATAATTAAAATGAGAGGAATGGCTGGTCACCACCTTGAATCAAATGTAGTAGAATTTTTATGATTCCAAGACAAAAATACATATGACAACAGTTATTTGGAATCTATTCTTAAATGCATTACAATATTTCCACTTGAAAAAAAAAACACATAAACATATCCAAAAGAGTAATACTTTTTGAAAACTTATTAAACTAATTTATTAAAGCTTAAAATGCTCCTTTTAAATGGGGCAGCAAATTGGTAATTACCATAACAGACCTAGTACGTTCTGCAGGATCTGGTATCACTTTTTTTAGTGTGGCACCATATAGGTGTATACCAATTGCTACAATGTAATTTTGACAGCCAGTTTCCTCTCCAGAATTAGGCACTTGAACTTTGACAATGCAAAATTGTACTAGAAATTTTTTTCTGAGTGCACCCAAGCTAAATGGGCACTCTAGGGATCTTTAACCTGCTGCATGATCATGCAACATGAACACTTTCAATTGTTTGCATCATAAAAATCCACCGACTTGGACTGGGGTTGAACTTGTAAACTTGGGTGTACAAGGCCAGAGCCAAACCAACTACACCACCCAGCTAGATACTGAAACTTAAACTATGTATAAAAAGGGTACTTATGCATTATTGCAAAATAATTGCCAAGTTGGCAACCCCAATTCCACATATGTCATATGTGCTGAATTGGCAATCACGTGCTTCATTTCATATAATATTACCAATAGGTTGCAATAATACATAAGCATTCTGAAAAGTTTATAATAATAATAAACAAATGTGTTTTGAGAGGAGAAGGGGTACGGTAAATGTAAACATTCATTAACTCCAACTCAGTGGTACAACAGCCCATGAGGGCCAGGGCCTGCTGTGCCCATCCCAGTATACCTGACCTTTGGGCTCTGAGATCCATGAGCAGATGCCCCGATCAGGTGGTCAGTCTGAAGTGAGACCCCCAGTGTTTAAGTCTCCAAGCAAGCTTGGTACTCATTTATCGACCCACTGCAGTAGGGATGAAAGGCTGAGTCAACCTTTCTCGGCCCAGGAATAGAACCCAGACCTGGGGTGGGGAAGTGCAACATGCTACCACTGAGCCTTCAAAACATTCATAAAATGGAGATGAAATCTGTAAGTTGACCTGTGGAAGCTTATAACAAATCCGGCATAATGCAGAGTGGGTCAAAGTAAACTTATTGAAGTGAAGTGAGTCACTACACTAATTTGTGTAAGCACTTGACATTTTAATAAAACATTGTAAATCAAGCATAGTGAGAGGAATAAAATATTATTTGTAATATTATTTAAAATGAATATATTTACTTTTTTCAGTCTTTAATTACTTGTTTAGAAAAAGAATGTACAGAAAATTTTCTGCTTTTTTTTATTATAAATACAAATAGAAAAAAAATCTTCAAACTCACAATTTTATTCAATATATCACTGAAATTTCTCACAGTAAATAACTAGCTAGACAGAAATATTTTTTATTTATAATAAATTGGTCAAGTAATAGATGAGAAATTGATGTTAAAGTAATACTTTGTGTCATTCTCAAATAGCTGCCATATAAAATGTAGGTATTTACATATTAACCAAATTTTACTAAATCAAAAAACCTTGCCTGATCAAAAAATGTTAAATGTTATAATCACATGTGTGAACATCATTATTGTGTTTACATGCATTGGTATAGTGTTCCAAGATCAGCTGCATATCATGTGTTTGGCAAAGTCTTTTTAATTTGATGAGTTGATCAATGATCTAATACTCAGGTACCATCATATATATGTAATCAACATAGAGAGGTTATTTTTTTTCTCATTTAATGTAACATGGCACGTTCATAGTATGTAAATATATATTTTGTGTGTGTGTGTGTGTGTGTAAATAAATTAGAAATTATAAATTTTGGAAGTTCTACTTTGTATTATTTTAAATTTCTGGTACTTATCATGCCATTGACCAATTCGTTTAAATCAAAAAACATTGCCGAATTCTGCGATATGCAGCCAATAGGGAAAAACCGTTTTCATACATGCTTCAAAATGATAAAACTGTCAGCATGTAGCATTATTTTTTTATTTGACAAAATGGATCAATAGTATGCAAGTACCAAATTTTTCAACCTTTTTTATTTCCTTTCTTTTCCAATTCCTTCAAATCAAAAAACATTGTTGCATGCTGCGATATGCAGCCAATAGTGAAAAACCATTTTCATAGATGCTTCAAAACAATAATACTGTCAGCATGTGGCGATATTTTTTTTATTTGACAAAATTGATCAATAGTTTAATATGCAAGTGCCAAATTTCTCAACCTTTTGCATTTATATTTGAATATTTGTAGCAACTTTATAAGTCCAAACAACATGAATTGGAAATGGAAGTGCATGCTGAAAAAATTTTGGAACGAGAATATAGTCGTTTGGAACAAGAGATTAAAGCTGCTAATCAGGATATTAAATCTTTAAAAGTGAGAGAGAAACAGAGAGAAGTAAGTATTTTTCTTATTATGAATCATTTAGTAGATATTAATTGAATTTCTAAAATGCATTATATTAGATATCTAAATTTCAATTTAATTTTGGAACCATTCTTTCACTGTCAGATTTGGATGCTTATGTATTATAGTTCTATAATTAAAGTCATACTATGGAAATCTGCTTATCTAGTAACTCTGCATTATTAACATAATTGTAGTGGGCTATAATGTTTAATCAAAGCCCCTAAAATGTTATTTTTTTCATGAAAAAATAGAATTATTAAAATTCAACAGTAAAATGTGCTGATGTTATTTATTATGTTACCTGTTTACTGAACTGTTTTATTTTTGACATGTTTGCTAAAGAACATTAAATTTCTATTTTAATTAGAAAAGTTAGGGAGGGTACTTTTCCATTTTAATCATACCATGCATTGTGATGCTGAATTGGCACACATTTTGACTTCTTTCTTTTCATTATACTATGCTTTCATTGAACTAAAAGCTGAGTCAAAAGAAAAATCACTAAAACAAAAAGATGCCTAGTAATATGGTTGTAATAGAAAAAGGCCAAATTAAATTACAAGAATCATCAGTCATTGCAAATGTAAATTTATTGAGTTTAGTAAGGATGAAAAATGTTATAAAAACATAAGTTGCCCTCTGTTTGTTAAAAGTTATTCTTATATAATTTTATTTATTAATAATGATTTTATTTATTATTATCTAAACAATTTTCATTTATGTAACAAGTTAAGGGAAAGCTTTACTTTTATCCACTGGAATATTAAAGAAGCTTTGAAATCACATGACAATACAATCTTCTCTCCAAAATACTTGCAAGTTTTGTATTTATTAAATTTTCATTTCTAGCTTTTAATATTATATACATTTGTTTATGTGAATCCAATAAATATAAATACATGCACAATTTTTATGATTGAGGGAAATATACATTAGTCTGAAATTTAAAGTAGAACTACAAAAAATGTTGGAATTCAAAATATTTCTTTTTTAGCTCAGTTGCGCATCTTTTTAATTACACACTTTTATAACTTCAAATGCATGATTAATTATATTGAAAAAGAATTATTTTTTCAATTAATTTGAAATTGCATTTAATGTATAAGTAAGAATTCTTAATTTAGCACCAATGTTGTTAAGTGAATTATTATTCACATTAAAAGTAGTAAAACTTTATCATTTATATTCTTTTCAGACAGCTATAGCTGAACACACAGAAAAGAAAGAGCAACTAAAAAACATTATTCAGTGGGATGAAGATGCATTGATGCAATATCTTGAAAAATCTGCACAAGTGGAAAAAGACAACATGGCTTTGCTGAAATATACCATTGAGGATGATAGCAAATTAAATGTTTGTTCTCATTCTATTGAATACACTTTAAATAATTTAAAGGAAATTTTTAAAATTTTCTGACTTAAGTTTTTAATAATTTAAATTTAAAATTGATAACACTTTTAATATTGATACTCTAAAAGAAAAAAAGGATTTTTAAGTAATTCCAATGATCTATTGAAAAATTCCTTGACTTTTTAACCTCATCATAATGCAGTTTGTTGAGTTTGATGAGAAAATCTGAATTAATGCTATATTGTGTAGTTAATATCATTAAAATTTCTTTTTATAAATTTCATATCCTTTGAATTCTAAAGTACAATTTTTTAAGTACTCTTTGCTGGATTATCTGTATGATTTAACTATATATCCTAAGAAATTAAAAATTACGCTTTATTGCATTTTGTGTGTGTGAAAGAGTACTAACTTTTTTTTCTTATTACTTTGTAAATAACAAACTTATGTAGCTAAATCATTGTAATAATTTATGAATATTTGTATATTATTAGTTTTATTCCCATACATGGTATTTATTGGATTTATTATTCATGTTGATAATCTTTTAAGTTTGGAGAATACAAATTTAATAAATAGTTTTAATTCAAAAAACATTGAATTTAATTATTTCATTAAGAACAAACTATTATGCACTATTGGAAAAAATATTTTTGGAATAAAATCACTAACTTGGTATTTTTATAAGTTATAAAATAGGTTGTAGTCATCATTAACAACACTAAATATTATCAAATATAATTTTAGAATATTATTTTTATGCATATATAATGCTAATTTTGCTTGTAGAAAGTACTAAATTCATAATTCATAAATTTATCATTACCTATGAAATGCAAAAATATATTGAAAATAAAATAATTTTGCCTTAAAATTTTTTGTAAGTATATCACATTTGTTGCAGTTTTTATAATGTATAAATTTACTTCCTTTAAAATTAGGAATTGGAAATGAATATTGAAAAGTTGAACAAGGAAGCATATGAACAAAAAAATGTCCTCGAGGAAGTAAATACTGAAGTTCTCATTGTACAGGTAATCAATAATATCTGTTGTCTATATATAAATATTCTATAAAACTGCATTCTAATAGATTCTGTTATTTAATGTATTATATTTAAAATTACATTTATTTGATTCAAACAGACTGAAATGGATCATATCCAAGATGAATTTCAAAATGCATATGTCGAACGGAATAATTTAATCAGTAATTGGGAGAAAGTAATTCACCAGATTCAACAAAGAAACAAAGAAGTAAACAAACTGTCTGAGGTATTTCACTTCATTTTAATCATTTTATTACTTCATTTTTTTGTGAAATATCTAACAGAAAGTTATACAAATAAAACAATTTAATAAATGCCTCGCTTACCCAATCAATTAGCATTGATTGGGAATTTCTGAATTTTTTAAAATTTCAGTGTTAAAACACTTGATTGACTTCAAAATGTATGCATTCAAAACAAATTTTGCTATCAATACTACTAAATAACAATTTTTTTACAATTTATGATATTTATTTAAATTCATTATTTGTTAGGGTTTTGAAAAATGTACACTATTGTATCTTTTTTTTTCTACTTTTTGTTTTATGGAATTAATCTATTTGGCAAGTGAGGCATTCATATATCAATGGCGTTTACTGAATACTCTAAATCCTCTTGAACCACTAAGAATTATAAAATGTTTCTTAAAAGTTTTGTTTCTATGTATTACATTTCAAGAAGAAAAATACCGTCTCCTCTGTCCCTTCACATGCTAGCAGTTTTAATAGTAAAAGATTGTATAGTTTATGACTAACTGTTTTATCTTGAAGGAAAGACAAGTTGAAAATGAGAAAGGTATGTTTGATGCAATCCTAAGAACAATTATTAAACCTTTTACAGAGCAAACAAAAATTTGTTGAAATTTGCCGAAGGTCATCAGTGTTGTGTAATTAATATGAAATTACCAAAAATTCAGTATATGATATATATATATATATATATATATATATATATATATATATATATATATTACATAATAGATGTTGAATACTAGGAAAATTTTCAAACTGATTTCTCGAAACTTAGTTGTAGTAAATTTATTACATAACACCAAATGATATCTTAAAATCTAAGATATACTTCCCAAAGTAGCTTAAATTTGGCATATTATGGTTGTGGTAATGTTATTTTTAGAATAAATGAATAAATATTGTGAAAATTACATAGTACTCAATATCATTCTCTCCAGGGATCACATATCTTATAATGTGCATTGCTAGTTTAGAAATAAAATTTTGTATTATAGAATATTTAAAGTTGTTCAGAGGTTAACATGTTAATCTAAAAAATATTAAAAAAGGAGGTAAATAATTTTAAACTAAGACAATAAGTATTTATAAATGAAAGTGAAATATTTAATTATTAAGTATTACGTTTATAATCCAGTAATAAAATTTTATTAAAAATTTTGATCCATGTATTCATTTTTAAAATTAAAATTTATGCTTGTGTGAATAAATACTGTTATATTCTAACAAAGCAATTGCTTCTTCTTTAAAACATTAAAATCTTTTGAAAAGATCTGGGAAAAAATTTAAGATATAAATAGTTTAAAGAAAAACTTTTATAGCCTTAATTTATATTATATTTTGTTCTTATTTCTCTAATTCTCCATGTCAATTCGAAATTTCATTGCATTAAGAAATTTTACATCTTACATTGCATTGAATTTTAGAATATATATATATAATTCTAAATCTCTCTCTTTCTCATTTTAAATAAACAAAGCAATTTTTTACTCGCAAATCAGTTCTTGTAGTATGAGACTTATTGTATGTAGGTATGTGTAAAGGTTCTTCACATTTGCTGGTTTATCTCAATTTATATTATTTGCTGTAATTAAATATTCAAAATGAATTTACAATTTTATGTATTCCTTTTGTTTGGTTTAAAAATTGATTTAAGAAATTTGGATGGGATTTAAATCTATCTAATGTTATGATGAAATGTGCATCTTAACTTGCAAATTGAAAAAGTAAAATATATATATATATATGTATTACAACTAAGGCTTTTAAAGTTTCGAAAAAGAGAATTTCCTGGATTTTTGCTTATTCAACAGTTTTTTAGGCTTATGTTGTTTAAACATAGAGCTATTTTATCTGCTAAGAATCTGAAAAGCTCAAGAAAAACCCAAAGTTTCTCTGTGACCCAGAAGAAAAAGTTCTTTTTAATTGAAATAGATGGGGGAAAAGGGCATGAATAAATTGCATTTATTACATGTGTGTATATAGACAATGTTTTTGAAAAAAAATATATGTATTGACTATAATCTGTCCAAAGAAATTCTTTTGTGTGAAATGAATAATTATTTAAAGTTGAAAACTAAGCTTAATATTACATTTCTAAATGTCAAAGTCATATTTTACTTTATTATATATCTTTTTAGTATATAATGAAACTTAGAGAGGAGGAAATAACTTTGAGACGTTCAATTAAAGAACAAACAGACCTCTTATCTGTAGAAATGTCACGAAATAGGGATTTGGAACACAAAATTGAAGAAAGAGATCGTATTGCTACTGATTTAAGAAATCATATCAAATATGCATCCGAAAATGAAAAAGATTTGAAAGCACAGGTAAGAGATTCATTTACCTTTTATATAATCCTTGTCTTATCTTTGTTTAACTAAGAAAATAAAAATGTCTAATAAAAAAATGTCTTTATATTAAATGAATATGGTTTCTTTTTTAAACTAATTCTCTTAAATTGCTAATTTTTGCAATATTCTTTTTTTTATTTATGCTTATTACATTCTTGCTTCAAGTTTAAGTATTCCAATATATTATATCCGACAAAACTTTACTAATGTTTCTAAAATTATTTTTGCTTATTCGTTTTGTATTGATCTTAAATAAATTTTAAGTATTATTTATTTAAATATATGAAGAAAAAAATAAATGATTTCTCAAAAGTTACTGAAACTAAAACCTCATAAGGTTTATGTATATGAAATGTAAAAGTATCATTGCTTCTGCCTTAAAGCATTCTCTGGTCATTAGGAGACTATGTTAGTATGTTCTTTTACTTTCAGTTATTTTTTTATCTCTAGGCTTTTAGTTTTTGTGTTATTTCATAGTAATATTTTATAAAGTTGATCTATCATGTAAAGGCAATTGCTTATAAGCCATTCCAAGGAATTTTAGCTTCATTGACATGCATTGCTCTTATTTCTAGAACCTTGCTGTGTTGAATGTTTTAATTTGCTACTGAAAATATTTACTTTGTAGTCATTTGATTAGACCCTTTTAATATAAAATTATGCTTTTTGGGTTGACAGTTTTATATTCAGTACAAAAATAGTAAATGTATTATTAATAAAATTGGCAAATATAAAAGTATGAATAGTATGAAATACTCATACTTTAAGGACATATGTAAGAGCATAAAATAAAGAAATAAAAAGAGAAGAAAAATTTGCATACTTTAAATAAATAATTTAATTACATTTATGAGAAAAAGCTAAATATTTTTACCAGGAAAGGAAAATCATAATGATTTTCTAATTTTGTTGTAAAAAAATTTAAAGACTGTTTTGCATTTGTTTAACTTGAGTAATCAGATGAAAAAGGTTTTGAAAATTATTTAAATCCAAAACATATTGTTGTAAGAATAAATTTAGTCTTGAAATCTTTCTTTTTAAAAAAAGAAAACATCAATTTGTTGTATATCATTCATTGATTTAGAATCAAAGTATGGATTACATGCAAAATACGTAAAGATATATTTTTTTTTAAATTAAAATTTACTTTTCAGCTGTCAACTGTTAGAAATGTTCTGAATAATGTGCTATATCTGAAGCAAGTTGCAGAAAATAATTTCAAACAATGTGAGAAACAACTGTCTCTAAAGAAGGAAAGGTATCTAACATGTTTTCAATAAGGCTTATAGTAGCATTGATTTTATTTTAGCTTTCATTTTATTACTTGTTTTGTCACACTTTTTTTAGACTTCAAGTAGTTGAAAAAAGTAACAAGAATATTGAAGATAAAATAGAAAAATTATCTAAAGAAACTTTTGAAGCTGATCATTATACAAGAGAACTTGAAGCTATACTTCATAGTGAAAATGACAAAAATTTTAAAATACTAAAAGAAGTTGATATTCTAATCAAAGATATCATGACGTACGATCATGAAATAAGTGAATTGAAAACCAAAGAAAAAATTGTGGAAACCCATAATAAGGTACAGTTTTTATTTCGATATCCAATTGCTTTTTGATTATTTTTAAAAGGCCTTTTTTATGCGTGATTAAAGATTTTAATCAACATACACATGTATATATTATGTTTTTATTTTTAAAAATTGTCTTATGCAAGGCCACAACCTTTATATCATCGAATTAGTAATAGTAATGCTTTTAATAAAACTTTAAATTATTATTAGACTGCAGTGTCTTAAAATAAATTTAGATTTGGTTATCTGGGATGTTTCATTTGCCTCATCTTCATCAATAATCAAAATTCTTTCGTTGCAAAGTTGCGTAGGTGAAAAACAGCTGACAACTCCAGTTAATTGAATAATAACAAATTTATTAGTTTTCGAGCACTAACTACTCGAAGACAAATCGATGTATGTACACACAAAGAATATTAAAGCAGATTATTTATAGTAATAGAAAAACGTTATAAATAAGCTTTACAGCGCTCTAGAAACGGCTCTTTAGAATGGTTCCACTTTCAAGAACTCAGGCAAATGAAGTCTTCTTGTCTTATTCAAGACAATGCACAAGTAAATTCTTCTCTCAAGTGACTGACTTCTGAACTCTACCCATCCTTATGTAGCCTCATGGAAATTTCTGGAAGGGTCAATGCCAGAGACTTCTCGATGGTTCTGGAGCGAAATAATTTTTCGCTTTATTTGTTACCAAAGGCGATAAAGTCTCCGATCTGGTAATCCTGCTGACTTTTTCTAGCTGACATCTTCTAGGATTGCCATTATCTTATTCGAGTATATGCTGGAAAGCAAATTTTCACAAAGGAGAATGTTACTGCTGGGGAAACAATATACGTGGGTGTTTCAGTATTAAGTTAATATTTTTGCTTGATGTTTTTTTAGAAAGATTGTTCTAAAAGTTACAGAAACATCTGTATTCATTTGAAACTGCTTTATGTGCATTCTTAATTGCTGTTATACAATCAACCTCTGTACGAAGATATTGAATGTATCAATAAATGTACTATCCACATTTTTCTACTGTTTCTTTTGCTTTCTACTTGCTTCTGTAAAAGGCTGATATAATAATTAGCTTGTGGTGTTTACTAATTATTCTGAAGGTAAAATTTGTGTACATGGAAAAAAATATCACTTCATTTATCATATTTTTTGTATAAAGGCGTATCAATAATCTAGTTTTAAGAGTTTCTTACAGAATGTAATTAATTCAAGAATGTAAATTAAATTTTTTTAGGCTTTTAAAGATTTAAATTAATTATTCAAATAATAAAGTGTAAGCTCAGATTTTTTTCTACGTAAGAAGCTTAAACTATTGAATGCTAAGAAATTATTTATGGTTACTTATTATTTTTTTATTTTGTATCATAAAGAAAGTTTAATTTGTGAGTAAGTTACCATTTAATACAAGTTAAAATACTTTAAACAATAAATCAATGTATAATAAAAACATAATTTTACTTGAAAATTATTTAATTTTCGAAGTCCCTACTTATTTACTATTACTAATATATATGTATACTTATTGAATTAATTGTTACCCAAATTCTTAGAGAGATATATCTTCAAAGATTTAGTAATAATTAGTATTTCTCTTTGTAAATCGAAATTAATAAATCCCATGCTATGTAGTGGAATATTTTATCTTATTTTTAGAATTAATTAGATTTTTTATAAATAAACCTCAAAAAATTATATTAATTGAAAGTTAAATGTGAAATATATGTCTCACTAAACTTTAAAAGAATATTACTTATTTTGCTAAATAAAGTATAACTGCCTATCTGTATTAGGATTGCCAAGCTGAAATACGAAATTTGAATGCCAGAATATATACTATTGACCAACTCAGATTAAAACAAGAAAGTGAAATGTACGAAATAGTAAGTATATACACGCTTTTGATCACATGAATTATAATGTAATAATTGCACGAAGAGTTATTTATTTTATGCTATAAATGTTACCGGCAAAGTATGAAACCCAGAACTCTATATAATGTTTAAATCTTGCCGGTAATGTATGAAATGATTCATATTTCACACACTGCTTAGACATTCTATAGAATGCCGTATGAGAAACCAGAAAATATGAATTACATCTCCGATTCGTTTCAAATATTGCGTGGCAAGACACGAGACTTTAAACGCGTGCCCCAGGCTCAGAATTTGTCAGTAGCATTTTGCGGTTTGTTTGGGAGTGTCAAAATACTCAATTTTACTTAAACTTCAACAAAAAATAGTTTTTCTCTCTTGTGCTGCATGAAAATGTAGGAGCAAGCTATAGTGATAGAGAAGGAGTCATGGTCTATATCAGGAGTCAGCCACATGTGGCACGGAGTACAAATCTCGGTAACACTCTGCACTACTTAACAAATGTGTCCCTTTTTGAGTGGATGGAAATCGATAAGTTTGTAATGGACCTTATTTGACAAACAACTCCAGAATTATGGACAATTACGGAATTAAGACAAAATTTGGAAGTTTTTTTTTGTAAATTATTGAATGTCATTGCCGGAGATATTTAATTGTTTGAAGAGATTTAATTGCATGTCCTCTGCTTTTCCGATTTTGGTTCTGTATATCTAAGTAAAATATCTTTCCTCATTCGGAAAATATTTCGAGTCCGCAAAGAAATTGTTTAACAACTGAATGCTCAGAATCATATCCAATTGGAAGTCACAAATTGCACCCCAGACTTTGTGATATGAAAGTAGAGCGATACACACAGCTCTAGGTTCACGTTAAAAATGTTATTTATCATTTTATTCAACTGTACTTTAATGTAATTTTACGTTGTCTATTTCTTATTTTAATAAATATGTTTAAAAATACACAATATATGTAAAATTTCGAGTTTTTCTTTCTTTCTTTATTTTTGTTGAAGAAATAGTTATATTTTATGCTGTTTATTTTTATGTTAAGAAATATCTTTAAATGATACAAAATTAATATATAATAAAACTATATTACTGGCTTCTATTCTCTAAGTCTTCATGCATTATCACGTGAATCAAATTGTTTCAAAAATGCCCTACTGTGTGGCAGGCTGAATCCTAATTGGTAGATTGGTGTTTAGCACATTACAGCTAAAAGGTTGCCGACCCTGGTCTATACATATGACGACGAGTTGCCCGAAATTCGAGTTAATGCTGCAAAAAAAAATTAACTTAAACTCTGCTTACTAGAACTTAATAAGTGTGACATATAAAAAGCCAAAATGACTACTAAAAAGGGACCCATATGATGTGATGTTTATGAAAAAATAAAAGTGAACTCATTTAACATGTTAAAGAAGGCGTCAGTACTCCTTTCCGTGGATCAAATGGTATCGGGCCACTCAAGGAGCATCAAACTATTTCCGTTTTATTCACTGGGGTGTATTTCTCTTGCGACTTTCCATGGAAATTGCTTTATATTCCTTTTTGGGTGTAGCTGAATTTTATTCGAAAGGAATATTAAATCAAAACAATTTAAAATATAAACAATCCACATCCCACTCTCAGCGAGCAGCGGTAAAATTATCAAACTTTGACCGGTCCCTGAGAATAAAAAGGTTGGAAGCAGTGTTATACAGTATTATGTTACGGATTCTGAGTTATTTTACATATTTCAAGAAGCTCATTTGGCTAAGGGACACGGAAAACGTGATAGAATTCTGAAAGAATTTTCGACTAAATACAAAAACGTTACACGTTATGATATTGAACTGTACATCCAACTTTGTGAGCCTTGCTAGAGAAAACAGAAAATTATTTTTAAGAAAAGGCATTGTTGTGAAACCTGTGTTTTTTTCCTTCCGAATGCCAATATATTGGCACTTGTAATGAGTGGGAAAAGAATGGTTTCCATCGAATTGCAACTTCTGAAGGAATTTTTAAACAAGTATATGCGAAATCACAATTTACTGTATGCCTTAAGAACTTGCTTATATTAAAAGTATTCCTGGCTGCGCGAGATTCCTCTCCTGTCAGTTGCAATTACTCATTCCAATGGAAGCGGCTAATGATCCGTCAAATGTATGAGTAAAACCAAGTACAAAAATAAAAATTGTCTCTGCGTAAAAAATGTAATGAAATATAATTCAAAATGCCACTCAAGCCTACCATGTTGCAACAAGTAGGTTACTTTTAATTTCTAAGTATACGTTGCCCTTTATCTTAACCGTCCTGAATATTTTTTTAAACTTTAACAAAATATGTCTGACTGCCTCTTGCTTTTTGTACACTCCAAACAGAAAAGTAGGAGGAGAAATGAAAGTCGCAAACAGAGAATCATGTACCATCCATAGTAAAGGATATGCATAGTGCGATTCGGAATTTATTAAAAAGGTAATTTACTATAGAAAAATCAAATGTAATTGTTTGATAAAATAAAAATCTATTTTAATCTAAAGGGCATTTCTATTATCAAAAAGGATTTATTTTAAAACAACAACAAGTAACATTGTGGATTTACAAATATATATATATAAATTTCCCCTCAAATAAATTTCAAAATGAAAAAACTTTAAAAATCTGATATCTGAATTTTTTTTAAAAAAGAGTTGGTGGGTCGTAACTTACGTACTGGCGGGACACATGCGGTTCGCGGGCCGTGTGTTGGACACCCCTGCACTAGAAGACCCCCACATCGCATGCTGCTAAAAAGATCGAATGAGCAAGTGCGAACTGAAAGTCATGACCATTTTTTTTCTCCCTATATTAATGGTAATATCATGATTGAATGGGTACCCCAAGGCCAAATGGTAAACCAGCAATACTACGTTAATGTCCTGAGAAAGCTTAGAGGAAGTTCGAGAAAGAAAAGACTCCCCAGCGCACAATACACTCTCTGTGAAATAGTTCTTGGTGGGAAAACGCATTACTAGAGCATCTACCGTACTCACCAGATCTCACATCATGCTTCTTCCTGTTTCCAAAAGTGAAAAACCCATTGAAGTTAACACATTTTTAGTCTGTAGAAGAGGGAAAGGCAAAAACGGCAGGCTTACTGAAGAAGGCGATACCTAATGAGTAACGGAACTGCTTTGGACAGTGAAAAACTCGTATGCTGCTACGTATTGATAGGGAAGGGGAAGAAAAGTTATTTGTAAATTTGTTTCAATAAAGCTAATTTTTTAGACTGGCCCGGTTACTTAATCGTCACACTTTGTATATAGCTTACTTGCTTTCTTTGTAAGGGCGCCCCCCCCCCTCGGGTACCCTTCTCCTAGACTATCAGCATGAGCTAGAGGTGTAGGAATAAAAGAACTACTAGAAGCTGCCATGAGTTTAATATGACTTTATTAAGATCTTAACTTAAACCTTTAACAGATTATATAATAATATGATATGTGAGAGAATCTGCGGTGGTTAAACACGCAATATATAATACCGAAATAACGTAACCCGGACCAATATCAATAACTAACTCACCTAAACTTAATTTCAATGCGATCACAGATCCAAATATTTAGATAGTCACTCCTACCTTTAATGTCGATCTATCTGATCCTAGTTGAAGTTGCGGTTCACTGGCGTGCAATGGTATGCACCTTGACCTAAGGGCTCTCTTCCACGGGTAACTTCTATTGGCTGTCACTTAACTTCTCAAAACCTCTTCACACTTGAAATACGGACTACCATAACATTCCCCAAATGCCACCTGGCTTGCTCTAAACTTCTGTTATTTAAAAGCTTCCTAATTTGCATCTTTCCTTCACGCTTTACTTCTTGGGTTGGTTGGAAAAGAGTCGCCATTCATTCTGGCCCCCCAAAGAACCCCAAAAGGACATGTTGATGAAAAAACGCGTAAGCCCGTCACCTCTTTAACAGGAAAGAAAGTTAAAAATTAATATTATAGCCATTGTGACGAGTCAAAAATCAAACACAGTCGTAATGATTCATCTCTGGTGATTTATTTTCCTGTACGTAGGCACTCTTCTAGCTACTAAACTGTTAACAGTTCCATCGCAAATGAAAATATCGAGAGAAATTCTTGCGTGAGAGAGGGTACACACCAGATCTGTAGCAGCTTAATGATTCACTCTCTTGCGATTTCCGTTCTACCTCCAGAAGCAAACCGTACCAACACTCTGTCTGGTGGCGCCATCTGGTAGTTTGAGATATTAACAAATGCTAATATTATATTACCACTAGTTACAATATGAATTTTAATTAAACTTCCAGTTTTTGCGATAAAAATATACTTTCTTATTTAAGTGAGTGTAGATACCCATCTGAAATTGTAGTCGTTAGTTTGTTTATTATCTTGAAGTGTTATATAAATTAATCATTATAACGATCAACAACTATTTCATAAAAATTATTCTTTTGGTTAAAAGTCAGTATCTCCTAATACTTAAAATGAAGTTTTTAAGTGATATTTGTTATTTCATTCATTGACAGGAATCAAAATTAGAAAAACTTCGGCGAAGAGTGAAAAAAATGTATGGAGTTACAAACGAAGAGGAGCGACGAAAACTGGAAAAAGAACGTTCTTCACTTTTGATTGCTTTGGAGGAAAAGAAAGGTTCTTTAAATATGCTGACAGAGGAACTTAAGCTCATGAGGGTATTTCTGTCTCTACTAATAAGATGTAATTTATATAAAAAGGAGACATATAAAGGTTAAGATAGAATGTTATGCAACAACAATTGCTAAATTTAAAATGAAAATTATATCCTAAGAATTCGTTTTCACTACTTATTTTGGAATATACTCTCAAAAGTAATTGTTGAAAAATAGCATATATATCTCTCTCTCTGATTTCATTAAATAACTAATAATTCTGTCGATGCATTAAAAAATTTCTAATTTTCAATTACATTGGAAAACCCCGTTTTCGTCCCATGAAACTTCTAAAGTATCTTTTTATGCTGAATTTAAATCTACAATCAGAATTTCTCAATCACCCACAGCTTTTGTACAATAATATTCTTTAATTATTGCTTCATGGAATTTTCGGATTTTTATTCTCTTTATATACACCCATCGGCTCTATTAAAACTGCCTTTGACGGTGAAATAGGTGTCATTCACCGAGCACTTTTACAACTACAGACTCGCTTAGAACATTTTTTAAAAGTAGTGTTTTTATCAGACTCCAATGCTGCCCTTCAAGCTATTGTCGTACAAAGTGATTTCCGTTTCTCAACTGTCGATTACTGATTCGATCTTCTCAATTGGCTTGCCGGCAAAGAGGTTGCACTTGAATGGATCCCTGGCGTCATTTTTTCCTTGTATTATGTTTGTTATGATGCCATTTGAAAAAAAAAAGATATTTGTTCTGGGAATACTGACTTACTGAGTTATTTCCTCTTAGTGACACTATTCAGAGCTACCTGTAGCCCCTGACCTAACAACCGCAATGACGCCTAACATAATATGGAGACTAATAACGACATGGGAAGTAAGTTCCCGTAAAAAAAAAATAGTTGCAAAAATCGCTGATAGATGTACAACCTCTGAAGATAAAGTTTGGTGAATAGTCCTGTAACATTAACGTAGATGAAATGTTAACAAAAGTTACTTTTTACCGTCCTTCTCAAAATAGTCACCTCCCATAACTATACACCACTTAGATCTGCTATACACGTCCTGGAAACTTTGCAAGAAGTCTTCTTTTGAGATGGAGTTCAAAAGCCTCGTCACGTTTCGTTGGTTGTCAGAAATATCGTCAAAACTCTTTCCTTTCAAAGCGAGTTTGAGTCGTGGGAATAGGAAGAAGTCTGGAGGATTGAGATCTGGCAAGATGGGTGGATGTTCAGTTGGCATCATCCCCTTTTTTGCGAGGAACTGTGTGACAATATCGGCTGTGTGAGGGCAAGCATTGAAAAATCATGAACCTTGTTGTGCGTACTGGAGATCTACCCTACGTAGACGTTTCACGGAGTGGGTCAAAATTTCAATGTACCTTACTGCATTCATCGTCCAGCTATCATGCACGCAGTTAATCGGTCTTTCGTAATTAATTTACTCAATGTTTTTTTTTTTCATCACTGACGGATATCGCCGGTCTTACTCTACAAGGGCTGTCAAAAACACTTTCCCGACATTCTCGAAAACGGGCGAACCACTCGTGTACACACTTCACGGACAGTGAATGATCTTCATAAACACGGGCCAACATCGAATAAGTTTCTGTCGGCGCCTAGCCAAGCTTAAAAATTTTTTTTAAATTGATTTGTTCGTTCATTTTCCTGTTTTCAGTTAAAAACCAATGCACAAAACAAGCACTTTGTAAAACAAGTTATACACGGAACACAAACGACGCTCAACTGAACAACGTTGGGGGCAGATGGTCAACACCTGCCGCTACGCATGTGCAGCATTTTGTTTGTTTTGTTGCCAGATCGGCCGTTCTGACTTCATTCACCGAACTTTACTGTCAGAGATTGTATTTATGGCGCTATCATAGCTAACCAAGCCGAAAATCTGCATAAAACACGGCTATGAAAGCGTAATCTAGATTTATGCTTTCATATGAAACGTTCGCGCCAGAAATTTCGGCTATCAAAACATGTAAACCAGGGATTCTAAACCACTGTGCCACGGTACTTTTGTGTGCCACCATTTCCCCCTAAATTATTGAAGAAAAAAATAAAATCCGGAACCGAATTATTAGGCAGTTTTATAGAAATAAACTAGGGATGTTCGTGGTATATTTTACTTACTCTTTCGTGGAAAGATGGAAGTGTATTACAGATAAGTAAAATTATTTTAAACTTATTGTATTTTTAGAGTCCTCCAAATTTTGAAATTGTTAAAAGTGACCCGCAACAACAACAACAAAAAAACATTGAGAATCACCGATGTAGACATTTTCGAAGAATAGCTGAATGAGTCAACTCTTTCCAATTGGCATACAGTTCGAAATTTCCAATGTTTCGGAGAATATGTCATTTGACCATTAAAATTTTTCGGACCATGATCTTAATGAGGCTGTCGAGAATTAACCCCCCCTCCCCGTCGAGACCGATGCCGGGGCCAGTAGTTGACCCATGCATTCCAGGGACAATGGAGTGTTTGTTGATTGCTGCTAGGCACTTAAAGGGATTTTCCAGATGCACTATATTTTAAGTAAGTCGAAATGTATCATATGCACCACATTTCGTTCTCAATTAACATTGTGATACCCCGCACCCCTGGGGTATCATCTCTTCATCCACGCGACCTAGATTTGTAGGGATAAAAGATTGACCAATCGAACCTGCCATAATAAATCTAGTTTATTACTATCTCAATTTATATTAAGCAACGCAACACACAAGTCTTGGAGAAAATGATCAGGAGTGATGTGATGTAATTAACAATTCTTAGCAAATAGCGCATTAAATATGTGAAGACCCCCCCCCCCGGGTCTCACCCTGGACACCAAGATTAATTTGAGGCAAAGAATCACTAAGAGCCATTTTGTATAATAATAACTTGTTTTATTTTATCAAGTCTAAAAAAAAACTCTAATAACATATAATATTTCTATGTTACGTCGAATAAAAGGGATTTACCTTTTATATTAAATTAAACTACGAATAACTAAATTAATTAATAATTATGTTCAAGATCAAATAAGGTATACCGAAATACGAGGTCCGAGAAATACACGTACTCGAATTATTAGCTTTCATTAACTTTAACTAATTTTACTAAACTAACGCTTATTTTAAGCGTACATAAATTATATTTACCGCTGGTACAGAGTGTTTTTTTTTCAGGTATAGAAGTTTAAGTTTTCATTACTTTCCAAGATGGCGACCGATTTAACAGCTGCCAAGTGATTTATTCTCAGTTTGGTTTGAGAATTCATCATGAATAGACTCACGCCTGAACAACGCTTTCAAATTGTGCAATTTTATTTCGAAAATAATGGTAGATTTTCATAAGCGAATTTTGTTTAGCGATGAAGCGCACTTCTGGTTGAATGGCTACGTCAACAAACAAAACTGCCGCGTTTGGAGTGAAGCTAATCCACAAGTGTATGTCGAAACACCGTTACATCCAGAAAAACTGACTGTTTGGTGCGCTTTATGGGCTGGTGGAATTCTTCTTCAAAAACGATGAAGGCCACAACGTTACAGTCAATGGTGATCGGTATAGAGCCATGGTTACTAACTTTTTCATTCCTGAATTGAACAATCATGATGTCCAGGAGCTGTGGTTCCAACAAGACGGCGCAACATGTCACACAGCTCGTGCCACAATCGATTTATTGAAAGACACGTTTGGTGACCGCCTAATTTCACGTTTTGGACCTGTGAATTGGCCTCCAAGATCTTGTGATTTAACACCGCTAGACTATTTTCTGTGGGGCTATGTAAAGTCATTGGTCTATGCGGATAAGCCACAAACGCTTGACCATTTGGAAGACAACATTCGCCGTGTTATTGCCGATATACGGCCACAAATGTTGGAAAAAGTCATCGAAAATTAGACGTCCAGATTGGACTACATCCGAGCCAGCCGTGGCAGTCCTATGCCAGAAATCATATTTAAAATGTAATGCCACAAGATTATCTTTCGAATAAAAAAAAATTCATGTCAATCGAATAATACATCGTTGTTTTATTGCAATTTAAAGTTCTATACATCTAAAAAAAACACCCTTTATATCAGCTTTCTAGTTCTTCCGTAGAATAGCAGCAATAAGTCTTCACTAACGTAATCTCCTGGAATCATCTAAATTTGAGGTTACTTTTGCTGGCTCAATAGCCTTCATCCTTTCTAGCTTACAACGCTCGACTTAAATACCCTATCTACTTTGCATATCCCGTTCACCTTTTGGAGTTGATTGGAAATATACGCGAATTTATAATCCCCCAAAAAATGCCTAAGAATATTAGTGGAAAGGTTCCGTACAGTTTCGTCACAAATCCTACTCACTCTTTATGATAGATTAACCTCCGATCCATTTTGTATAATAATAACTTGTATTTATTTTATCAAGTCTAAAATAAAACTCTAATAACATGTAATATTTCTATGTTACGTCAAATAAAAGGGATTTACCTTTTATATTAAATTAAACTACGAATAATTAAATTAATTAATAATTATGTTCAAGATCAAATAAGGTATACCGAAATACGAGGTCCGAGAAATACACGTACTCGAATTATTAGCTTTCATTAACTTTAACTAATTTTACTAAACTAACGCTTATTTTAAGCGTACATAAATTATATTTACCGCTGGTATATCAGCTTTCTAGTTCTTCCGTAGAATAGCAGCAATGAGTCTTCACTAACGTAATATCCTGGAATCCTCTAAATTTGAGGTTACGTTGCTGGCTCAATAGCCTTCATCCTTGCTAGCTTACAACGCTCTACTTAAATACCCTATCTACTTTGCATATCCCGTTCACCTTTTGGAGTTGATTGGAAATATACGAGAATTTATAATCCCCAAAAAGACGCCTAAGAATATTAGTGGAAAGGTTCCGTACAGATTCGTCACAAATCCTACTCACTCGTTATGATAGATTAACCTCCGAATTTTTATCCATAGCCGATTCCTTAACAAGCTAGGGTCTGTTCTATAATTAAACTTTAATAATCAATCTCTAACCGATATCACACGGCGATCAGCCACCAAGCTTTGTCTTCCTCTTGTATTTATTCTTTTAATATTAATCTTCTATATATATTATTATCCGACTTGATCCAGCTTCTATTCAACTTTCCGGCTTCTATAACCGACTTCAATATGGCTCCTATAATACTCTCCGGCCTCCAGCTGATTTCCACGTGAATGCCAAAGCTCCAATATATATAATCATTTCCTAACCTGCATATCTCGTTTTCTTCTTGAGAAGGTTGGAATGAAATGCCATTCTGGCCCCAAAGCTTCCCCAAGAGGATTAATAGAAGGCTCGATAAAGCCCCGTCACAACATGTGTCTTCAAGAGAACCATGAATAAAGAAGTGTCACATTTGAATTCAGAGTAAAAAATTCTATCAAGACCACATTTTTTTTCTCTTGGGCCAAAAGAAAAGTTAAATTTTGTTTTTTGACTAGTGTTATTAATATTTAGAAACTAATTTAATTTAATTTGTTAGAAAAAAATCAGTTGTTCAAAAAAGTAGTATTTTCTTTTAGAAATTCAAATGGTAAAAAGGATATAAAAATTCTAAAAAGAACGGGGTTTTTTTTTAATTAATTTTCAATTTATTGGCTTGAAGTAAAAAATTAGTTCATTAGTATAACTCTATACGTAGTTAAGTATAATATAGTTGTCTGAACTGAACTATTTATAAATTACAATTTAGAATGTTTTCTTTGTTCAATTATTGAACATGATTAGAAGTTCACTTCTTTGAGGAGCTTTCTTTTTTTACTTAGGATAAAATAGCTGTTTCTAAGAACCATTTAGAAGCAAACAAGAAGCTCAATACTGAACTCTCTGAAAAGATTAAATTCCTTGATTTTTACATCGCAAACTCAAACAAAACTGTGAAATGTTGTATTTCAAGAAAACAGGTAAATTTTTCAGATAAATCTTTGAAAAAATTTTATTTACACAGGAATGTCTTACTTCAATTATTATTTCATAAAAATATATATATGTTTGAATATTATTAAAAATAAAGAATTTTAACCATAATTCATCTAGAAAAATTTTCTGAGATGTAATTTGATTTCAGGAATTACTTGTTCAAGAATGTCTTGAAAGATTTCAAATGAAGAAATTCCAAAAATTATTGAACAAGAAAAACAAATCAGTGGCTTCGATTCAAAAAAGCAAGTTAGAGTTTGAAATGGTAAATGAAAGATATATTATCTCAATCTTTTGTTTTAATTTCAAGGTAAAATCTATAACTAATGGGATAAATAAATTCATGTGACGTCATAGTCACATGATAACTGCAATTAAGTATTTCGTGGGCTGTAAATTAAATAGTGGCAACTTCTCTAGAAACTCACAGAAGAGCGGGCATGTGCAAATAGGATTTGGGAGTGTTGAGGTGTTGCTGTTGTCGATGTGTAGAGTCTAGCTGGAAGGGGAGTGGCTGAGGGGTGTTAAAATGAAGATTTCCATTTCTATCGCTCTAAAGCATGTTTTCAAAAGGTGATCTGGGGTCGTGGCTTAAAATCGAGATTTCCCGGGGCAAAAAAATGCAACAGAATGTTTTCGAGGATTACGGGAAGCCTATAGTGGCATACGTTACTGTATTGGAATGTTACACGATGGGTTAAACAAGCGATACTCAACCCCCCTCCGGGCTATTCTGAGTGGCTCGTTCCTGGCCCATTGCACTAAAAAATTCAATTATTTAAAAACAATGTATTACAAATTTAGCGGAAAATCCTATCAATCAAGTAATCAAATACATCCATTGTGCCATCGATGTCGAGTTGCAAGATTTTTTATCTATTTGTAACTGTAACAGGTAATAATAACAAATAACAATGGAAGTAGTGAACTGAACTGAAATAGTGACTATTTTATGGATGAAATCGAGTTTAAATTATTTAACACTGTAAGCTTTGCTGGTGATTACGTCGAAGGAATGTAATGCATTTGTACTAGTAAGCTCACTAAAAGTTGATTTATACTTATGTTGCCATTACTTAATTTACAACCCTCGTATAATAAAAGGGTTTTTTTTTAATTTCGAAAAACTGTTTAAAAATAGGATTATTAGCATCCATAATTTAATTGCACACTTTTGTTACAAATTTCTAACTTTATACTCACTAATTAGTTGATTTTTAGAAATCAAAATTTTTAGGAAGCACACTTTTAACTGTACCCCGAACTTAAGCAATGGATGGAACAGGGTGATAACCGTGCAAGTCGAATTCGCGTAAGTCGGGCTGTAATTTCGAATATAAACACACATAAATTATTTTTAGTTGTTGCCAGAGACGAAAGTAAACAATAATTTAGAGAAAAAAATAATTAATAAAAGCTTAAATAACCTCAAATACAAAATTGCAAACCAAAGTTTTTTTGATGTAGAAGGTTTATTAAAAATTTAACAAAGGAGTCTGGCACTAATTTTGCCGGAGTTTTAGTGGTGCAGGGCGCATTTTTTTTTTTCTAGACTCCATTTAAAGTTTTTTCTGAAACTTGATTCCAAGAACGTCCGATTAATCGACGAGGTTTGAAAATCGCGTAACTCCGGGTTCGCGTAAGTCGGGGTATCGTAATGAGAGGTATTACTGTATATGTATGATATAATATTTGTGTGTACAAGATTAACACATGTGAGTGACTTCCCCCTGAAATCGCTCCCTCGCCGTCTTGCCTACCTAAGAGTGTGGGAGGAAACAAAGCAGGACCAGAAATTTCCATTATAACTATTATTTATTTTTACTCACACACCAATCAATAACAGGTTAAACCGCAAGTGAATGTCCTAGGAATGATATAGAGAAAGCAATAAACCCTAAGTGAACAAGCACAAGTAATCAATTTAATTTAACCTAATCTATCTTTGACTATAAATTCCCAATCCACTCATCTAATACAGTGACAAACTCCATTCTTTACTTAAGCTGCGAAAATCAATTACATCTCACCTTCGTAACGACATTCTCCTTCTATTTACAATTACAAAACTCTGACTTTATATAGTCGAACTAACCTACATATCAGGGTTTCTTCTTGAGAATGATGGCTGTGAATTAAATGCGAATGCTAGCCCAAAGATTCCCCAAAAGGATTAGTAAGACGATTCCGTACAGATCTGTCACACACATTAATTACTTTCTTATAGTATAGAAATGTTCGTAAAAAGAAAGAAATATGTCTTGATCTGAGTTTTACTTTAAAAAGTAATTGAGAGAAAAAGTGTTTTTGGTTCTTTTAATATAGCATTTTATTCCAGGAAATTTTCTCAGCTTGAATGTGTTAAGCTAAATAATCTAATATAAATTTTTAATATAACCACAAACATTTTAAACTATTTCGGTTTTCATTTTATTAAAGTTGTATGCATAACTGAAGGACAGTTAAATCTGTGTTGAAAAAAAATCTTCAACACACAGTAAAAAAAAAGGTCTAATCTAATATATGACAACAGCAAAAGAAAAGAAATCATAAAATAATCTGATTGAAACATTTTTTGCTCCTCAATTGAATACAGAAATCAAATTAAAGCTCAAAATGTTTTAGTTGAATCAAATTTGTTTGAAAATTATGAAAGATATTTTATTATTCTAGAATGGTTTTTGTGCACCCTATTTGCTTTTTGGATTTCAGATAGTACCAGTTAGTTTTGGTTCATCCACATGTCATTAAAAAGTGTGTTAACATATTTGAAAAACAATTAACAGAAACTGTTTCCTGAATTTTAAAAAAAATTCTCTCATTAATTCACAAGCAAAATTGTGTTTATATTTTACTATTAAAATACTTTTTTAAAAATATTGTGTTCTGTCTCTTTTGAGTTTTTTGAAAAGTAAAAAAAAGAATGTAAGTAAATTCGAAACTATGACCTTGCAAAGAAATTTCTATTGAATGAAATTAATTTAGTAGGTTTTTCAAATGTTATATATCATAACTAGCCGTTACCCACCCGCTTCACTGGGTATTTCACGATGTTGTATATATGTATACTGTTTACATATATATTAATTATTGATATCTAGCATTAAGAATTCGATTGTATTGAAAAATATATTTATAGCTGTTACACTCTCGCCCCTTGATATAAAAAGAACATAAATTATAATATCTAATTTCTATTTATATCTAAAATAGAAGGAGAAAGATTTTTTTCGCTCACTTAACCTAATAATCAAATGAATTTTCACCAAAGCAACTTTCAGGGGATCTCTACTCCATAAAATAAACATGCGTGCTAAATTTCAAGTGTAAATCTAACAGAACAAAAACGGAATTTTTATCATCAATACCTCGTTGAGAGCACTCTTAGCGGATTCCAATTCAACAAAAGAAGCATGCAAACCAAATTTTATTATTGTAGTCTTAGCAGTTCGAAAACGGGAATTTTGTCTATCAATACGCTCCAATAACTCTTCCCGCTTCCCCCTGGAGTTGATTTCCGTAAAATCCATTCTTAGTGGAACTCTTTTCAACTAAAGAAACGTGCTCAACAAATTTCAAGTAAATGAGTTAAATTCAAAAACAGGAATTTTTCTATAACACGCCTTAATCCCTCGCATCCCCACTCCTTTGGGGGTCCGTTTTCGCAAAAATCTTTGTAAAAGGAAATTTATTCCATGAACGGAACATACCTTTTAATTTTCAAGCAGGTGTTTCTATTAGTTGAAAAGCGGAAATATTTATCTATTACGCCCCTTAATCCCCTCAGTGACAATTGGGGATCAAATTTCCCCAAAACTATTTTGTAGCGGATCTTTACACCATGAAAGGAATTCGCTTACCAAGTTTCACGACTGTACATCTAATAGTTTAGTAATGGAAATAATTATCTATAACGCCCCTTAAGCCCCCGCAACGCCACTTAGGAAACGATTTTCACAAAACCCATCTTATAGCGGATCTCTACTCAACGAATGGAATCAGCTTACTAAATTTTGAGATTTTACGTCTAATAGTTTAAAAAAGAAGTTAATTGCTATAACGCCACTTAATTCTCTACAACGCCACTTGGGAGTCGATTTTCACAAAACCCATTCTGTAGGGGATCTGTACTGTATGAAAGGAATTCTCTTACTAAATTTCAAGATTGTACATCTAATAGGTTAAAAATGGAAATAATTATGTATAACGCCCCTTAAGCGCCCTCAACACCCCTTGGAGGTCAATTTTCGTAAAAATCATTATGTAGGGAATCTCTACTTTATGAAAGAAATCTGTGTACCAAGTTTCACGACTGTACATCTAATAGTTTAGTAATGGAAATAATTATCTATAACGCCCCTTAAACCCCCGTAACGCCCCTTGGGGTTCGAACTTTGCAAAATCCATTCTTAGCTGACGTCTACTCCATGAAGGGAACCTACCTACCAAATTTCAAGTCTGTAGGTTTAATAGTTCCGGAGATATCGTGATTAGTCAGGGAGTCAGTCAGTCAGTGAGTGAGTCGCTTTTCTCCTTTATATATATAGATAAAGAATTTATACTATACAAAACTGAAAAATCAAATAAATGGTCAATTAATTTTTTTTTTTATGTTCAGAGAAAATGTTTTTAATTTTTTTTTCTTGCTTCACAGTTTTTAAAATACCTTTAATTTTCAACATTTACTTTCTGAAAAAAATAATAACAGTATATTGCGTTATTTTCATTGCTAAAAACAAATTTTAACATTTTCCCTAATTGGATGCCTTCTTAGTAATTAATTTTAATAAAAGGGAAGAATATAATAGCGTTTGAAGCCAAATTTAATTTTTATATTGCATTTTTTAAAATTGATATAAATATTTCTATGTTTCTCGTATGTTTTCTATGTATTTATGTCTCGTGTGATTTCAATGTTTTAACAATAACACTATTTTTAACAATTAATGTTTTATAATATTATAATTTTTGAAGTTATTTTTTATATATATTTATGTAGTGCTTGTCGTAATATGTTCGAGTAGAGAGAGAATCCAGTGAATTTAGGCCATTTTTCTAATGTTAAAGAGTTTGAATCACTTTAAAATCCATATCAAGTTATTTATCCATAATTTTCAATATCCTGAAAAAAAAATGCTTTTTTTTTCAACACGATGTAAACTCCATGAAATTATCTTGATAATTAATTTTTTATTAAAGGGAAACTGATTTTTATGGTAAAGATTGATTTACATTTGTATAATTAAGGGTTTCTTCATAAGATATAAAATTGCTTCATGTTGCATATAAAATATTTAATTCTACCTAAATTTATTTTATTTGTTTTGAACTTATTTTTAAATGGCTATTTAAACTATACAGTAATTGCAGATACTGTTTAGGTTAAAAATTCTCTTCTATCTTATCGTCTGCAATAAGTAATTCATGTAATTTTATTTTATCTGATGGCGTAATTTATTTGCTGATTGTATAATCGTTTGTATCATTCAAGTTATGTAGCTTAAGTTGCCATCTTTAGTAATTATTCTAAATATGTTTCATTCACAGTCAGAGTAAATAATTCTAAAGCATATAATCGAATCTGCTTTAACTTAATAGGCAGTTAATTTTTTCCCCCAGTATTTTCGAGTTATTATTCACCTGGAGATCTTTTAGATTTTATTTGAGGGTTTATGAGAATAAAAAGCCTCTGTGGAATAAACTTTAGCTTTTATCATTCACAAAAATTGCTCCTTAGAGAAACTTTCTGAACAATTAAGTATTATATTAAGAATAATTATAATGTTTTTTGTGAAGATAAAAAATAACAAAAATGCCAGTTGAATATTATTAAAACAGTAATTGTTCACAGCCGTACTCTTTAGTAGTGCTTGCAACAAATCTCCGGTTTTAAAATACGACTTTATTAATCCTTATGGACAGATATTTTTAATAATTCTGTTATTACACTGCAATAGATGATGAAAGAAAGAATTGAGGAGCTAAAACGTTGCAATGAGTTGTTAGAAGCTGAAATGAGAACTGAAGTGGACGAATGCGGAATTGTCAAAAAAAAGTTGTTGGAAAGCAATGACAAAATCATGAAACTCCAAGCCAAGTAATTTTAATATATTGATTATTATAGGATTTAAACTATCTAAAGTATTGTATTTTTTATACAAATTATTAAATTTTAAAAAATGTATCGAAACAGGAGTTAATTTATTTTATAAAGGGAAAAATTTGCTTACAAATTTCTTAAAAGTTTATAGGATTGTTCTATAAAAATTTTTATGTATCACTTTCTTGCTTTGATAATCAAAATTTAAATTCATGTGATGCTTATTTCTTGTCGATTGTCTAATGC
The DNA here is from genome assembly GCA_019973935.1 of Trichonephila clavipes. Taxonomy (NCBI): domain Eukaryota; kingdom Metazoa; phylum Arthropoda; class Arachnida; order Araneae; family Nephilidae; genus Trichonephila; species Trichonephila clavipes. The sequence continues at coordinate 98,477 of BMAU01018107.1, read as the reverse complement.
AAAATGTACTTGACTTTTATTAGGTATAAAATTATTTTGGATGCATTGGGAATTTCTGGAAGTGGTGAAAATGCAGAAGCTGAATTCCTTATAAAAGTATGAATACTTCACTCTGAAATACATTTAAAAATGTTTTTAAATGTTATTAAAATATATGCGATAGCTTAATCTTCGTGCGATTGTTGTAATTTATCAAGTAATAATTTTCAAAATCAAACCATTGATCTTTGTAACTTTGGACTAACATTGCTTGGGAGACTTTAATTTCATTCTTTAAACATCTTATTAAATAGGAAAAAATTAAGGCCGTAAACATCTTTGATTCACTTTATACCCTTGGTTATATTAATTTTTGTGTACAGTGTAAAAGGAGTTTAATCTATGTTACAAAACATCAGTCGTAATTGAAAATTAAAATATATTATGAATTGCTTACATAAAACGTAAACGAAATGAATTTTTCAGGTAAGGCTGAGAAAAAAATATTTATTTTTAAAATATGTTCCACACACACAACTGGCGTAACATGACTATTAACGTGTAGCATATTAAAAACATTTAAGTAATTCTTTTGCGTTTTTCTCCTGCAATATTTTATCACCATATTGTATTATTCGTTAATTAAATAAACCTTTTATGGAAATAAATGATGAATCCTTTATTTTTTCATTCTTAATTGTTGTCCTTTATTTGGTTTCTATGTGATTTACTCGAGAACAATTATTTTGCATTACTTATTACACGCATGTATGTGAAAATTGCAACACCATGAAAGAACTTGTCAGAAATTAATAAAATTTATATATCCCACATATTACTGATAGTGATACTAATAAACAATCAACGACATTGTTCTGTTACGATGAGAACAGCGAATGTTATTGATGATATTTTTTAGGTCATTGTTGTTCTTATTTTTAAAATGTGTTATAGAGCTTATTCTGCTTGCTTTTTAGTATAATCTCCTCATTTTGCCCTATCTGCAGGCTTTAATTACATTTTTCTGAAGCATCATTATATTACTATGTACTTAATGAATAAATACGAAATTATTATACACACTTGTTCGACTCCAATAGGCTGAAAATGAAAAAAGAGATCTGGAGTTCGAACGAGATAAGTTAATGTCTGATGCATTAAAAAATGAAGAAGAACTCTCCGCCCTGAAGAATACTGTGTGGTTGATCAATGCCACCAATGAACAGTTTCGACAGGTCTTGCACCCGCCTGGAATAAATCGTAAGGATATTTCGACTCTTTTCTTTAGGCTTAGTAACTACAACTGAGCAAATTCATTTCTATTTGAATTCGCGTTTCTATTACACCTTCATAGAAGGGTTTTATTTTTTTTGTAAATGATCGTTGTGCCAACTCTCATATCAAATTTTAAAAGAATATTTTAAAATAAGCCTTCTTTCTATACAACTTAAATGATGAGATACTAAAGAGGCTAAATATATATAAAAAATTGAAAAATATTTATAGCAAATATATAAATAATATATAAAGAAAGATTTCAATATATGTTATTGTTTAAGTGAGTTAATAATTACAAAAATGCAGAGTAAATCTATTTTAATATATTCCCAGTAAATTAGTTCCCTTCTTTCTTCCCCTACCACAAAACTCTCGAGAAGATTTTTGGTTCGTCGAATATTTATTATTTATTTTATGCCATACAAGCACTGTAAATTTACAAACACCGATACCTTTTCCGGGATTCGAGCCCAGCGACCCTACGGCACAGCAGTCAGCTTCTCCTCCACAATACCGTCTGGGGCGGTCTTCATGTTTTAATGTTTAACAGAGGTGCATTACGTATATACCAACGACCAACCGCCCGTCCGGTATAGTGACGCTGAGACTGATGTGCCGTAGGGCCTGGGTTCTAATCCCGGAGAAAAGCATGGATGTTTGTAAATGAATAGCACTTCTGCGACTATGGGGTACTCTAAATAGTCGTCGAACCGCAAATCATTACATAAAGTTGGTAGAACAGGAAGTGAGGGTGTTCTCTCTCAAAATTGGAGTATTACGCTCACAGCTACGGCTAACGACAGGCGTACATGCCGCGATAAATTTCGTGGGCCTCGATAGGACATCATCAGACAGGTGGCGTTAATAACACAACCACCGACCCATTTCGTTAAATCAAAAAATGTCGCCAAATGTGCTGCAATATGTAGCCTGTAGTGGAAATCCTTGTACCCGTTCGGGCACAATAATAACGAGGGCAGCATTTGGCGACATTTTTTTTACTTGGCGACGTCTTTTCGTATGATGTAATTGGTTGACAGTATTGTACAGTGATTTCCAAAGTGGTCTATATGGACCCTGAGGGGTCTATCATGACTTGCAAGGGGTCCACGTTAGTGAAAAAATAATTTAGGAGTCCATAAGGAATAGATGGGGGTCTACGCGCGCACGCAATATTGGCTTTCATTACTCTGATCGTGATTTTAATTTTAAAAGAAAATGTAATCGACGAGAAACCACAGATTTTACCTACTTAACAGATTTATTTACTAAATTTAATGAGGTTAATTTGCAGTTACAAGGGGATGGCATAAATTATACTAAAACAAGGAATGTCATTTCAGCTTTTCTTGCCAGAATTAAGTTAAATGAATATAATATTGGACGTCGCAAATTTTTCCAGTTTCTCATTTTGTCACAGACATTCTGCCAGGAATGTTTAACTTGGGTTCAACATTTAAAAGCCCTCTATTCAGATTTTGAAACCAGATTTGAGAATGCTTTGACTATGGTAATACCAAAATAGACAAAGAAATCATATGGTCACATTGAAGGAAATAAATGTCATATTACAAAAGAGAAACTGATCGGAAGATGCACTAACAAAGATCTTAAAGTTTAGAAACGGATGTCAGTAATTTTGGCTATAGAAAGTCATACCTGTTATTTACCCCGAATTATAGAATAGAACATCCTGAGGAACCTTTTGTTTTTCCTGGAGAGCAAAGAGTTTAACCGCGGTTGCTAATCTTTAAAAAAAGAAGAAGAAAAGACCTACAATTATTAATTGTGGACATTTAGGGTTAAACTCGACAAAATTAATGCCAAATGTTACAAATTTGTGGCGATTTAATGCGCCAGATATTCATCCCTCTCATTAAAAACATTTTTGTTTGCTGCTCAGTTATTTTGTGTATTATTTAATTTTAATTTAAAATTAATTAACATGTTACGCTTAAGTTTTAAGCACTATACTTCACTATAGCTAAAAATTTAAATCTTTTTAAAATAAAAAATATCTATACCCGCTGTCTAAAAGACATTAGTGCAAAAATTTAATATTAGGTAAGCAGGGTCTACCCAAAGACGAAAGACACGGCAAAGGGTCTATAAGACAAAAAACTTTGGGAACCTCTGGTATAGTACATAAGTACTTACCAGCATCTGAGTATTTAATTGGAGCAATAGTTCCGTTTTTTAATTTGGGAGCGAGAAAAAAAAGAATATTTAATAGAAAATAAAATATTCTTACAAAAGTAATGTATTGTTTAGGTGGTTAAGCATTTGTCAAATTTCTAGCTGAAGATGCGGAGCAAATGAAGAGTACAGAAACTGAGAGTCAAACTTTAGCCATAGAGATGCACAGAAAACAAAATGAATTGAAAACTTTAGAACAAGACGCGAAAGGTAAAGATGGGCAAGTGAAAGAAGGGCAGAACTTTTACGGTGAATTACAAGACGCACTTGCAGACAGGGAAACGGAAACCGAACTGCTGTCAGGGGAACTATCCGCTCTGTCGACGAAAATAAAAAGAGCGACCAAAAATACTTCACGTTTGAGTTTGGAACTGAGGAACAAATCTCCCTATCCCGGAATCGAAGAGGTAATTTATTTTTAATTTCCCATTATTATGAGTGAATTAAGTCCATCTTTGTTATTTAATGAAGAAATGTATAAGGGTTGCCTGAATGAAAAGTGGACACGTGCAATTGCGTCAAAATGATTGCAGTTATAGCAGCGCTACCGAGCATGGATATTGTAATGACTTCAAACAGTTCTGGAATAACTATTTATTTTACAGTATGAAAATTCATCAAAAAAGTGTTTCATTACAACTTAATTGTAAAATGAGTCCGCAGATAAAGTTTCTCTTTCGCTGAGCTGTCTTATCGCTCGCATAAAATAATGCAATAGAGTGATCCTTTAGAGAAAAATCCTCTACATATGTCGCCCAACCGGTAGAGTGGTTAGCAAAGCTGACTGCGGGGCCGTAGATTGATAGTGGTCCGGGTTCAAGTCATAATGAGATCATGACAGCTCCTAGTTCTTCCTACACCTCTAGCTCAAGCTGATTATCAGGGAGAAATGCACCTGAAGGGGGCGCCCTCACAAAGTTTCCATTCGGACGATGAAGTAAAGAATGTTATGCAGGACTTCCTCGAGAATCGACCGCTATCTTTCTGCAGTCGAAACAGTGATACTTGTGTGTGTCATAACTACCAAGGGGATTTACTTAAAATTCCAATAAAAGTATTCTTTTTATTCAATTTGTCCACTTTTCATTTTGGCAACCCTTATATATCTATGTGCACTAATGGGCAAAACTTAAGCAACAAATGCCTTGTCATCGTATAATTGTTGAAAAGGGTTTTGGGGACCAATACAGTGAAAAGGCAGCGCAGTAGAACGGTAATGCATAGACAAATATCAGTACTATGGCATTAGAGGGGACTGCGCATGCTCTCTGCCAAGACAATTTAAAAAGAAAGGGGAATTCCTTTTTGTATACTTGGTATATAATAGCAAATTTACAATTTATTTTATCCAAAACAAGCTCAAAATAACAAAAACATACTTGACTTTGTATGGGGATTGGTTTATAAGGAATCTAATTTTAAAAATTTAAGTTACCTAAAATATTTACTTTGAAATGGGCTCAATAAGATCTCGTAAATTTGTTTTTTTTAATTACAATTCAAGAGGGCTTATATTAAATGCATAGGAAAGAGATAACCCCTTGTTTCCCTTCAATTCTTGTTTCAGTCAAATTCACTTTATAAGAAAAGAAAAAACGTACCGAGAAGAAGTTATCTAATTGAAATAATGCGAAGAATATAAATAGAAAACGGATTAAAATTTCCGAACAAGTGATTGATTATTGCAGAACTTGATCGTTAATAGGGCCTGGATGCACACGACGTGGCGTATACTGACAAAGTTCACGGATGTTGCCTGCGGAATTTCGTACCCAACTGTCTCCGATTGTTGGCACGGTTGTAATCGCCTTCCCATAACGTCCCAAATGGGAGGGAGATCTAGCTGGCCAAAGAAGTGTAGGGCAAGTTTGAAGACTGCTCATAGTAACATGTGCCGTGTTGAAAAGTAAGTTTTGGGTGTCGCTAATGAACGGTTGTAGAATATCGCTGTGCTGTCCCAGAAATGACTGCCAAAGGGGTCAAAGGAGATGGGGCCTCAGACCATAACGCCCTGCTGTGGGTGGGGCGTGCGAGGATCCCCACGATGCCCTGGATGTCGTCGGGATACAGTTGGAAACGGGTGAGTGAATATTAACGTCGCACTGTTCAGCTGCATGAGGGCTTTTGGTGACGGACCACGTCATTTTGAACCATAGTCAAGTGACGAGGACGACACGTGAGCTGGCACGTTTGAGCTCTCGACAGATTTAACGTGCATCGCTGCCCTACACGGTGGGTCTTTAGTGGTACTGGACACGAATGCATGACATGCCTGCCATGATCCGATACCGCAGCCCCTCTGTTGGGACTCGTCACTAAAGACCATACGTCAGGGCAGTTACACGTTGATCGGCACCACTGTAATCGATGGTGTACAGGCGGGAGAGGCAAGGGTCGTAAATTCTGCTCCCTCAGTCGTCTGTGGAGGGTGACTGTTACTCTGTTGTGGCCCTCGGTCGACCGTTGTCGTTGTTGCCAGCATCGCTTCAACCCAGATAGCGATCAGCCTCTTTCAAGCTCTAACATCTGCATGATTCCTTCGGCGAGGCATTGTTACATCCAACGTAAGATATTGCAACAGAAATTTTGACCCCCCCCCCTCTTTTTTTTCCAATTCCTTCACTCCCTCCCTATATATACAATACAATCGAACCTCTTTTTTATGCGATTTTTTTATGTGTGATATTTTTTTTATGCGGTGTATGAATTTCAATGGCTTTGGGGCCTCTGTTATATTTTCTATCTACAGTCGACTCTCGATAATTCGAAGTTGGAGGGACCAATGAAAAACTTCGAATTATCAAGAGGGCAGGAAAGAACTCTCAAAATACACGAAGAGAGGTTTTTTTCTAACACGTTTAAATTTAAAACTATGTAATAAAGCAACAATTGTACATAATTTTTTAAGTACATTTTATGCGGTATAAAAAAGAAACAGAAGTTAAAAGTCCTATATTAAAAGAATACACTTATGTCTTGAAAACAACTATTAAAAGAATATACATACTATATATAATTAATCCTTTTTTTGTCGAAAAAATCTGTTTTTTTTTTTTTAAGATATTCAATCTAACTTTGTCAATAGTTTTTTCTAGAACAAATGAAGCATGTAAAATGTCTGCATCGACATGATTTTGAAGGGAAAAGTTGCGTAGTTTGTTTAGTGACAGCTTAGCTTCTGACAGAGTAACCGGAGTCAACTCCTCCCATTCGTCTTCATCACTTTCTGTATTATTGTGGTCCAAAGCCACAATTTCAGCGTCAGATAGAGCTCCCCATACAGCAATGTCCGTGTCAACCAACACGTAGACGTCAAACGTCAAATCTTGTTCTGGAAGAGCTTTCCAAAGGGATGGTTCAGCATTAAATTAAGTGAGTGTATCATCCACATCAAAAAGATTCGGCGAGGGGAAGCCTGACTTTTTAAAACAGCTGTGAATTGTCAAAAGAGTAACAGCTCTCCAAGCCTTGTCAATCATGATCAAAGCTGTTAAAATAGAAATAGTAGTTACATTCTGCTGATATTCGAGGTTATCCAAAATGCTTTTAACGACTTCACGCCGATAAAAAGTTTTAAAATTATGTATGATGCCCTGGTCGAGTGGCTGAAGTTTTGAGGTTGAGTTTGGAGGGAAAAATTTAAGTTTCACATTTGATAAAGGTGGTGCGTTATTGTACACAGTACAGTTGTCTAAAAATAAGAGAATATGTCGTTTGTCTCTTTTCATATCCGAGTTCAGTGAGACCAACCATTCATTAAAGAGTTCGGTGGTCATCCATGCCTTCTTGTTTGAGTGGTATTTGGTAGGGAACGAGTTTATGCCCTTGAAACACCGAGGTTTTGCAGATTTTCCTATGACGAGAGGAGTAATCTTTTCTGAGCCGTCTATGTTTACAGTCAGTAAAATAGTTAACCTCTCCTTGCTATGTTTTCCTCCATGGCATTTTTCTTTTTTGAACGTAAATGTTTTTTTCTGGCAAACACTTGAAAAAGAGTCCGGTTTCATCCGTGCTGAAAATGTTACGTGGTTCGTACTCCTTTATTAGATCCGAAAGCGAGTTCTGCCACTTAGAACAAACGTTAATGTCGACACTTGAACTTTCCCCGCACATTTTTTTTTGAAGACTATCCCTTTCCTTTTCTTAAAAATTTGTAAGCCATCCCTCGCTAGCCGAAAACTCTATTCCTAATTCTTTGGCGAATGCTTTAGCCTTTTCCTTCAATAAAGAGCCACCCATCGGAATATTCTGTCTTCGACACTGTCTCATCCATGAAACTAAACACTGTTCAAGACGTGGAAAATTACCTTTACTAATGCGTTTTCTCACTCTACTCGAAGATGCACTAAAAATTTTCTCTTTATTCTTCAGAATAGTGGAGAGAGTGCTCAGTGGGATTTCAAAGGCTTTGGCTACATCGACATCTTTGGCTCTCACCTTCTTCAACTGATTCTATCACCTTTTGCTTTTCAGAAATTGTTAAGCACTTATACTTTTTAAAAGAAGACACGTCGTTCCTTTCGCGTGATAAGTCTACACTGAAGTGAGGTGTAAAGTAGTGGCCCAAGGTTTATCGAAATTAACAGGTAGGAAACGTAAATCACCACAACTTTAGTAAAAAAATATTTTTAATTTAAAATTTGGAATCTCTAAAATTAACACAAGGCGTATTCACAGCTCACACTCAGCTACGGGGTATACTTAATAGCAGGGGTCGACAACTATGGCACGTGGAGCAATTCTTAGTGGTACATTACCGCTCTTTTTTTAAAAAAAGAATAGAATGAAGTTAAATCCCTGTCTCTCCTGTCTTTGCCTCGTACATTTTTATATAAAGGTTGTATTTCTCGCTTTCATTTCTCTCCCATAAAACGATTCTGCTGAATTATCTTGGATATAGTTTGAGTGCTTTATTTAAAAAAAAAACACCTGTTTAAATGTGACTCATTATTAGAAATAAATACTCAACGCAAATCAAAATTATTGTGCAATGCTTGTAAAAGGAAGCATCACTCATTACTGCACAGTAAATAAAAAAAGAAAGCAGTTTTTCCTTTATCCATTTAAAGCTTGGGTATCAACGGAAAAAGAAAAAAAACAGATGGCTTAGGAATAAATCAAAATTCTGCTTAACAAATACCGGAAATATAATAAACAAAGTAGTTATTCTATCAACATGTAGAATTTGGACTGAAAATAAGTTCAGTAAAAAAACCGCTCGTGGAATAATTAGGTACAGGAAGTGAATCTAACCTCATAATATTGAAGGTTCGAATTATATCGAGAGTTTTATACGAAAACGTCGAATTATCGCGTGTTGTAGTCTGGTCAACCACAAATTTTACTTCGAAATATTGAGAGTATCAAAAAGTATGGTTTTAATTCGAAATATCAAGAGTTTTTCTAGGGGCGGAGCATATACTTCGAATTAGCGAGAGGTTCGTATTATCGAAAGTTCGAATTATCGAGAGTCGACTGTATTTAGTAGTGGCGTAACGGAGAATGTTAGGACCCCCCCCCTGAAAGCCAGACTTCGCCTTTATTTATAATATATGTAATTAATAATAATTAGTTATTTTTAATTAATAAAACTTTAAACAATTTTAACTAATAGTAATTTTAAATAATAAATTTATTGAACTTTTTTTTTTTTACTCTCTAAAATACAAAATAATTACATAAAATATCATTTAATGTTTAATAAACCCTTCATAAATAAATTTATTTAATTTTAAAAAATAATTAAACGAATTGAAAAAAAAAGTTGATCGCGAGATTCGAACTCTGTCGCTGGCATTGTAGGCAGGCGTCTTACCAACTGAGCCAATTCGTCGCTGGAGGAAATTAAAACTTAATTGTATAAAACAGTGTTTCTCAAACTGTGGGGCGCGCCCCCTGGGGGGCGCGATAACCTTACGAGGGGGGCGCGAGCATATCGAAAATAAAAGGTTTAAAAAATAATTAATTTACTGGAATGAATTAAAACAAACTTTTACTCTGATATAAGTTATAGGCGATATTAAGTCATCAAAAAAAAAAAACTTCTTCAATACTTAATTAGCTACCTTTGATCCTATAACCAAATAAAAAAAATATTTTATTTAATTTGCTGTAATCCCATGATGAGAGAGTTTTTATTACGCTTTCTTTTTTAAAACAAACATTATACTCTTTCAGACAAAAAAACAGATCCCAGATCCAGAATCGAAAAAATTTAGGAACATAAAAAATTCATCACTGTCATTTTTGAAATACTGCACATTATAGCTGTAATTTGTTTGACCTTCTAAGTTATTGGTACAGTTAGTTATGACCCCTCTCTTATGTGTTTATTTCTCATTTAAGGTATCCAACTGCTTGCGACAACTTTTTTGAGGAGTTGTAAGTAATGTATTTTTCTGTTGCGCTTTTTTTCCATGCAAAACAGTTTTATGATATTTGGAAAAAACCACGGAGAGCACACACACACTTTGATGGATTACTTGGCCAAGACTTAGACCAAGATGAGTATTTTCAAACATATAAAGCATAACAATTGTTTTTAGCAGTAACATACATATTATCATAATGAATACACTTTTTACCCGGAAGTGGTCGCGCGGGACACACAGATCACGAAATTGTTAATTCTGGCAAAACTGTTTATTTGTTTCCAAAGAAAAATTGAAAAGTCCTTGAAAGTAGGTAAGTGAACTTACTCTTAATTAAATTATTCACTGGAATAACGATTTGTATCGTGTACAATAAAATTATAAAAAAAAAGGATTGGGGTGACTCAATAACCCCTCTTGACCTTATCGAGTGCGCGCCTGCTCCCAGGTTAAAACATGTTGAAGTCTTTTTGCTTTAAATATTAAAAATAATACAATTATTCTTCATCGGAATTTTATATTATTCATTATTTAACATCAATTATAAATGCTAATTCTGTGAGGCTTAAAATTAAAATTCACTTAAAACTAATTATAATTTGAACAATCATTTTAAAAAAAACATTTTACATTTTCGTAAACATTTAAGCGCACTTGGCTTTACTCTCCTTACAATACAGCTATTATATCAAGAAGGTTTTATTTTCTTATAAATGAACTCCTGCAAAGAGCGGGTACTTCGGCCGGCATACTTTTAATGTATCAGTGCTGCACAGAGTATTTTATAACTAATTAATTAATACTAAATTAAGATTAAGTTTAATAAGTATTAACGACTTCCATGGGCTTGTCTTGCAAAGCAAAGTTTTTATAAGGAATGCATATGATGAGAAATTGACCCTCTGAGTTCTTTTTCTATATTTAGCAGATATCCATATTTTGTCTTCTAAGCAGTCACCGTATTTTGCAATATGTTCAATTTAAAAATTAGAGAAAGGAAAAATAACATAATAATTATCCTATTACTTAATTAATTAATTTTTTTGCTTAAAAGTAGTATTCAAAATTTAATACTTATGTTATTAATTTGTATGGTTTATAATTAAGATTTCATATTGTAGCTTTAACGTCAAAGTACATTATTATTGCATTTAGTGCATTATTAATGTATAAGGGGGGCGCGATAAAAATTGTGAAAAGTTTGAGAAGCACTGGTATAAAAGCTAAGCATGAATTTCGAAGGCTTTTTTTCTCCGCATTGATTGGCCCTTCGGCGGAATTACATTAAAGGTTAAACACCCTAACGGAGTACTACTATTACACCAAATATCGACCCGAATCGGACCAATTAGTCCTGCCCTCCCCTTGTAAAATATAAGCCCCCTCTCCTCAGCAGGCCGTGGTAAAATTATCAAACTTGAACCGGTGATAAATAGGTTGAGAAGCACTGATGATTATGATTGTTATGCGTTGGTTACTGTTTTGTAAATAATTGAAATATTTATAAATAAAGGAATTACATCTAATAACTCATTTTAAGTTTAGAATAAGATCTTTGTTTTAATATTTTTAGGATATCAGAATACACCTGTTAAGGGAAATTACAAGAACCGTTTCAGATTTGTTATTTTCTTCGGTGGATTCAATGCCAGAAATTTATTCAAAAATTCAGGAGTTATATGTACAGGTAAATATTTTGAAATATTTTTTTAATCAATTGTCAATAGTTTACTTTAAAGCACTTATGAATTCTCACAAATAAAGAGTTTAAAATATGTTATATTTCAAATATTGAAAAAAACTATTTACAGGAGCGATTATTTTCTAAGGTTATAATTGTCTGAAAACTAAGAAATAGAGAACATATACTGGGTAGATTTTTCCCCCCAATACTGAATAATATTCCTACACTAATTTTAAATTCTAGTTTCATCAACCTACAGAAATCAAAACACTTTAATGTACTATTCATTCGTATTTGAAGAGATCAATGTTTTCCTATATTAAATGCTTTTTTTAATTGCCATGTATAATATTGTGTAAAAATGAACATTGTTACTAATTTTAATGTAAATAATTTATATATAGTTGTGTAATACGCTAATATTGCTTTTTGTTACATTTATTTTATGCTAAAATTATAATATTCGCAAACAATGCCGTCTCTTACATTATAATGGCGATTCAATGGGAACTTGGCGAAATCGTGGCAATAGAATCAAGCTGGCATCATTTTTGATTACCAAGTTGGCGACTCAACGACCATTTTTGGTGAGTTCGTGACCCTATGGATTCTTCTGGAAATTAGTGGAGAAATTTACCAATATCACGATCCATGACGCAAGCGGATTTTTTTTTTTAGAAGAATCCTTGAGACCTATAACTAAGGAGACGCTCGCCGAAACTGAGTTAGCATTGTTTTGACTAGCAATTAGTGTTATTGCCTTAACCGTTGAAGAATCGACCAGCGATTGGCTCGGCTGTTGAGTAGGACGAGCGAGCGCTGGTGAATAGTCCCTGACGTACTTGTATTTTGGACACTGATAGTTGTGTCTGAGCGTTGTTGAAAGTGTGAGGACATTCTGAGATTTATTCTGCGAATTTTGCTGTTGAATCCTGTATTTCAAGGATTGTTTTTCTACAAATTTCCATCACTCCGGAAGAACTGTCTTACTCTATGCGACTGATTTGCAACAAATCCTCGATCTACGTTATATTTTTCGGAACTAATTTGTTATCAGTACGCTACGCACCAAAAGTCTTTTTGGAGCGGTTTTGAAATCGCAGTAAATAAGATTTTGCACCCGGTAATTTTCAACCCAAGATGGCGGAACTCGACAGCTATAGATATTAAATTAGCAAGATAAATTAAATGAATACAACTGCCACTACTTTATTTAACATTTCCATGGTATAATTTGTACCTTTACTGAGATGCAAAGTTTTGGCCAAAAATAAAAAAGATTCAAAATCAGTACAAATTTTTAATTTAAGTCTCGATTTTGATCTACATCGCAGAGAAAAGCCCAATCTTGCACATACATCGACTTTTAGTATCTTTCTTTTCGAAAAGAAAAAACAACAACTTATTTTTATCAATAAAAATATTTAGTTTTAGTTTTTCAACAGAAATAATAATGATAGTAGTATTTATTTTTAAAAAATATTCAAAATTTTCTTGTGTCTGATATATTTGATATCAAGGTGCAGTAAATAATCCAACATTGCAATGAGGTTTATTCACAGACATTGAGACGCCTAGTCGAAATCACGTGACGAGGATAGCAACATTTTCCCACGTTTTGAATCAGTGTGTAAATTTCGTATGCTTGATATGTTTACTTCTTGTGTGTGAAGCTTTTTTCTGAAATTTGATTTATTTTTATTATATTTTTGCATTATCCTTGTTTAATAATTAGGTATGAAGTATTTTTCGTAACTTTTTAGCATAATTTTTGTTTCAGTTTAGTATATTTGTCATTAGGTGTTAATGTGCGAAGACGGTAGCTTCTTGCAGTGTTTGTTTATATATTTATTAATAGTTCTAGATTATTTTTTAGCATCCTAATAATAAGTCCTTTGTTTTCATGTAGTTTTCATTAAATTTATTAGTCATTTTTATTTATGCAGGAAAATGATTTACAGTATAGAATTGAGACCATTGAATTTGGAAAAACTTCTCATATGTGTACAATTACTTATTGGTACATATAGTGTATCACTCCTCATAAATTCATAAAATAGTGTAATTTATAAGAAACATGCAGATATGAAATGGTCCCATTTTGAAATGTTAATGTTTATACCTTTCATTCTCTGATTCCCTTAGTAAATACCAGCTACAAATATTTAATGTTTTTAGAAATACTATCTCTATAATTTCTCATTGAAGAGTATGAAATATTCAGAAACAGGAAATGCAAGAAAATATAATTTTAAAAATGAATTTATAATAAGATTTGTTAATGACATGGATATATTTTTTATTTAAAATTTTTCATAACTATTTCTAATGTTTAACAAGAGATTTATACTTTTTGAGAGCAGAGTGTATAAAATAATAGTTGGTTAATAATGAAAGTTTTTGATTAATAATTAGGAATTCTTCTGTGATGGAAATGAAATTGTTTTTAACATCATTTAAAGGTTTGGGATATCTGAAATAATCTCATTATAAACAAACATTTGATATGTTTTATAATTTGACTTCCTTTGTAATTATTACCCTTCAAAAGGTTTGAATTTTTTTAGAAATGCCTGTCTCCAACATTCAGAAAGAAATGAGCTTGATTTTTTAAAAATAAATTAAGAAACATGCTTAAAGAAATAAGACTTTTTAATAAAATTATTTTAAAGTAGAACAAATTAAATTGTTTTCATGAAAATTTCTCATATAATGAAGCAGAAAATTCTTATCGGACAGTTTTATTCAATAATCATACTCATTTTAATATACATTATTTATTGACACTTAATTTTAACATTACATGAATACACTATAAGTAAATAAAGCAGACTCTATGAATGTAACACTATACTATAAGGACAAATAGAGGATCTAACTGACTAACTAACCAGATTAAATGAAACATCCTAAGAATTTTAAAATTTCAGATCTTAAATCTATACAATCAACTTTTTGAATTTACATAAAACAAATTAGAATACTTAAATCACGCAACTTATAGAAAGAAGTTTCGAATAAAAAAAACAAATACACATATAAAATGGCAGTGTAACTATTTTTTGTAAAATATCTCGATACAATTTTTTTCATGTCCAATACAATTTCAAGTACAATAAACCTTTGTATAACATTTGTTTATCATAACTGTAAAATTACATATTAAATACTAAAGCTTATTATATTTATTTTTAAACCACCCTAATTTTCCTTACATTAATTTTCATTTTTATTAATAAATCTTTACATTGCATATACTACAACAAAATAAAATTGACAAAGGATTTTCTTTTTTTTTTAAATTTCACACTAATTACAAAATTCCTACAATCTGTTCCTTTAAAATATATGAAGCATTATCTTCTGTTTTAATGGGAATATTTGATTTTTTTTACACTGAGCATACCAACACTTAATGCATACCTATTTCTACCAGTTATTGTATGTATAGTGTTAAATATACTTCAGTTCATCCAAACTTAAACTTATTTGGATTAATGTATTGACATGTTATTTCGTTATCACTGATTATGCATCTAAAGTATCCTTCATACATAATTATATTTATACTAAAAAAAATTGAAAATGAAACAACATTAAGAAAATAGATTCAGAATTCTTACTCTAAAGTTTCATGTTTGAAAATATATTAACTTCAAATATAAAATTAATTACTTCAAAGTTTGTTTAAGAAATGCTAAATCAGTACTCATACCATTCCAAAATTTGGAACATACATATTAAACTGCCAACTACACTGGTGTGCAAAACTTAAGCAACAGGTGGGTTTATTGCCATAACTTCATGAAAAATCATTTGAAAGACATGAAATTCAGAAATGAGGGACAGTATTATGTACGTAAAAGATGACGAAAGCATCGGCGCTGAAAAAGGAATACAATGCATACGGTATGGAATCAAACAAAAACTAGCTTTATTGAACGCATAGTATCGTGACTCATGATGGTCTATCCAACAGGAAGAACAACAAGCAGATGTTCCTTAATATGGTATATGCCCTCCCCTCACTGCAATGGTTGCTTCGCACCGTCTCCGCATACTCAGAACCAGCTGGTGCAACATTTCTTGCGGTAGGAGTACTCATTCTTCAATCAGCATCTGTTTGAGTTGTTGGGTGTTCTCCGGATGATGTAAGCGTGCTGCAAAACGTCTCCCCAAAGCATCCTACACATGTTCGATGGGATTTAAATCTGGGGAGTACGCTGGCCAATCCATTCGAGTGATATCTTCACTTTCCAGCAGCTCCTCCGATGTGGCCGTGCATTGCCATCCATAAAAATTAAGTTTGGCCAATGGCACCTCGGAACAGACGCACATGGGGAAGAAGTACCTCCTCACAATAGCGATCTCCGATTACAGACCCTCTACCGAAAATGTGGAGCTTAGTTCGCCCTTCAGCATAATGCCTCCCCAGACAAGAACTCCAGGACCACAGTAATGGTGTCTTTCCTTGATGTTACTGGTATAAAACCGTGTCCCGATCTCTCTCCAAATCAAAACGCGTTGAGAATCACTTCTGGTACTGAACCGACTCTCATCCGTAAAGAGGACACGACTCCATTGATCAGTTGCCCAGTTTTTGTGCTCTCTGCACCACTGTAAACGGTGGCGTCAGTGGTCAACTTTCAACGGGAGGCAGCGTTCAGGACGACGGGCGAATAGGCCCCCTTTGTGAAGGCGTCTGGCCACAGTAAACCGCGACACTTGTCGCCCCGTTGCTGTAGAGAGTTGTTGAGCAATGACGCTTGCTGACTGCCGTCGGCCTCTTTTCGCCTGCAGAATGATATATCAGTCATCCCCTGCAGTTGTCTTCCTCGTGCGGCCACCACCAACCTTTCTAACAGCTGTACCTGTGGTTTGGAACGCTTTCCAAGCGCGCGAAACGACACTTTTGTTGATTCCGAACTCTGCAGCTACACTGGTGACGGTACGCCCCTCCTCCAGCTTTCCGATCATTCTTCCACGTGTGAAGTCGTCCAGGTGATTTCTTCTAGCCATATTTCACGAACTGACTCACTGGCATTTGCAACGAATATGTTGAATTGCGTCTCCGTCCTTCATTTTATTCTACTGTTGAGCAGGGCGCCCCGACATCACGCGTTTTGCGTACGCTCACTCATCATTAACCAAACGCTTCTGACGTTTGGTTAATGATATTTGCATACGCATGACGTTTCTACTGACTTACTTATTCACTGTACTGATCTCCAGACCTCCTTTTCTGCAATTTCATGGCTATCTGCTAATTTTTTACATTGTTGCTTAAGTTTTGCACACCAGTGTAATTTCGCCAATCAAAAAGACATCCGAATTTTAAAAAAAATTATATCACTATAATTACTGTGTTCTAACATGATCATGAACAGTTTCCACTATTGGTTGTATATCGTAGCATTTGGCAGTTTTATGATTTTAAGAAATTAGAGAGAGGGTATAATATACAAGTGCTCCAAATTTGCCCTCTCAAAACACGTCACACAAAAATATCAGGGATTTTGGACAATAAACCCATTAAAAATAATTTTGAAATTTTTCTGAAATTACCTTTTTTTTTTTACTGAATTTTGCATTAATGTAGATTATTGCGAACAGCAATTTGTCAAGTTATTCCTTTAAGGGTAAATAGAGAATTGAAAAAGGTTATATTAAAATTTCGAATATTTCTATTGCTTTTAGAAAGTAAATATCCTACAGAATCAAATGTCTCTATGTAAAATCCTATTTGGTTTCATGATCTTAATGACTGATAAATATCATAAAACTGATCTAAGTACACTTCTTGGGTCAATATTTGTAAATACAACAAATTTATTCAGGACTTAAATTGATAAGCAGGATAGTATCAATACAGATGAACCTTTTAGACTTTAATACTTATGTAAAAATTAAAATCCAAAGTATTCTTATGCTTAATACATTTCAGCTGGGGTTGCATAGATTTCTTCAATAAACTGTGTTATATTTCAATAATATGTGTATAGTCTATATGTGAAACTTATCATCAAAATTAATGAATTTTATATTTTGATAACCCCTTGTGCAAATACCAATAAATG
Organism: Trichonephila clavipes; assembly: GCA_019973935.1. Classification (NCBI taxonomy): domain Eukaryota; kingdom Metazoa; phylum Arthropoda; class Arachnida; order Araneae; family Nephilidae; genus Trichonephila; species Trichonephila clavipes. The sequence goes on along the minus strand of BMAU01018107.1, from coordinate 80,892 downwards.
TTATCCATAGTAAAAAAAAAATTGTACACATCTGTGTGACAAATTTATACCAGTCAAATTTTGAAAAACAGATGTTGTGTTAAGAAATCCCTATACTACATAATAAATACATACACCACACAAATATTTTATAATTTTTATTTTTTTGTGTAAAAGAATTATGAATTCAAAAATAACATTATTTTGACCATGCAGGAGAAAAGGACTTTTATATTCAATATATATACACACAAATTTATCTTCCATAATATACACAATTTAATTAAAAAATTTTAATGTCTTAATTTTTTACCACATTCAGAATGAAATTCTCGATAAATAATATCTTTTTACTAAAATAGTACTGCGAATAAAGGCTTTAAAATTGTTGCATAATTTTTTTTACTTATAACTTTGTAAAAGGTAATTTACATTTCTAATGTTTGAAAATGGTTTTTAATTTATCTTCAAGTATAAACAATAATGAACCTGTAGTAAATTAAGATATTTTTTCATTTCTGTAGTGAATGATTTTCGAAATTTGTTTTCCAAAAGAATAAAATTATATAGTAATACATATTTGTCTATATATATATATATAATACATTATATGCATAGAGAGAGACAAAAACTTGTTTTAATATATGACATATAGGGTTGCATATCAGATTCTTGTGTTTTTATTTAAGATAATTTAATACAGAAATATCTATTAACTACTCTGAAGACGTGTAAAATAATAAAAATCTAAGTTAACTAAATATATTTTATCTTTTTATGTATGTTCTCTATATAATTTAATTTAAAATAAACAAAAAATATTTACATTCCTGTATATATCTATCCAAATTCCTTTTAGCAGAAGTTTCTTTTGTGAACACAAAAATAGTATAGGAATGGAGCTGGCGACGATTTCTAAAAATGTTTGGTATTGAAAACAAGATTATTCAAAGTGGTCAGAGCATAATAAGTGAGGAGATGGTTTAAAATCCTTACGCTTCATCACGTTAACTAAACACTCGACTTTTTTTACCGGGATATTAAAAACAGATTTTTTTCCTATACAATTATCTGATTGATCTTTTACTGTAATAGAGTTATAATGTAAAAGAGCAAAATAGTACACTAAAGAAGTGTTAGGTTTAGAGTTAAGTGGGAAACAAACCAAAACATATTCACGTGCTCTCCTCATCACGTCACATGAATCAACAGTGTTGCAACGCCATTGATTTATCCTTGAAATTTCCCTGATCACGCACGTTGCATCATAAATATGACGTAAAGATTAAAGTGATGTCATGCGTGCCGGTCACGGATTGGTTCATCTCAAAATGATGTCAGATGTGTAGAATTAGAGTTTATATGTATCTTTTTTTTAAAACTGTTTGCTTTTTGTGTATGTCTCTGTGATGTGCTGTTAATAAAGGTTTTTGTTCCAATAAACGTCGCAAAGATATTTTTGCAGAACCTTGAGTTTGTAACACACAGGTAACGACTCTCTCTTTTTCTTTGCTATCCCTTTCAGAACAGCACACAGTGCAATACCTTGTGGGAGCTTCTTTTTTTGATGCTGGTGAAACAAAAATGGGAAAACGACGTTCCGTTAGTCGTAGAATTCCAGAAAATTTGGGTTTACCCCATTTTTTACCGATTTGCCCGATTTACGAAATCACGACAAAGGACTGCAGTTAGTCTCACGAGTGCAGGCGGCTCTCACTTGTATTCTAGTGTGAAAATTACAGTAACATGAAATACGACACCACTCGAATTATCTCGAGTGTGCAGTTTGGTCTGTTTAGCGCGATCGAATTAGCTTGATCGCGCACATTAAGGGATTAATGAATTGATTTGCGTCGCTTTCCACCAAAGAACCCAATTCCTTTTAAGAAACTAGTGACGTCTCAACGATTATGTAGTTTCGCGAGGGAAATTATCCGAGACCGGACACTCCGACACTTATGTTCTAAAGGTAATTCAACTTTTGATTTCCCTTTATTCAGCTGACAGAGAGGTCACCGGCGCAGTTCCCACACCAATCTCCAGCTTCAAAGTCCTCCGCGTGAGGGGCAACTAGGACCAGTAGCCAAATAATCCTGGCTACGTTCAAACAGAAATGATTCTGCATCATGAGTGATTTGGAAGGGTGGGGCGTGTTCGATCTATATAGAGACACGAAAAGGGAAAACCAAAGAAGCTTCACAGAGACACTTCTACAGGTTTAGATACTCTACGACGCTTCTACACACCCCTCAACACTCTATAACATACCAGCACACTCGAATGGAGTCTCTCCGATTGTCTTCGGGATTCTCTTGGACTTTCTCCCACTTATTGTGACCTATCAAGACTCACATCTACTAGCATCCCAATGTAGTCCTAACGCAGCCTTTCACAGGGGTGATCCAGCCTTAACAGCGCTGCACCTTAGCAACTCTATAGCAGATGTAAAGCGTGAACAGGACTTGTTAAAGCTATTAAAAATATCACATAAAATCTCTCTGAAAAACTAAGGTTTGATTACTATGAATGGGCACGGAAACAAATTAAAGACATGGGGTCTAAAATTTAAGTATCAATGATTATTTTCAACACTCGGGCAGAACTGCTTTCCTTCGCCCGCAGACATAGAATGAATTCTTTTTAAACCCCAAGGGGGAAGACGATTCCCTGTCCCCTTTCCGGCTGGAGTCTTTCGGCCACACCATAAATACTTCGCATTCCACACACCAAGGGGGGGGGACTAACCATCCCCTGTAGCAGGTGGTTCACTTTCGAACTCCCGCAGAAAACTAGGATAATTTTACTCTATCCTAATTTTAATTTTTAAAAAAATGTATTTTTGATAGATGTGTCTGTATTTACAGGCTGATCTTCCTCTTCCATCCAGAACTCTGTCATCGCTCTCCTTCAGATCTGGTTCTTCACTGAGCAACTTTTCCAAACTCACCACGAGTGAAACGAATTCTACATCTAATGGACATTCTTCACGGACATTTTCACCATCAGTGGTCAATTTAGGATCTCTTTAGGAAAAAAGTATGAATACGATTCCATAGAATCAAATATTATTTTACATTTAAGTTGACTAATTTATTTTTGTAATGGAAAATCCTTTGTATCATATGGTGACACGAACCATTAAATTAATTCAAACTATTACAAAGTTTTGAAAATATCGTATATATTCGAATCTAAGCCGTACTATTTTTCAAGTGTCAATGCTACTGGAAATCATATGAGGCTTAAAATCGAAGACAAAACATTTGTTGGATGTGGAAAAGTGAGTTTCCACCCCTTTCAAAAGGAAAAATGTAACCGTCCATTCTGGTCACTTGCATCGATGAATTATCCCATTCCGCAGTTTATCTCCAGTCTGTCCTAAACATCGTTGTCTGCTCGTATTCAGGAAATTTTTTTGCATAGGCTCTTTCTTTTAATCACCTAAACATCAAAGATATCAGTAAAAACATCGAGACGAGTTCACTATGACGCAAGTATAAAAAGGAAGGCAATTTTATGTGCAGAAAAAACACGAAAGCAGAGCAACGACCACCGAAAATTTGATACTGACGAAACAAACATACGTCGATAGCATAAATGAAATATAACTTCTGTTTGTAAGTGTTCAACTGCCTTTCATTACTTTTTTACATTCTTCTATGATACATTCTTTTTAAAAAAAATGTTGCGTAACAAATGCATTGGATGGTACGGAAGACGACATCTTGTGGGAAAAGGCGACGCTGGCACCAATTACAAAGTCAGCTGTGACAATGGAAGTGGCGAATCATTTTTGAAACTTTATAATGACAGTTTGAGTAATTCGAGGTTCATGTATGTATTTGAAAGTTATTAATACTGTTAAAATATATAAACGAACCATTATACATAACTCTTTTATTATTTCTCATTAAAAATATTTTAAAAAATCTCTTGAGTATCAGATATTGATGAACCTTTTACACAGTTTTATTTTTTTTATCAAAAACGTGTAAAGAATTAAGGATTTGGCTTAGAATCGACATGTTTTCACAAAAACATTTTGAGAATCTGGAATGCGGCTTAGATTCGAGTCAACATGGTATTTATTCCGGTTATAAAATAAGTGTGACCAATTTTAAAAGCATATAACTATTTAGGATGAACTTCTATCGTTTTACTACTGGTTTTATTTGAAAAATGAGACATTCAAACTACCAATATAACCATTTTTATTAGTGGGAGTAAATTACAGTACTGAAATTAGATCCTCTAACCCAGAACGAAATTTTACAACTTTTGAAGGATGGTTGTTCAAATGATGCAAATAATGAAGCATTTAAAAACTAAAAGAGACATTTTTTTTATTGTATTACTATCTAAACTTCAAAAAGAAATAAAATTTGGCTCAAGTCCTTAACGAAACAGAAAAAAAGTTGAAAAGAATTATCGCTGTAGAAAATTCTTTGCCTCAAAAGCCTTTGGCAAAGAAACTATATGTATAGCAATCGACAATTTATAGTCATATAAAGAAAATTGCCTATAAAAAAGTAAATTTTGCAGTATGTTATCAAATGTCTGTTAAGACCATAGAAAAACGTTCTGGGTCTCTGTATCTAATGTTACGCAAAGGTAGATACAACGCATGAATAATTTCTGATAAAGCGCTGTTTCATCTGTCATTCACAACTGGCAAAACGAAGTTTCAATATATTTCAAGCAAAAAATGTCGCAAAGACGCTGCTGCTTAGAAAAATGCAAATTGGTCGCCAGGTGTTATGATATGGACGAAAACGTCCTCTCAAGGCTTAACAAAACCATTTTTTTTTTTTTTTTTTGTAGAACCAAACTTTCAATTTGATGCTAAATACTATCAGACAGGGTCGGCTCTTGCAGTTTTGCCGCCCCGGACAAAAAGGGAAAATGCCGCCCTTCTCACTCTCTCTAAAGCAAAAAATTATAATTAAAATAGATGAATTATTAACATAAATACGCAACTATAAAACACTTGAATAATTCCAGGGAACAAAAAAGCAGCATAACAATATATATATATAATATACCAAAAATAATTCGAAATTAAGGACATAATTAAGAGAAAGAATTGTCCACATTTCAGCAGGCAAATTTTTTCGAAAAATAGTCTATTGATCATTGGGATTACAAGTGTTTGTTTTAAAGAAAAGTAACTACACTCTAGACTAAAATAAATCATTTCTTGCGGTTCTCTATTTACCAAATCCTCTTATTGCCCCCGTCTCTTTTTGACACCGGACATCGTAAGGGTGAAAGGAATGTCCGTTGTGATTCCTCTCCGGACGGTGAGAAAGTTACTAGAGAAAGATGTGTAAACAAAAAAAAAATTGATGATTTATCGTATTCTCCCGCCTCGAATCCTTCAAGTTTCAACATAAAAGAAAACTGTCATTAAACATACAGAGTACAAAATAAAGAAATAAGGTACGGTTAATGAAATGCCAAATTCACACCCAATAATATTTCTGGAAATATATCTAATTTTTTTTGTAACAACAATATATATATATATATATATATATATATATATATATATATATATATATATATATTTCAAATTCGATTTAAATGCTGCTCCGGGCAGGTGTCCGGCCCTAGAGTCACCCCTGTATCAGAATAAAGTTTTGAAGTCTTACCCCTTAAAGTTTTTACTCTCAAGGAAACTTTGTTTTTCACCAAGATTCTGCACTAAGTCATACTGTAAAATCCACTATAAAAAATGGCTGAAGATTAAAAAATAAATATTCTGCCTCCTGATAAATGACTGTCGCTCTCCCCTGTCCGTGTTCCTTACGATTATTTTTTATGGGGATATTCAAAAAAACAATTAAATAGTGGAAAAGTAAGAGCATTTCAAGGGCTTCAAAAAACAATTGAAGAGGGAGTTGGAAAAAAATACCCCCAAAATGATCGAAAAAACTCTTTTAATTTGGCCAAAACGCTTACAAAAAGTGTACTGTGCCAGAGGAAACCACATTGAAAATTCCATGTGAATAACTTGATTCAAGAAAAATTTATGATCCTCTGAAATTGGTCACACTATTTATGAATCAACTGGTACGTGTATTTAATTCTTTTTGGAGACATGGTACGTTTTACAAAAAAAATCTTTGATTTAATGGTTTTCACAAATTTTTTGGTATTTTGTAAAATAGTTCTCGAACTCAAAGTAAAACAAAAAGCTCACCATTTAATTTTTTAAAGGAAAAATTTTTGGATGAATTTTAAAATGCTACTGTTCCTACAATTAACGTACACACGTTTAATTTACAAATACGTAAACTATGGATAAGAAAAGTTGGTGATTGATATTTATAAAATGCATTTGGTATCGAAAATTCCTTGAAAAATTTATTAATTCTAAATTCAACAGAATTTCAACGAGAAATTACATTTCATATTAAGACTCTTGTGAGATTTACTCAATTTGTGAATAATTAGATGTGTTTGCTTTTTTACAGGAAACAACATGGAATATTTTCCATCTCTCCTATCGCAAGTTTTTATATATTATTTATTTAATCATTGTTACTGAACATTTTTTAAATTTGTGTTTAATTTATAAAATATTGAATTAAAAAAATCTATTCGCATAATAATTGTTATCTCCAGCTGTCTTATGTACCATTCTTTTAAATTTGATACTTTATAAATATTTTATAATTGTGATATTTATTGTAAATTAAATTGTATTTTTTCTAAACCTATTAAAATTTTAAATTACCTTCTGACTCATGTTTATTTACAAAATGCGTTCAGCTCAATGGCTTGATAAAAAAGTTCTACCCGTTTCTGTGGCATAGGGTCAAAATATATTTTAAACGAGCTTACAACAAATATGAACTTTTATCAAAATTCAATTTCAAAAGGATACGTCTTTTTATTGAAATGAAAAAAAAAGAACCAGATTTGGTTATTTTTCATTAAAAAATAAGAGAAATAACCAATAATTAAAATGCAAAATATTCATATTCGTAATGGATATCAAACGTAAAAAAATATATATATATATTTACGTTTGTATATAATATTTACGAACGACCAATTTTATTCACATTTATGATTTGTATCTATACAGTGTTGGCCAAAATTGTGTACACTTGAAAATTCTTGTTATTTAAGTTTGTAAGCTTATAAAAAAATGTTACATTGTACAAAATTCACAGACATTTTTATCATTTTAAACATAATTTAATACTGAATTCATAATACAAGACAAAACTCAAATATCTATCTGCAAGGCAAAAAAAGGTTTGGTGCAATAACTGTCGATATACATTAATTACTGATGATAGCAGTAAGTTATCAGTACTTGGTGGGGTAACCTTTACTTTTTATTACAGCTTCACAATGATGTTTCATTGAGCTGAAAATAGTTTTAAGCTCTTCCTTTGTAATTACATGGGGCCAGGAATTGCGATTATTTCTTTTTTATTTCACGGGCCCCTCATTAAGACAAGTTTTCAAAAAGTGTCACAAGTTTTCGATAGGATTGAAGTCAGGACTGTTTCCTGGCCAGGACAACACTGATATTTAGTCTAGAAGCAATGGCATTAAATAAAATAGTAGATTGGACACCTAGAAAGAGATATGTGATGAGAAAGTGGTCTTACCTATGTTAAAATTGCAACACAGATGGGTGGTTCAGTGACTACAACTGGAGACTGAAAGTTTTGTTTAAGATGTCAGGATACAAATTTAATACCAAAAGTCCTCGTGTAGCTGAACAGTGCGACGTTAATATTTACTCATGCAAATTTAATTAAAAAAACAAAGCAGTAAAACATCTGTTGATGAGAGAGTAAAAAAAAATACCATGTCTTCAAGATAAAAGAATGTCGTCAATGGTCATCAGAACTTAAGTGAATGATATTGGTGTTTCTGTCAGTTAAAAAACAATCAGGAGTAGATTAGCAGATGTTTGACTAAGAGGTAGAATTCCACGAAAGTCTTCTCAAATTACAGCAGCATTAAAAAAGACTAAAGTGGGCAAAGGAACACATTAATTGGACAATTCTAGTCATAAGTTTTGTGGAGCGATGAAACTAAGATATCGTTATTCGATAGTGATGGCAGAAAATATGCAAGACATAGAATAGGAGAAAAGCTACATCCTGACAACTATGAAGTACCTACATAGTTTTATGATTTGGTCATGCATATCAGCAAATGGTTTTAGTCCCCTTCATGTCATCGATGGGGCACTGAATGCCAGAAAATACATTGACACCATTCTAGAACCCAATCTTCTACCTTCCGTCAGGGATCTATTAACCACACAATAATGCTTCATTTCTTTTTCAGCAAGACCTGCTCCCTGCCACACAGTAATCAAAAGACTGGTATCGTTTTAAGATCATTAAGTTGTTGTCCTGGCCAAGAAACAGTCTGGATCTTAATCCTATCGAAAACTTGTGGCACTGTTTGAAAACTCTAGTCCGAATGTGGTACCCATGAAATACTCGTAAAAGGGAACTAATGCCACCTGCCTGACGAAGTCACATTGAGGTCCGCGAAATTCATCGCGGCTGAGGGCTAGAATTTTACGCCTATCGTTAGCCTTAGCTGTGAGCACCATGCAGGTGACAATATGACCAATTTTGAGGAAGAAAATCCTGGGGGTGGCCAGGGGCCCACACCTCTCTTCCCCTTCCACCAACCTCACGAGAGGACTTGCGGCTAGACGGCTATTTAGAGTACCTCCCATGCCGCTAAGGCACTATACATTTACAAACATCCATATCTTCTCTGGGATTCGAACCCAGTCCCTACGGCACCGCAGTCAGCGTCACTAACCACTATACCGGTTGAGCGACTGATTATAATTGTTTCCTGGCATGATGTAATAACGAAGGAATTGCTTAAAACTATTTTCAGCTCAATGAAACATCAATGTGAAGCTGTAATAAAAAGTACAGTCTACACCACCAAGTACTGATAACTCACTGCTATCATCAGTAACTAATGTATATCAACATTTATTGCAGTATAACTTTTTTTGCACTGCAAATATTTAAGTTTTTTTTTTTATGTTGAATTCAGTATTACATTACCTTTAAAATGATATAAAGAACTTTGAACTTTATGCACCATAACATTTTCTATGAGCAAACAAATTTAAAAAATATAATTTTGGCCATCACTGTATATAATGCATATTTTATAGATAATAATAATGTTTTCTGATATATATATAGAGAGAAAGATGGATCGATAGAGATAAACTGGTAAGGATAGGGATTTAGATTTAGTAGGATATATATTTTGATTGAAGTGGTTATTGGAATTTGCTTTGTTGTTCAAAAGTGTCGATAAGTTAATTTAAAATTTGTATTAATAAGCAAAGTATAAAGTGTTTTCATTTTCTTTTAAAGTAATTTGTTATTTTTAGACATATGATACAGTAGTTTTGAACATCTTGAAAATAATTTTTCTAAAGGGTCAAGTCTAAACAAAAGCATATTTTCCTTTTCTAAATCCTTTCTAATAAAATTTCTGAAAAATAAATATAGTTTCTGATTCTCAAAAAATTTGATAAGTTAAGTATCTTTCATCTTTTGCTCATATTACAAATCTAAAATCTGTACCTTATGTATCAAAAGAAATCAAGAGAGTAAGTCGATCCTTACTAATATTATAATCGTGAAAGTTTGTATGTATGGTTGTTTGTTACTCTTTCACACAAAAACAACTGAATGGATTTCAATGAAACTTTACAATAATATAGCTTATACATCAGAATAACACATAGGATATAATTTATAAAGATATTGTGTGAAGGTCCAAAAAATATAACGATAAATGTCAAGTAAGTAGAAAAATTTCTGCCATCTGCAAGCTATTCTGGCATGCGCTGCAAAAACCGTTACCAGTTACACATTATAATCACATGTACAAAAAAGCCCACAACAGCATATATTTATCTTTCATGTGTAAGCCATTATCACCAAAATATAGTGAACCATAAATACAATAAAAATTGATAATTGCACGTTTGGTAGTAACAAATTGGTCCTTATATCAAAATAAATACTTTTATCGCTTCTGGTACTTAAAGTAGGTAAAATTTGTCTTTGAAACTACATCATTTGGACAAATTTGCATAACTAGGTTGTGGTTTGTAGTTAATAATAGTTATAATTTTAATTGAATAGGCAGGTATTGCATTTTTTAAGTATAAAATTAATAATAGCTATAATAACTTTGTTTTTAAAAGTATATCTATATATATTAATGGATGTTTGTATATATGAAATTGCTTCACTCCAACACTGTTCAACCGATCACTAAGAAAATTGGCATGTATATGTATTTTTTTGTGAAGAAAATTTTTATGCTATTCTCCCCACCAGGTGGTGCTACAGCATATCAACTTCTGCACCATTCAATCAATCACCAAGTTGCCCACATGGTCGCCAAAAATGATGCCCACTTGGCTCTATCACCAACATTTCGTTATGTTTCCATTGAATCACCCTTAGATTGTAAGGAATGGCGCTGCTTGCAAATATTACAATTTTAACATAAAGTAAATACAACAGAGAGTAATATTAATGTATTACATATCCAAATATAAATTATTTACACAATTTTAAACATTCATTACACAAAATGTGTAACAATGTTACTTTTGCTGAGCAGAGATCAGTTTAGGAAGGTGTTTTCAAAAATCGACCAAAAAGGGAGTTATGAGTGTTATAAATAAAATAAAATAAATCCTTTTGATCAGCTATTAGATCTACAGACTTAAAATTTAACAAATATGATTTTTTGTTCAGCTGAGGTATACAAAAATTTTTTTTGTGTGTAATTTTCAATTCTTATAAAATTAACTCTTTAAAAACTTCTTTACCCTTCAATCTATATTGTTTTATTTTTTCAATTCACCTGCCCAAAGAACGGACATACCAGCTAGTTATAAAATAAATGTAATGTGGCTTAATAATTCATTATTTTATTTAGAACAAATGACCTAAAATGTTGTCTAAAGGAAACATTTATACTGTTAAAAGAAATGGTGAAATGTAATTAAAGACTGGTTTTCAGCTTGAATAATTGTTTTAAAGGGTCACTCTTAATGAAAATTGGTGAAAAAATTTATTTTTATTGAAAACTAAATTGAAATTTCTGTTACAATTTCAACTTTGACTTTAAATATTTTAGCAATTCAAGCTATGGCATGCATTACTTAAAGCTCAAAGTGTTTAAGTCGCAATTTCAACACAAAAGGAGCATTTTTGAAAATTCTCATTGTTTAACTTTGAAACTTCACACACACATATTAATGCTTCATAAATAAATACTTAATGAGAGATTTTCTCAAAGAAGTTATTCAAAAAATTTTGTGGTTTAAAATTACTTAAATTTTCATCATTTGGAAGCTTTTCCCATGTTCCTTCAGAAAATTATTTTTAAAAATCTCCCTCACATTTCTTTAAAAATTTCTTTTTCTTTCTTTTCTTCTTCAAAAATATGCTCCTAATTAAATAATGCAATAAACACTCATAGGAAAAAATATTGGTGACTGCAAGACCCCAGTCAGTTTTTTCAAAACATTCCTTAGATTTAGTCCTTTTTAACATTAAGGAGATGGGGAAATTCTGCATAAAGTGACCATCTTAAAACTTTTAAATAAAAAAAAACTTGGAACTTGCAATTATAATTTTCTAAAATGAGTTTACTCGCTTTAAAAAAGAAAGGTATCAACTCAGCCAAAGAGGTCAAAAACAGGCTTAATACTTCAGAATAAAGATTAAGGAAACTACTCATATATATGTTAATATTGCGAATGAATTTACTCAGTTACTATATCATTAGTTTCTTTATTAGAAAATATAAATTGCAGATTAAGAAGATGTCATCAAATGTGATAAATTTGTTTCATTGTAACCAAAAGTGCAAAAAGTAATGAAAAATGTTTAAACTCTAATAAATTTTAAATTTCAAATATAGCTCTGTATAATTTGTTTCCTCACTAATGATGAAAATGTGTAGATAATTTTTAACAAATAATCAGTAAAAATCAATCACAGTTTGGAAATCAAAGAAGAAACATTTTTAATATAATATTAACACAAACATCAATTAAAATTTAACAATAGTATGATAAGCAAGATTTATTGACTACTCTTATTTATATAATTCGAACTTTTAATTATCTTTTATGTACACAATCATTACATTCAACTAATATGTTCAAAATAACATATGATACAACAAATTATGCTATGTACAAAAAAATTCACCTTTGCCTTGAGCAATTCAATCTACACTATGGCTGAAAATCAACATCTGAAAAAATTATCATGGAATCATTTTCCTCCCACATATTTGTATGCTGATATATACACGCAAAAAATATATGTACTATATACATATGAAAATTAGATACCACAATGCTTCTGGCTTTCAGAGAATCTTCCAGCAATCTGGCTAATTTTTGATTCTAAGAAAATAGTTTCTGAATATGTACATCATAAGATAGTAAATCTAACAAGAAGAGGGTCAGACGTATCGATAACTGGTTGTTTTTTTTTCCAAATCTCATGCAATAATAAAGAATCATACATTTAACAACTGTTACTTTTACTGCCGGAGAAAAATAAAATTTAAAGACAGTTCAAAACACATGAAAATTTGATGTCTCCCTTTATGTATTGAATTAGATACTTTATCACCAAAACTCCATGCAAATGATTAGTTGAAAAAAATACATATAATCGTCCCAGTCATTCATGCCAATAAATCTAGCACTGAATTTTCTTTTCAAAAACAAGGAAGCTCTTTCGTAATCAAGATTTCTTCCTCTACAAAACTTTATCTGGTTCATACAAATACTTTAAAGTATAAATATTTCACATGTGATTCACAAAGTTATGGAAGATAGTTTAATTAACAATTTCTTTTAATGAGAGCATCAGAGAAATTTCTTCAAGTTTAGAACAATTTGAATAACTGGAATGACAATGTGTAGATTTTCCCCCCAATATAATACATACTGTGCAATGCACAAAAATAAATTTTTAGAAACCTGCTTAAAATTTTGCTTGAATAAGTCTTATAATTTTTCACCACTGTATCAAATTTGGAAGAAAAAACTTGCAGAACTTATTATCTGATCCTTTTCTTATATATTTTCAAGTCATTTATAATTATTTATTTCACTAGAGGCTACCTAGGAGCGTGGTTATTGGTAAGAAGTGTCTGCCTATGTGTTTTAGGAGGCAATTGTGGCGTCGATCTACTCGAGTGAGGCGGAGGCAGCAGTGCTATGTCATTGTCCAAAACTCCAGCAGATGTATGATGGGGAACTGGTAAAGGAGACAGTGAAAAATGTGAACTTGGCGACACTCCAGCAGAAGTATCATTCAATGAAGACTGTGAAAGACGCCTGGGAGCAGTCTGTGGCAAATTGGCAACATCTAAAGCAGAATTCCTTCTTGGAAGTGTCACTTCACTGGGGACATTGCTCCAGCCACTATTAGATGGTCTATGCACAGGCGGGAAATTAGAAGCCGAATGCATGCGTGGCAGAGTTCCGGACGCACCCGACAGATCCCTCCGTGGAGGCAATGGAGGTGGACTAGTTTCCCTAGGAGGCAGGAGGGGGGCGTCTGTGGCTTGCTTTGTGCAAGGGGATGTGTCACCTATGGATGACTCCCTTTTACGTCTGGGCGGTAATGGTGGGGGTGGTAATGAAGGAGGATTCGGTAATGGTGGAGGTAATGACGATGGGAGACTATTGCTGATGAAAGACGGACTTGAAGGGTAATTGACGGGTGGTGTTTCTATTGCAAGAGTACCTAGAATTAATAATGCGCTTATTAAGTATTCTTTATAACCAAAAACAAAAAGAAATATGCTTTATATGCATAAAAAACATCTTTGATTCATGTGACAACACTTTTCACAGACTTTATAAAATAATTTATATTCAATATTTTAAAATTCTGTTTGTTATAAATGCAAAAATACTCTATTTTTGTTGTGACACATACACACAAATACCATATTTATTTGAATCTATGCTACCATCGATTGTAAGCCACACCAAGTATTCTCAACAAGTTTTTGCGGGGGGAAAAAAGTTCAAAAAGGTTTATCAATATCTGATATTTACAAAAAACTTTTTTTAATGTGAACTAATACAAGATTAACTAATTTTAAATACATACATGAACCTGTAATTACTCTAACTGTCAATATAATGTTCGATTTCCCCATCTGATGAATTTTTCCATCTTCGGTTTTAAGCCACACCTGATTTTCAGTAGCATTAATATTAGGGGAAAAGTGTGGTTTAAATTCAAATAAGTACAGTATATGTATCACAATATAAAATAAGAATGAATTCTTTAAAACATACATAGTTCAAACAAGAATTTTCATACATACTTTACAGAATATAAAAATGTTCAAAGTGATAATAACAGTTTCTCAAAGAAACCAACAGTGGAAGAAAAAATAGAGAAATAAAAACTATATATAAGTTCAAAACAAAAATATTAAAGAGCTCATTAACTTGTGCAAGTCTCATATCTCAGGCCTCAAATGTAAAATTGGTCCAAAAGAATTTATTATTATATAATGGAACATATTTCACTACATAGAAGTGTAATTGAATGATCATAATAAATGGAAAAAAGAAATTCTAATGTTTTCAATAAGCATGAAAACCCTGATTCATGGAAAGCAGAGGTATTATAAACTTACATCACAATAATATATCAAATAAGAGGATTGTAAGATTCACCATAAAATCCTGCATGTAATGCACACCCATACTTTCAAGCTGTATTTTTAAAATATTTTTAGGTTCATTCACCATATATAATGCAACCTCTCTCTCTCTCCACCCTTTTTATTACAAAGAAACAAGAAAAATGTATGTACATTTCCAATTTATTGGAAATATTTCAGGACTTTGTAAAAATAGTATACTTTTAGAATCAGAGACCTTTAATTTGATACAAATAAGCAGTATTCTGACCTATGTAGAAAAGTCTAATTTTTCTCTCTTATTGCTCATCTCTTTTATTTCTGAAGTTTTCATTTTTATACCCAGCATATAACACACACTCCTAAATTTCAATCTCATTTTTTGTGTTACAAGTGCAGGCTATGTGCCGGATTCTATGGTATTTAAGATGAATGCTTAATTTCCCATGTGTGTCTCATCCATGAAAATGTCCCTTTTAATTCACAAAAAAACTTTTAAAGAAATTTTTCAATGTTGTATAAACATTTATTAGAATTATTACCAACAAAATTAGGTCAAATCCATACACCATAGAAAAAATTTAACAATGAATTATTACATTAAAATTATTTTTTAAAACAGAAATGAAATAAATAGATCTATATAAAACACATGAGCTAATCAATATATTTTAAACCAAACAAGTTAACAAACATAAAACTAGTGTCATGTAGACATGCTTTGTCAAATACAACAGGGCAACTTTCAGTTTGAGAACTACGGCTATTTTATAACAATCCAATGTACACAATACAAAATAAATATCAGCTATTACATAAACTACACATGATGAACCAATAAAATTTCAAATGCTTATACATACCACTTCCAATCATTACAGGAGCAAATATGCTGTGGTCACTATTAAAACCTCCAGTAGAAAACGTTGGAGTCAGGGGTGTGGAAGGATTGGGTGGTGTGACAACACATGATTGAGAATCATCATCATCCTGATTGATTTGTGAGCTACTTATACTAAAACTGCGAGAATCTGTGGGCAAACTATTGGGATGATGTCCAGATCGAGAAAGTCTAGGTTTAATGCCAGGCGATTTTAAGGGTACATCAGGCCACTTACGAGGCTATGGAATTGAACACAGTGTTATATTAAATGCCATAGTTCATACTTTGAAATTAGAAATGTACCTTTAAGTTTGTTTAAAATTACACTTAAAGTTATGATTGCATTTTATTAGTGATAATTGTTAAGCAAAAGCATAACATATTTATTATTTTTCACATTTTTGAAGAAAGTATAACAAACAAAATAAATTCTATCCATTACAAATTGTAATATAGTTTTCTTCATAAATAATTTTGTAAAAATAGCATAATTATATAAAGTATGAAAGATTAAAACATCTGAATAGTTGTACACAAAAAACACTTTCTTCCCCATCAAATTACATGTTAAACATATCCTAAAACATACTTATGAGCTAAAATAATTGAGAGTTTGCAAAATGCCTAATTTTTGATAATAATATTTTTTTTAGACATGTAAAAAACATTGGGGATAAAAAATTTTTAAAAGAAAAAGATAATTAGTAAAACTAGTATAAATTAGATGCAATTATTTATTAAAAAATAAAATTTTCCTAAATCACTTAATGCATATTTCAAAGATGCGAAGAAAAAAAAAAAACAGTTGTAAAGAGACTAAAAAAAATAATTTGTATTACAGATGTATATGAAAAATAAAAATAGGAATTTAAGTAGTAATGGGAAAAAGACTTACAAATTTAGGAGGTTGTTTACACCCCCGTGGTTCAATTTCAAGAGATTTATTATACAAATAGTCATTAAATGCTTTATCAGTTCTGCCTTCCAAAGGATCTAGATTTTCCAAAAACCTCTGAAATAATAAAAACAATTAATTTTAAAAAAAACAAAATGTTTTCCCATAAGATTGGAAACTAACATAAATACATTAAATAAACATTTAAACACAAAAATATAAATTGTTTGAAAATAGTTCAAACAGGAAAATAGCTGAATGTAAAGGCTATCCTAAAATTTTTAACATCAGCTCCACATACAACAATTCTAAAATTAAAAAAGAATTTTGGTATATATTGTTTCACAGAATGAAATGCGATTGCATAAATAATAAAATTAAAATTTTTTTTTTTAATGCACCATGTTTTTGTAACAAACTAAAAGTATAAAATAATTTTTCTAATCCTTATGAAGGATAAAACCACATACGGATTTCTAACTTTTCTAAATTAGCCTGAAAATTCATATTTGGCAACTTTTGATAGCTATTAAAATACTTGTAAGTTTAGAAACAAAAAACATGGAACGCATGCAGCGGATGATTGAAGCATTAATAGCTCAACTAATGATTTTATTACACCGCAAAGAGATGAGGACAATTTGGTTGAATTTAAGACAGTTTGTGATAATAAAGAAGTCAATAATGATAAAGGTGAAGTTAAAGACTGATTTAATTTGATGGCTTGAAGTTTGCAACAAGCATGGAACAACATTTTTTTACACAATAGCCTTATATAGAACATACATTAAAATTTCAATGTAATCATAAGTTTTGTGTAGCAGGATTTCAAAAATTATATAAGCAACTTGAGAAACCAAAAAAAAAAGCCACTAATAACACATTGTAACAAAAAAAAAAACCCTGAGGCCAATAATAATTTTTTATTCGGAAAAAAATATTTAGAGTTCTTTCATCTTACACAATTTGTTAAAGTTGTGGAACATATCCCCAAATTTACCATATATAGCATGCATTTTCGTAAATGTTTTTTTTTTGCATGGTTTTCAAATGAATGTATCTATTGTGTAAAAAAAGAGTTGGGTATATTAACCAAGAAAAAAAAATTAACTGAATCATGGCACATATCGAAGCATAAATGAAAGGCAGGAGAACTGTCCATCTAAGGTATTAAAAATAAATCCGAAAACTGTAATGCAAAATCATTTCATACCCTTATATCAGCTTGACTTGTAAGGCAATAAGGTTGATTTTGATATTGCTGTATTTCACCGGTGATCTCTGCAACTTTACGCCTTTTACTAAAATTGATCATACCTTCTGCAATAGGGAGGAAGTCTGGATTTCCTTCCTCAATATGAAGAATGTTTGTTAAGTACATACCTGAAGTAAATAAAAAAAGATTATAATTTCAGCATGCTTATTTTAATGATAGTCTTCATAATTAATTTCATATTTAAAGCTGAATTTAATAAAAATTTAGGGGAAGAAGGACTCCACTTAAGAATTAAACTTCCCTCCCTCAGAAAAACTATTATCATACAAAAAAACAAAAACATACATGCTTGATCAGTTACTCTCAAAATATATAATAGTAATAAGATCAGTAGCAAATAAATAAAGCAAACGTATTATTTTTTAATTCCTATATAATTATCTTTGCACTTTATCCTTAAATATCTTTATAAAACCTCTTGAAATTTAAAATTTGACCACATGTGCACTTTTAATACAATAAATACTGAAAAAAACAAGACCTAAAGCGTGTAATGTTATAAAATTCAATTACATGACATAAAAATTAAGAAATCTCAAAATAGTCCTAAAAACTTCCCTAAAAAATGCAAATAACCCAAAAACAAGATAAAAAAATTAAAAAAAGGTCTAACTACTAATAAAAAAAATGTTAAAAAGCCTGTTTATAATTCAGAATAATTTATCTTGAAAGATAAAGATGAACTGTTATTGATTAAAATTTTACCTACCAAAGAAAGGAACACAGGGAGGATTGATGGATCGTAACTTTTCTTGATATTTCTTAAAATGATCCGAATTCAATTCTTGAGCCTCTTCTAAAGATTTCTTTAAGCTGTATTTTACACCCTATATAATACAAAATTTTAACTGAATGATATATAAAAAAAGTTAACATTCTAAAAATATTAAATGTAAAAGAGAAAATAAATCCTCAATTAAGCATAAGTAAAGTTAATATTGATAATTCTTTTTTCTAAATGGTATGTTTATTTTTAAATTTAATATCTAAAAACTTTTTTGAATCATGTAATTTTTTTAAAAAAAAGACTTTTATTGTCAAATATTTTTAAGGAGGTTTTGGAAAAATATGCAGTCTGCTTTAAGAGAAATTATTTTATTTCTTAAGTATAATTTTATTTCGTACTTTTGATTCTATTTTCCCTGTGAGACCACATTCATTTCCAGAAATTATTTATGCTATAATGTAAATTGTTAAAGTAAACTACATTTTGCATAAATCTTGCAGTGGTTTATATATGCACCACATATTAAGTGAGGTAAGAAGATTAAAGCCCACTTTGCCACATATCTGTCACATTATTTCCCAACATCTACTACACTGACTTCACTTACTATCATGACTAGATTTTAGATGTTCTGTGTAGACTCCTGTTATGATTTGACATAATAATCATTTTATGAATACAATTAATAAATCTTTGATCTTCTCTGTAGTAAATCTCAATCTTAATATATACATAACATTCTTAAAAACAAGAAAATTTAATAACGTGAACTGCTTTGCATCTTAAAAAGGAAGTTGCCTTTTACCATTTTGTAGCTTTACATAAATTTAATTTTGTATACGATTCAGAATTAGGATAAAATCTATCCATGTAAATTAACAGCAGTAACTCGCATATTTTACACCTTTTTAATTATAAGCCCCGTTTACATGGAACACGGCATAATACCGGCAATTTCGAAATGCGGATGAAAGCCGGGATTATACCGGTATTTTTTTTCGACCCGTTTACATGAGAATCGGGTGCGTTTTCATAAGAATCTGGTGATTGGTTGATAGATTCACGTGATAAAATGTAACCATGGAAACAACTGGAATTTTTAGCGCGATTATCATGAAGAGGACATGTGATTATGTTTTCGTTTTTTTACCGCCAAACATTTCTATGCTCTTGCACATTTAAACTATACGTGGTTGCTTAATTATAGTAAAAGAAGTCGACTGTCGGAAAAAAATCTCTTTAAAAATCCCGGTAAAAATTCGAGTGTTTAGTAAACATGGATAAGAACGACATTTGTTTTCAATACCAACCATTTAGAAACCGTCGCCACCAAAAACCGAACTCAATTTCTACTATTTTTGTGTTCACATAAGAAACTTCTAAACAGGTCGAATCAGCTAGCGATTTTGTGTGTTATGTTTTGGAGTAGAAACCCTACGATTTGGCAAGAAAAAACTTGGCAGGATAAGTGGCGGAACAATCCAATCGGATTTTGGATAGATGTCTACAGGAATGGAAAATTTTGTTTATTTTAAATTAAATTATATAGAGAACATACATAAAAAGATAAAATATATTAGGTTAGCTTAAATTTTTTTTATTTGTTTTACACATCTTTAGAGTAGTTAAGAGATATATTTCTGTATTTAATTATCTAAAATAAGAACACAAAAATCTGATATGTTATCATACCTGTCATATTAAAACAAGTATATATATATATATATAATATAACAAGTATATATATATATAATATATAACATTAGAAATGAAAATTACCATTTGTAAAATTATATATAAAAAAATCATGTAACATTTTGAAAGTCTGTATTTGCAGTGCTATTTTAGTAAAAAGATATAATTTATCGAGAATTACATTCTGAGTGTGGTAAAAAATTAAGGCATTAAAATGTGTGTATTATAGAATATAAAATTGTGTGCATACATTGAATATTAAATTCCTGTTCTCTTGTACATGATCAAAATAAAAAGTCATTTTTAAATCCATAATTCTTTTATTTAAAAAAAAATTATTATTAAATATTTGTGTGGTATCTATTTATTATGTGAGGATTTCTTAACACATTTGTTTTCCAGTATTTGACTGATACAAATTTTTCTCACACAGATGTACCTTTTTTTTACTATGGATAATAAATATGCATTTATTGGTATTTGCACAATTAAAATGTAAAATTCAATAATTTTGATAAATTTCATACAAAGACTTTACACTTGTTATTGAAATATCAACATTGTGTGTTAAAAAAATCTGCAACCCCAGCTGAAATGTATTAAGCATAAGAATACTCTGGATTTTTTGACATAAGTATTAAAGTCTAAATGCTAATATATATTGATATTATCCTGCTAAAATAAATTTAAGACCTAAATAAATTTGTCGCATTGAGTTAGTTACAAATATTGACCCAAGAAGTGTACTTAAATCAGTTCTATGATATTTATGGGAAATTAGGATCATGAAACCAAATACGACTTTACATATAGACATTTTCTGTAGGATGTTTACTTTCTGAAAGCAATGGAAATATTCAGAATTTTAATACAACCTTTTTCAACTCTCTATTTACCTTAAATGAATAACTTGACATTGTTGTTTACAATAATCTATATTCATGAAGAATTCAGTAAAAAAAGGTAATTTCAAAGAAATGTTTTCAAAAATAAGTGTTTCATCATCCAAAATCACTGATATTTTTGTGTAACATATGCTTACGGGACAAATTTGGGGTGCTTATATTGTATAATATCGACAAATTTCTTAAAATAAAAAAAACGCCAAATGCTGCGATATACAGCCAATAGTAGAAACTGTCCCTGATCACGTTTGCACACAGTAACAATAATAGTGATGTAATTGTTTTTTTTAAAATTTGTTGTCTTTTTTCTTGGCGAAATTAGTCAGCTGTTTAATGCATGTTCCAAAATTTGTGGAATGGTACTAGTAATGATTTAGCATTTCTTAGAGAAACTTTGAAGTAATTTAATATTTTGCTCATGTGTAATTTGGGAAACTGAGAAGTTTCATCAAATTTAGGAATGCCCTGGTAAAAGAATCTTGCTTACAATTGGTACACATTGTGTTTAATTTATTAATGATAAACTTTGGTAACTTATCGAATTAATAATGATTGTTATTAATTTTCAAACATTAAATTTCAGATTGAGAAATCGGAATTTTTTTTTCTGATGTCGTTTCATCTTCCCCATTTTTTTAAAAGTATTAATGTAATATATAAAATGATACTTCAGTTGCATATCAGTGATAACGAAATAACATGTCATGTATTTGTTTCTTTTATTCAACTTCTTTCTATAAGTTACATGATTTCAGTATTCTAATTTGTTCTATGCAAATTCTGAAAGTTGACTGTATAGAAGTGTATTTTATAATTCTGCCAGTTTATGTGTAAGATCTGAAATTTCAAAATTCTTGTGATATTTCATTTAATCTAGACCCATACCATATACAATTTCTCAAAAATACTATGTGTAGCTTACCTATATACAAATGTTATAGGTTTTTGCTTTCTAGTTTCTGGTATATTTCACACAGTTGGCTGACTAAAAGACTAGTTTTTGCCATTAATTTCTTTGAAAACAAGGGAAGACCATTTCAAATCTTACTTTTGTAAATTTATTGTATCCAAAAATGAAAAAAATTAATTTGATTAAAATAGTTTTGATAGTATTGAAATTAGAGTAAATAAAATTCGCAGAAACTTTGAAGAAAAAAATGTTTTTATAATTTTTTGTTTACTATTAATTGCCTAATCACTAGGTGTTTAAAAATTTAAGTTTTTATGTCATAAACCTAAAGTGAACATTTTAGAAATTCTACGTAATTTGACCTTTTTTATCTATGAAATCTTTGATTTAGGAGATAATGTTCTTTGATTTTTTTTGTTTCATTTTATTTGTTTGGGTTAATGACATTTAATACTCTTTTCTAAATATTTTTAAAAATTAATACTTTTTGTTGTAAATAAATTGCAAAAAAGCCATTCATAAGATTTTCAGAGAATTTTATTAGATGTTATCAATAAGATAAAAATTGAGATATAATAATTGTAAAAGATATTATGCATGTTGAATATTGGCAGATAGATCCTCGATTTGTCCTTATAGTTTAATGTTACTCTTTCAGAGAGTCTGATTTATATAGCAGATCATGGAATGATTTATTTACTTATAGTGCATTCATGTAATGTTAAAATTAAGTGTCGATAAATGATGTATATTAAAATGAGTATGATTATTAAATAAAACTGTATATGAGAAATTTTCACGAAAACAATTTAATTTGTTCTACTTTATAATTTTATTAAAAAGCCTATTTCTTTAAACATGTTTCTTAATTTATTCAAAAACATCCAATTAATTTATTTCAGAATGTTGGAGACAGACATTTTTAAAAAAAATTCAAACCTTCTGAAGGGTAATAATTACAAAGGAAGTCTGTATAAAGCATATCAAATGTTAGTTTTTTTATAAGATTATTTCAGATACCCAAAACATTTCAATGATGTTAAAAGCAATTTTATTTCCATCTCAGAATTCCTATATAGTTGTTAAACAAAAACTTTCATATTAACCAACTTTAATTAAAAGCTAAATTACTATTTTTGTTTGTAAAAAGTGTGTATTTTCTTCGATGTGCTATGTTCTCATAAGAACTTGTTCATAGTATGTTTTATAATTGTGGGAATATTTAATCCTTCGAGGAGAAAAAAGTAGTACTTAGCCTACTTTTATAAAATAATTTTGTATGTATATATGTATAAAGAAATCTCTTTTGGTAGAGTAAATCATGGTTTGCTTTAATAACAAAAATTAAATGGTTAAGTGAAAGTGGATCAAAACTGAAGATTTTAAAAAAAGAAATTTTCTTTTTAAGTTCTTATCCACATGAATTTAAGGGAATATTAATATAAAACAGATCATTCTATTGGTTATATCAACTTTCACAGTAAAAAAAAATTCAATACACCTTTATGGAGTTATTTAGTTACAAGATATTACTAATTTTTTACTTCTTATATGGAAATACTCAATTAGATAAATCAAGAAAAATAACAAAAAATGCAATTTTTTTGTGTACATTCAAAAGAATTATATTGTAATATTTTTAAATCAATCTCAAAAACTGTACTAAAATATATGTATCATCTTATTAAAATATTGGAAACATACATGCAGAACATACTAAATATAAATTTATGTACATCCTTCCCTGTACCTGAATGGAATATAATTTTTATTGAAAATGGGCACTTGTAAACTTCCGAATCCCGGACAGTTGTATTCAATTCGTTTTGGTCTCCCCAGATGTTTATGAGGGTTATTATTTATTCTGTTGTCTAACGCGAGCAATCCAAAACAGCAGCCATCTTGAATAAACGAATCTCTGGCGCAATGCATCATGGGAGAATTAGAAAACACTCTCCTTTTTACCCCCAAAGTTCCTAGTCGAAAGAGGGTACCAAAAATAGACCTGCATTTCGACCCGGGATTTTGCCGGGTCGCCGTGTAAACGGGTACAAAGCGGATTCGTCCCGGCATATTGCCGGCATTTTTCGTCCATGTAAACGGGGCCATATTGGTAGAATTACCTCATATATATACCTTAGAGTTAATTTCTCAAGCTGAAAAAATCAGAAAAACCTGTTAATCAACTAAAACCATTCTGTTGTTGTTGCACGCCCCCATTGATCAGCAGTGCTAGACCAGGTCCATGACATCGTACACTCTTTCAGAAAATCCCCCCCCCAAAAACTTTTCATTTGTGAGACTGCCTCCTTTACATATTGAGAAACTATTTTAATCATACAACGTAATAATGGATTTTATAAAAATGCTGTTAATTTTTTTAAAAAAATAAATACAAACTAGAAGATAAACATATCCATAATGTGTTTCGATTTCACAAAGCCCATTTATTCAGGAAATTTTGTTCACTAATGCATTTTAAATACTTTCAGTAAAAAATTTATAACAGTATAAATTAATATATATTATCAATATAAATACATTTGGCGCAAAAACACTTAAGACAAAATATTAGTTAACACGAAATAATACAACAGTCCTGACAAACTACTATGTATTTTCAAGCATCCCCCTCCACGCACACTTCATAACATGAAACGAAAATTGCTTTACACAGAAAGATTTCCCTTCTGGAAAGGAACAAAATATGGGTAACACCATCCGGATTGGACTGTCCTATTGAATTATCGGAAGAATTTGTTACAGTAGATGACGATAATGTGTGCACAGACCCAATTATGGCAGATAAAGACATTTTGGGAGCTTGTTCAGAGCTAAAAAAATATCATTGATGCAGATTCCGACAATGAAAATAACATGAATAATGCAGCTCTTATTCCCATGCCATCCAAAATGAGGAATGTGATGTTATGCAATTATTTAAATGGGCATATACCAATGGTGAAATGAATAACAAAATGGATGACATCAAACAATTTGATGCTAAGAAAAGCAATGCAAAGAAAAATATCAAATTATTTTCCAAAAACTCAATAAATGTTTTGTTTCATTGATTTTTAGGGTGGATCTTAGTCAAGCACACTGCTTGGCGACAAAATCTTTGGCGCCAAAAATTTTGGTGATAAAGTTTACAATATGGTAACCCTTCCGGATTGTCCAGTCCAGTGGCTAACATATGGCAACCCTAATACCGGTCAAGCAAAAATGATCAGGTGAAAAGTGGACATCGTCCATTTTTGCCCTTGACCCTGCTGCAACACGTCAAGTTCACCCCTGCTCTTACTTCCCCACGTGTTCCGATTTTTGGCTTGATTTTCTACCGGTTGTTAGAATGGCTTGCAAAATAAAATTGCTTGAAAGCAAGGCAACCACAGGATTTTTGTTTTTCTTGGAGAGCAAGGGAATAAGGCTGTTTTAAATTGGGTTATGAAAGAAGGATTAATTCCCTCCAGATATGAGTGTCCGAAGTGTAAAAAGGATATGCGTTTGGTTGAACGAAAGGGTACGATTGATGGTTTTGAATGGCGTTGTCGAGTACAGTCGAAAGAGAATCCCCACTTTGTTTGCCGGAGTGTACGAAAAGGTATGTGGTTTAGTCATAGTAGATTGAGTATTTGTGTGATGTTGCGATTAACCAGGTATTGGTTTGGCAAGAGTATGAATGAGTTTGTAGTGAATGATTTAAAAATTAAAAACACAGTGGTAAGTGATTTTTTAGAATTTTTAAAATGCTGTTTTCCCCTTATTTTACTTTATCTCGTAGAAATTCTCTTTTTGCCCTTTTCTTTATTTTATGCTTTTGTGTAAATACATGTGTTTTCAGCGTCCCTGACGCCATTACGGAAACCCCGTTTTTTAGGATTTTTGAACAGGAGCTGAGACCGTCACCCCCACCTATTCCTTCGTTTCTGGCCCTGACATCATTACGGAAGCCCCATTTTCTTAGGGTTTTTGATCACCAGCTGAGACCGTCAACCCCCGATTTTTTTTCGTTTTCTTCCATGACGTCATTTTTTGAAACGGGGGTTATTGGCGCCATTTGGCAAAAAAATGGCGCCAAAAAACAGCAGTGTGCCAGACTAGGATTTTACTGATTTTTATAAAATACATGCATGTATGCATATCTATATAAATAAAATAAACTCTAATAAACTTAATTTTGTTGATATATGTCCTTTAACACAAAACAATATATTACAGTCCCTTCAGTTTCGTGTTAAGCGATTTTCACTGTATAAGAAATGTGTTTCTTTCAATGAAACATATACATTTCATATTTATTTTTACTTTTAATTTTATTACACTCCTTTAGAATCCAAAATGTATTGTTTAACTACATAATACCATGCATAATATTTCTCTCAGTACACAAATACAAACCTTATGAGATAGATGAACTTTTCATGAATG
Organism: Trichonephila clavipes; assembly: GCA_019973935.1. NCBI lineage: Eukaryota > Metazoa > Arthropoda > Arachnida > Araneae > Nephilidae > Trichonephila > Trichonephila clavipes. The sequence goes on along the minus strand of BMAU01018107.1, from coordinate 54,458 downwards.
TAAAACTTAAAAGTATCAATTTTTACTTTACTTACATTTAATGTATGTTCAAGTCTGTGAACACAAGCCGAATTCATGGCACCAACAATTTCTAGAACTCCAGTGAAATTATTTAGATCTTGTAAGACTATCATAATTTCTAGAACTCTAGACACAACAGCAACACGCTCTTCAAAGTTCTCTGTTTCAACAATACACTTCTCTACATAAAAAGTAAACTGAAACAAAACAAAATAAATGCCTTTTAATTTAGAATTACAAAAAAATTGAAAATTAAAACTTTTCTTCATATTTTCTATAGAATTAAAGAAAAAATAACTGCATAACACAATATTTAACTTCAAAATTATGATTTAATATATTTCACATGATTTTTATAACCGATTGTTGTGTATACCTATATGCTAAATATATCATTTTTTTAATCATTTAGAAGTTAGATATTATGTAATGTAGATATTTATGTAGAAAAGGCGTGGACAACCTTTTTGTTGAGAGTGCTACTATCTGATAAATAAGTCATTATGCGTGCGACTTTCAACTTTTCCAACAAACAAAAAAGATAAAAAAAAGGAGGAAAATGTTACTTACTGTCATATGGGACTTTTATGCAAATAGCATATTTTTTATACAACTCTAAATAGAGAAAATTTAAAAATAATATAAATACTTAAGTTTTATTGTTAATAAACTTTTAGGTGCAAAATAAAAATGGGTAACTTTGAACATTTAATTCTTATTTATTACTAAACAGTCAGTACATGCTTAAAGTGGCTATTGAATTTGTAGTTTTTTTTTACCAAGCCATCTATATTACGATTAGTTCTTAAAGATGCTAACAAAAATTAGGCTGTTTTCGGTGAATATCAGTTTATTTTGAGCGATATTATGATTTATGTTCGTGATAGAAAACATTTGTTCAAAAATATATGTTGATCCAAAATTACAATATCTGACTGCCAAATCGTGTAAATCTGGAAAATTGAATGTTGGTTCAAATTTCCAAATTCAATAGAATTTAGATCACTTGAGATGAAAAAAGTTCATTATATTTGTTTTTCAGTCCAGTATGGTACAGTAGGTTAATAATTCTGATTTGAATTTCAGGTGGGTAACAATTAAAATCTAGTAGTGAAATTGAAAAAGAATTTATGAAAAGATCTGCATTTTTTTATCATCTTGAAAATTATCCAACCTAGCACCGAGGGAATCCTTTGAAATAAATATTAAATCTTTAAATCTATTAAAGCTTGGAGCTAGTAACTGCATTACTGTTAACTGTGAAATGTGTTAATCTATTTTCTTCAAAATAGAGACAAAAGATGCAAAAATTTGTTTACAAAAGATATCTAACCAACTAAGATGGGAAAAATACAATCTTTTTTCTGTAATCAATTTTAAATTATTTAAATGTCCTAAAATATCAGTAAGAAATCTGTTGTAGCATTCACTCACTGGGCAATTCATTATTTTCTTCCAGATATCCTTAAACTCCAAAATCTCACGAGTGCACTTTCTTTTGAAAGCCAGCGCACACAACAATGAAGAACTATTATTTACATAATTCAATTAATTGTGTTTAATTAATTTGAGTTTGTCTGGAACAACCACATTTTAATAAAGTTGTAAAAAAAATTATTTTTTAGTATATTCTCAAATTTTTCAATAAGTCTTCACATGCCCTGGGTTGGCCACCCCTGATGTACACATATAACTACAAATCTAACTTGAATCAAAACAATAAACAAGAGAACAGTAAGAAAATACAGGACACAGCCGTAAAAATGCAATAGGAAATTCTTACGTTTACCAATAAGATTGCAAAGTTAAACAGTTTTAAGTTGCAACTAACTCCTCAATATTACTGGGCTGAAATAAAATTTAGAAAGGAACATACAGTTGGAAATAATATTAAAAAAATTTGATGTGCTGAAATTATAGAGGACTATAATCTAAGAGTATATTAAAAGTTATCTATACTTTATATATACAATGCTAGTAATATACACAGTCGGACCTCTATTTAACAAAGATACTAAATCCGGAAAATAAAGTTCCGTTATTTGGAAAATTCGTTGAATTAAATGCACTTGGGTTCCAGGAAAAAGTTCACAAGATAAAGGTTCGTAAAATGGAGGTCCGACTATATTTTGATTCATGTAACATTTAATGAAAATGGAACAAAGAAAAATTATTATTGTTGCAAATTATTTTTTTAAAAATTAAATCTTTTTAAAATACATAATGCTTACAAATTATTCAAATGTCCCAATTAAAAAATATGTAAAGACTCTAATCATGAATTTCAGAATATACATTTGAAAATATCTTTAAGAAAAATATTCTAGATTTGCAGCTTACATTAGAGGAATGGTGGATCATTCTCAGCAAGTTAGGAGATGTCTTCATTTTGTCCTTTTTAGTCCATACACTTCCAACCAATTCTGAAGGCTTCACGCTTCGGTAAAGTTCAAACTCCAACAGAGTCAGTTGCCGAGCAATTTCAATAGGATGCAACTGAAATAGGTACATAAATTAGAACAGGTAACTGCAGATTCAATTCATAACAAATTGACAAACAGCAAAAAAAAAAAAAAAAAAAGACTTACAGTTAAAAGATCAAACTTTTCATATGTGGTGCTCAGAAACCATTCAATGGGAGGAGGAATCTTCTCAAAACCAAAGGTGATTTCCCGTGATTCTTCTACTGGCTCCAACTATGAAAAATGCAATGTAAATGCAAATACAGGCTAAAAATCTAATGATTGCAATATAATCAATACAATAGTCTAAAATTCTCAAATGAAAATACAGTTTTTAGTTAAATGTGACGATTAGTTAAATCAGCAATCGACATACTGTTACATATGAAGAACTATTTTAATCATAGAAAGCAAACAATTAGCATTCTCCTGTACAAACCTTTATTTGATTTTTAAGAACTGTTATGATTGAAAAATTATGCATTTTTTGATTAAAACTCCAAATGTTTAATCCTCTAATATATAATTTTTTTTAGCTATGATGCCTCTTTTTCATGACTTACCATAATTTATTTCCTATGCATCATACTTTCTCCCAAAAAATGTTCTTTGCTTTTCCAATAAATCCTGAACTCCATTTACACCTTATAGCTATATTTCTGTGACTGTTCAATAAAACTGTTACAAAATGACAAAATTAATTGCAGTTTGTTTTGAGTGTTTTTCCCTCATTAGGATTAAGTGAACCATCAAACTTTTTGCATGAATATAAACTTTCTTATTTTATTAACTGTAATTTTTAACTTTGAGGATGTTAAGTAATAATAAGTGTAGATGTATGCTTTTAATGCTCTCTCCTTTCCAAAGCAGAAGGTTCCAATAGACAACTCCCCGCCCACAGGAAGTATGATCAAAGGGGAACAGAGAGAAAGAGAACAGTTTATAGAACTAGTGATGTGGTGTTAACCCCACACTTTTTGAATGTACCCGCATTATATTGTGCAAGAAATAAATAGAGCTGATACAGTCCACTGAGAAGTTGTTTTGGTTTAGAGCAGAGGTTCCGAAACATTTTTGCCTCATAGACTCCTTGCAATGTTTTGTGGTTTGGGGTAGACCCCCGCTCACCTAATATTGAATTTTTACAAATTTATCAACTTAAATAGTTCTCTACAGCTAGTATAGAGCTACTAATTTAAATGAATTTAATTTTTCACTGTATTGAAATATAGTGCTTTAAACTTAAGAAACCCATGTTAATTAACGAGAAATTTAAATTTAATTAATACATAAAGTAACAAAACAACAAACAAATGCTTTTGATGGGAGGGATGAATCTGGTGCTTCAATAACAAATTTTCAACATTTGCTGTCAATCTTTTCAGGATCCTTCCGCTAAATCTCCTCTGTTTGTAATGACATTTTTTTTTTTTGTTTTGGGAATTGGCAACTGTGCTGAACCTCCTCACTAAGAAAAGAAATTAAAAACTTTCTCACGATATTCTATAACAGGTATGTCTTTTTAAAGCCAAAATTGCTTGTATTCGCTTCTAAACTTTAAGATATTCGTTAATGCCTATTCCAATCAGTTCCTATTGTAACATGAATTTTTTTTTCAATTTGACCATATGAATTGATCGTGACTAAGGTAATACAGACTATAGTCAAAACATCCTCAAATCTAGTATCAAAATCTGAGTCAAGGACATTTAAACACTGAACATAAATTAAAATGTCTTGCATAAAATGACTGTGACAAATTGAGAAAATTCACAACCTATAATGTTATACTGCTTAATTCTGAAAAGAAACACTAAAATATTCCTTGTTTTAATAAAACTTATGCTGTCACCTTATAACTTCAAATTAACCTCATTAATTTAGTTAATAAATCTGTTAAATATGTAAAATCTGGTTTCTACTTGATTAAATTTTCTTTTAAAATTAAAGTCATAATCTGGTTTAATGAGAGCTACTATCGCGCAGACCCCCATTTACACCTCAAGGACCCCTAAATTACCTTTACACTTGCCTGGACCCCTTGCAAGTCATCATAGACCCCTGGGAATCACTGGTTTAGAATCTTGTGAATTTACTCTACTGTAGAATAACAACTAGTGACTACAGCAAGAATTATAACAAAAAATAGACAAAGCTATTCCTTTTGCTGCTTTGTCTATTTTTTTAAGTTTTCGATTCAGAAATTATTATTATTATATTTATTCATTTTTTGGAGTCTGTTTATGAAGCATCCTCTTGGCCTGCAATTCATTTAAAATTCCAAACTTGTTCAGAGTATTTGCAATTTTAAAAACTGATCAAATTACTATGTAATCGAAATAAAGACACAATGTTGAATATTTCTATTTTATTAGCAAAATAAGGAAAGGATGGAAATAATGTATTACAAGTAGAAAAAGAGAAAATTAATCACATCACACCTAATTAGTCTTTTTGGAGAAAATATGACCTGAACAGAGCTAGAAATTTAAAGACTCAGGATGGATTCATACAGTCCGCCATGAAGGTCATTTGTTCTTTGGAGCTTTGTAAAGAGACTTCTATTTTACCTTTACCTTTGTGCCCTTTGGATTATATTTATCTTGAACTTCAAGTTAAAGTATTAAAGAGAAAAATGAATCCCGAACAACTGAAAGCTATAGCTTTGGAAACTATTGGATTTCCAACAAGTGAATGTTTTTACTGATGGCTCCCTTGTAGATACATATTATGGTGCTGGAGATGGTATTTTCTGTGAATTATTTAGCTTTTACCTACCACTAGGTATTTTTACTAATGCCTTTGATGGTGAGATAGAAGCTATTCCAGTAGCAGTTATGCAGTACAGTCTGGTGAGCCGACTCACCAGACTGTACTCTGTGTGACTCTGGTCAGCCTTTGACCGTTGAACATTTAGAGGTAAGCCCCGCATTAATAGGTCTTAATTCTAAATCATCGAAAAATATTAGAGAGCACATGCACTAATGGTATACGTGCTAAATGCCACACACTAATGGCATAGTGTGTGGCATTTGTAAAATAAAAATAAACAAAGTGAAAAAGTATTGCAATTGCTCAAATTGAACAAGCAGAAAGAGTCCACTGTAGTTGATATGAGCAGCTGCAATGAACCAATCATAGTCACCAACTTTGTGATAATTATGATAACAAAGTTCTGAATACACTTCAATATTCACTAAGAGTGAAGAATATGGGGGCTACTACTCATTATATCATACTCAGTCTTCATGTGGCATGGTATGAGAATTCAGAGAGTGAGGTTCCAATTCAGGTGTGATCCTCATTAGTTGCTTAAGATTCACAATTTTAAGGTACCATATACTGCTCGTGTTATAATTTTGCACTAAATATAAAAAAGTCAGTAAATAGTTGTATGTTATTTCATTTTTGAATATGAAAAAGCCAATAACTGAAATTGCTAAGTTATTTTCTTTCATTAAATAAATAATTTTTAAGAAATTTTTTGAAAATTTAATTTTAACTAATGAGCATCTTTTGAAGTGATGTTTTACAGTAAGTACTTCCATTGACTAAGTTAGATATTGCTGAAACTAATTAAGAGAATGCACATTATAGAGAAATAAACAAACCGATGTGTGTATTGGTTATTCACAAATACCTTCATTCACTTCAAACAATAAAAATAGTAAAAAGTATTTTGTAATGCAAGTTATATTTTTAGCTCCCACAAGAAAAATGTTAGTTATTATTCAATCAGAAAATATTAATTTACCCCAGCATTGACGTATCCACACACATTATAACTAATATAAATAATTCATTTGTTACAAATTTATGTATCTAATAAATCTAAAATTTAAATATTAGTATTTAACAATTCCAAAGTTAGTTTAAAAATCAAAATTTATTAATTTTAAATTTATCAAATTTATTCATTAAGAAAAGAAAATGGAACTCACTCGTCGCATGATAACTTTATTAATCGACTCCACCCACTTCCTCATACTCTTTCCTTTCACTTTATCTTCCAGGAAAGAACGAAGAGCAGTTAGAAGGGATGGATCTCTTTCAAAATCATAAAAATGGTGATCGACCCAATGTCGCAAAACATTCAGAACTCTATAAATAAAAATTAATAAAATAATTTCAGTCATATTTTATTCAAATAAAATTTTTATTTCAGAAAAAAAAAGAACTGATAAGTAAGGTAGAATTCAAATATTGTTATTATGAAAAGTACATTTCTGCATTATTTTTAAATTTATTAGTTCCATTTCATGATATTTATCTTTCAACATAATTCAATATGTTATGAAACACTTATTAAAAAGTATCAAAAAATTTAAAATGCCAACAATAATAATCTTGATAAAATGGTATAATACTGTGTTAAAACATGTACAATTAAAAAATAAGTCTTAAATCAAAACCATAAACTAATTATTACCTTAGATTGTTTTATTGATGCAGTTTTTTAACTAACCTCTAAAAACTTTGATTTTGATGAAATATCACTACTGAAATATCAAATTCTAATGGAAAAACTTGAATTGCAATAATACGACAAATGTATCACAAATCCCTATTAGAACTTTTTGGAATATCAAATCATCATCTTATTAAGGGGACTCATAACTGGATAATCACTTCATAAACATATTCTACAAAAATAACCTACAAACATGTTAAAAGAACTTATTGACATTTAAAGATACATAATTCTAAATGTTGTACAGTTAAATATTAATTAAGTATCATAAAAAACATGAATGCCATCCAGAAAATAAAAACTATTTAGTGATACAAAATGAAAAATAGTTATTGGGAAGAAATACTTCTGTTACATAATTGAAGTTTTCTTCTTTTCTATAAAAAATCATGTCATTCAATCAAACACAAGTTGTTTCTTTCCACAAGCTTTGGAATTCCCATGTTCTGTCAGTAGTTCATTTGATCCTTATCTGCCGAGGAAAAACTATGCGATTGGCTCCCCAGAGCCATCGTTTTTCACACAAGCACACGTAGTTATGCTGTGTATTGGAGAAGACAAAAGGCATGAAAAAAATACATTCATCTCTGAAATAAACAAAACCTTCAGAAACATTGTCAAGGTCATTTTACAGCATTCCAAAGCCTTTGGAATAGTTTTACTGACAGCTGAGCAATACCAAAGATCGTAATTCAGAAAAACAAATGTATACACCAGGGCCACTTAACACATTGACTCTTGAGCAAGATATATACATACACCCAAAGCAGTAAAGGGGTTAATGCAGATAATCACTGCATTCAAACCAATACTGTATATCTTGCTCATAGTGATTACCATCTTTTTCCTAACCTGATTATCTAATATCTCTGGACTGTACACGTTTTAGAAATAATGGAAGAGCTGGAGAGTGCACCTGGATTAAAGTACTGGCAGAAATAGAGTATAGCATGATAATTTTGAAGCATGTAAACAAATGTTTAAATGTAAAAAAGTGAAGGTAGCTTCTGGTTTGTAACAATTGTTTTTATTTTTTGGGTGTGACTCTCATAAAGTATTAATCCCCCCCTAAACTTCCAACCAAAAGAACTAATAGTCCAAAAATTTTAAAATAAGCATTTGCTACTTTATTAAATTTGCATTCGAAAATATTAATCCCAATTACTCACCTGAACTGAACAGGTTGACAATATTCCTTACGAAAACGCTTTAAGTCTTCTCTATAAGAATTTTTGTAATTTTCTAAAACAGTTCCATCTAGTGACCTATCTAACAGTGCAGCTGGTGGTGGTGGATCTTCAATTTCAAACGTGCAATGTGAGTTAAGGAAAATACAAGAATGTAAGTGTACAATTTCTTTAAGTCTGGTAGTATAACAACATTTTTATTGATTAGAATCATGCAAACTTACACATTAAAATTACAGAAAACAACATATATTTAAAGATTTTCATTTATTAATCCTATCACTAAAGCTATAAAATTTCAATGTTTCTTTAACATTCAATCAAAATATAATTTTATTAAATTAAACTGATTTTTATTAAATGTAATTTTTCTATTGAGCATTAAGCATGTATGAGAGAAAAATAAATTATATATTTTTATATATTAAAAAAAACAGAATTTAAGTGTGTTTGAATTAAATTGTTAATCATAGCTGTAATTTAAATTACAAAACCATGTCAACCATAGATTTTCTATCACAAACTACTAAATAATTATTCTGAATGTAAATATTAAACATGTAATGAAAATACACTCTACATCCATTTACAAATAAGTAGTGTTAAAAAAAAAAAGGTAAAAACCAAAATTTTAAAAATTTCGTTTTTAGCAGGAGAGAGCAAATAAATATGATTAAAATTACATATATTTAAAATTATAGAGAGAGACCTAGTACAAAATTACTCAAGTAGATCAAATTTTATTAAAACTACACACATTTAAACTATATAATTGTAAATTATTTACATTTCATTAAGTTCTTACAACTACAATCAAGAATAAACTATTAATTTGTTAAATATTAAAAGCAAATTACATTGCTATAATCAATGAAATTTTTATAGCAAATACAGCATATCAGCAATGTATACCTTCTCGATTTATAACATATATAAATTCTTATCATCAGCATTCGTTAGACCACAAAATGTAAAATTTAAAAGTTGTAAGTAAAAGAAAAGTAACTACATTGGTAGAATAATAATTTCTACAATAGAATGTACACTATGCACAATTTTTACAGCCAGTTTGATTGAAAATAGTGTTGAAAAATATAAATTTTATTTATGATAAATTAATAGGGAAGGAAGATTATATGCCAAGGAAATCTTGGAACAACAAAATTATAAACAAATATATATATTTTTAAAGGATATCTTTCAATTAGAAGATCTAGAAGCTCCAAAGGTTGACAAAAAGATCTGTAGGTTGTGAGGAACGTTCGAACAAACATTGGATCAGCATACATGTGATAAGTTAATCTTTCCACTAATTTTAACAATGTTGCACTTTTTATTACAGGTACACCAGCACTTGATTTGTTTTCTTCAAAAATTATATTGGACTCAGAATCTTCAACTGCAAATCTAGATGATCAAACAAAAGAAGTCCATGTTAAATATAGCAATGAAGTATTAAAGGACATAAAGTCCTGATCATACAAAAGCTAAAAAATAGTTCAATAATTTTTCATTCAAACATTCACAAGAAGAGATAACAATATTTTACCTATACTTGTCAGGAGATGGAAGTCGAAGAGGGTGCTTCTTTTCTTCATCTAATAATATGCTATCTAGAGTTCTTTCTAACATGCTGCAAATATAATTAATGATTAATGCAAAACAAATTTTAAAAGGAGAATTAGACATATATATTATTTCTATTTTTATCACACAATCATTGAAAATCAAAATTTATAATATAATTAACAGCCATGCAATTAAGTGAATAAGTATATGTTTTAATGATATTTGATGTCATCTGAAAGCTATTTAATGAGAAACAGGTTTTATGATTTTTAGCCATGATTAAATAACATCTAAGTTATATTAGCTCAACCACAAAAGTAAATTCAACCTCTTTTGAACTAACCATTCATTGCATACAACATAGACTCAAACCTAAAAGAAGCAGCAAATTTCCAGCTATTGAGCTCACAATCCTATCTTACAATGAAAGTTCCTTTTAACAAAGAAAGGTTGTGAATAAAATTATAATGTTCGATTCACTCAGCAAAATATTCTTCATGAACATTCTCATTCATATACTCATATAATTAGAACATATTTTCTTCCCTAAAATACTTACATATATAATTTAAATACATACAGTTTGTAGGGCAATTCAGAATTATGTTGTCTGTAAATATCTGAGTCTTTTTAAAAGATTTTTTTAAAAATTATGCTGAAGATATAAGGAAAAAGGATTAATTCATTTAAATTCAACTCCTATGAATAACGAAAAAATGTGCTCATACTTTAAAATTAAATTAACTTTAATTTTAAAATACTGTAATTATTCATATCTAAGCAGTCATTGATTCTAAGCCCCACCGTAAATTCTTAAAACGTTTTGGTGAGAAAAAAAATAGTGTAAAATGGTTGATCAATATCAGATTAAAAATATTAAAATGAGAACGAACATGAAATCAATAATTAATATATGCAGTATAAATCACTTTTAAATATATACATGAATTTGTAATTGCTTTAACTGTTGGTACCATGTTCAATTTTCCCCATCCAATGAATTTTTTCCCCTTCAATTCTAAGCAGTCACTGATTTTAGTAGCATTAACAGTGAAGAAAAGTACAGCTTAGATAATCGAATAAATATGGTACAATTATTATTTTTAGATAAGATTATATAATAATCTAATATATATTATAAATGCGAAAGTTTGTGAGGATGTTTGTGGGTCTTTCACGCAAAACAACTGAATGGATTTTAATGAAACTTTACAGTAATATAGCTTATACATCAGAATAGCACATAGGCTATAATTTATAGCATAGACTATAATTTATAAAGATATTGCATGAAGTGTCCAAAATATAACGCTATTTGTCAAGTAGGAAAAAATTCTGTCATCTGCGAGCAATTCTGCCTAGCACTGCAAAAAAGCCCATGTCAGCATATATCTATCTTTTGTTTGTGAAAGAACTCTTTTTGTTTTGGCTACGCAAGGTGCTTGCTTCTAATTAATTCCTCTGATCTCAGCATAATGACGATTTTTTTTCATTTCAGAATAAAACTAAGTTTTGAAGGGAGAGATTGTTATAAATCTCTCTTTATTTTAATGTTTTTTAATGATTTTATTATGCACATTTGGTAGTAAGAAATTGATCTTTTTTCCAAATAAATGCTTTTATCAGTTCTGGTACTTAAAGTAAATAAACTTTCTTTCACACTGCATCATTTTGACAAATTTTCAAAATTTGTTTGTGGTTAGTAGTCAATTATAACGCTATAATTTTAATTGAATAGGCAGATATAATTATTTTTACACTTAAAAATGCAATAACTATTGTTCTGTATTTCTTGGAGTGTGAGAGTGAGTGAATTTTAATGTTGCACTGTTCAGCTACATGAGGGCTTTTGGCAACGGATCACGTAATTTTGAACCATGGTCAAGTGACGTGGACGACACCTGAGCTGGCACCCTCTTCTCCTAACTACCATACCACACCAACTTAGAAGGAATATTCTACCAATACTCTTAGCAGGAATATTCTTTGAAATCCACTCTTCCAAGATATATGGCAGCACGGGTTCCATGATGAGTATTTTAGCGGAAAAAATAGTTTGTCAAAATTTAAGTGTCTTATGTTTTGGTATGTTAATGAAGACCTTAGAAAATGATTTGACTACTTATTTTAAGTGAACGGTATATATAATTAATTTTACAGTGGAATATCTTTAATTAATTTATTAGCTCTTAACGGATTAAATTTTCCAAAGTGGAGTATTTTGTTTATGTATATCCCTTAATTTTCAATGTAGTGATCCAAAAAATATATATTGTTTGAAAAAAACTGAAGTAAACCATAATGCGGTTGGATAAAGTACTAACGTGCATCGCTCCCCTACAAGGCGGGTATTACAAAGCTCTAATAAAGCTTGAGTTATGAAAGTAGCTAGGCATTTGCCAACTTGACTCTATCGTTAACATTTCGCTGTTTTTCATTGCTTGCGAATATTACAATTTTAACATAAAATAAATACTACAGAAAGTAATATTAATGTATTATACTTTCAGATATAAATTATTTACACTATTTTAAGCGTCCATTACACAAAACTTTTAACAATACTTTTGCTGAGCAGAGATCAGCTTAGAAAGGTATTTTCAAAAATCGACCCTCAAGAGTGTTACGGGGAGTTATAAATAAAAAAAATCCTTTTTATCAGCTATTAGATCTACATACTTAAAATTTAACAAAGGTGTTTTATTTCTCTCCTTTCTTTTTGTTTCGCTGAGATATGCAAAAAAGCTTTTCTTTTTTTGTTTAATTTAAAATTCACGTAAAATTAACTCATTAAAAATTTCTTTATTCTTCAATCTACGTTGTTTAATTTTTCAGTTCACCCGTGCGAAGAACGGGTATACCAGCTAGTAATCTATATTTCTAATAGTATAATAATCTAAATTACTAATAGTTATCTATATTTCTTTATTTAGAATTTTTCATAAGTATTTTTAATTAATTTTAATTTTAATGCATCCTTCTTGAATATCTAATCAATTCCTTTTTAAAAAATGCATTTTGACAACAAAACTAAAATGTAAAAAAACATACCTTCTTGTATTAAGCATGATCAAATTAGCCATCCAATTGCTTTTTTCTTCAGGTGTTTTAGCAAACAAAATTATATGCAGCTGATCTCTAGGAGCAATTTCAAAGGCATTTTTGAGCTCTGCAAAAAAGTTTTTAAATAGCTGGTATAAAACAAGGAAAAATGAAAATTCAAAATAGTTTATAAACATTATTTTATAAATATTAACATACCATCAGTATCCTCCCGATCAATTATTTCAATTTTCCGAAGATAGTACTTTTCTTTCAGACGATATTCAGCTACTGGACCAGTGACACTTGAGCGCTTATTATTTGGCTTGCAAAGAATCATTAGACCATCAAATAAAAAAACTTGTCTTTCTGTAAGACGACGACCACCAGAACCAACTTTACCCAGAATGCCATCTGAAGAAAAATATTTTGAATTACTTCTTTAAAAGTAATGCAAAAAATGGTTGGAACTTGAATAATTTATTTATCAATTATGTATCTGAAAATATTAACAAACTCAAGACCTTCCTAAAATGAATTTTTTCCTCAGAAACTTATCAATTTAATATATATGTTCTACTACATTTTTTCTTTCATCTTATTTTCCACTTACAACTTAAAAAAATATCAGAAAATAAAAAACAAATTATGATTTGCTTGATATTAAATTTTTTTAATAGCTTTTAATGTGAAAGGTGAAGCCCAGTGGCTGAGTGGTTAGAGCATCGCGTTTCCACACCACAGGTGCGAGGTTCAAACCCCGAGCTGGGCAAGGTTGACTCAGCCTTTCATCCCTTCAGTGGGTTGATAAAATGAGTACATGAGTACCAAGCTTGCTTGGTACTCATTTTATCAACCCTATTTTATTAACACTGGGGGTTTAGCGTCAGACTGACCACCTGACTGGAACATCTGCTCTTGCACCTCAGGGCCCATGGTCGCGTATGCTGAGTTGGGCACGGTAGGCCTTGGCCATCATGAGCTATTGCGCCACTGAGTTAAGTTAATGTGAAAGATTTCAATACAAAACAACCTATGTGCGATTCTGCTATAGACGATTCTCGACATTACTCTTTAAATCACATTATTTGTTGCTTTTTTTTATATCAGTGCAAAAAAGAAAGTCAAAACTTAATATTCAAATTTTCTTTTTTCTGTTTTACTTTATATTTGAATTTTTGGCAGTATTGGAAATATTACCATTCGAAGAAATGGGTATAAACTGCAAAATCACACCAGACAACACCGGCACGAAACAGCTCTGTTACCAACAGTTTGAGGTTTCTTACCGGCTACATGCGTAGTGACAATATTCATTTAACCATATATGCCAAAAACATTTAAGTACTTGTTGTTATCATTTAAACATCATTGACTACATGAAGGCTCTGTTAGCTTGTTGCACCTGTGATACAAAAGATAAATTTAAATTGGTTTCACACGTGATTATGATGTTAGAATCATGGGTGCAACTCTTTGACAACTAGCCTTATTGCGTGAGGCAAATGATAAAATGGAGGCAGATGAAGACTTGAAAATACTGGCTACAATCAGATCAAAAGAAAGAATGCAAGCAACTAGAAAGTGTTGTAAAGAAGAACAAGTTAAGCAATCAGGTACTAGATACAACTGTTCTCGCATGCTAGGGAAAGCTATGGCCAAAGTGAAACATAATCTACCAGCTAGTCCCACTAAAGCAATGAAAGTTGTAAAAAAAATTGCTGCTGAATTCCAAATTGCTGTATTTGACAAAAAAAAAAAGACCTGACCAGTGAGAAAACTATTGTACAAATAGATTTTGCTGAGAATTACACACTGATTAGTCCAGACGAAATACAATCAACACAGTGGTGTGTTGATTGCATTCATTGTATCCAGCATATTGGTGTTCATTCATTGTATCCATACAACTCATGGGCAAGTCCCGCTTTTCAAGTGTTTTTGGACTACCGACAAACTCCATTAAGTGGTCATAATAAGTGATGGATTAAGCCATAGTAAATATACTGTAAATTCAGATAGTGATTCAGAGAGTGAATCTATAAATGCAGAATCTCCACCAACATCTCATTAAGCCTCAAAATCACCAGCAGAAGCATGTTGTAAGACTGATGGTACTGTCTGTGCCGCTGTCTTACCAAACGATATTTGCGTTGGTTTGTATGTGATCTACAAATCTGGCAAAAAAATTACTATGTGGGAGTGTGTCAGAGCGATATGGATGAAGATAGGGAAATTAGAGCCCAATTTCTGATGACAATTGATGGCAAACATTTCACAGAAATCGTGAATGACATAGCAGATGTCCAATTTGAAGACATTATCAAGAAGTTGGAAGCTCCAGAGAAAAAGACTAATGGAAATAATATGTTCATAGAATTTTTGGCGAATATTGATGTATTTGAAAAGAAATAATTTACATAAGTGACAAAGAAGTGTGTTGATAAGTAATAAACATTGTTTGATCTCTTATTTCGTTCTTATGTAAGTTATATTGATGTTTATATTCACTTAAATTAGATGGGTTTCACCCGCGATAATTTGAAGTTGTTTGCCACAACTATGTGGCAGCAGAGTTGCACAGTAAAGAAAACCTGAATAATAGCCATATATGCCCTTGGAAATTCTTTATTAATCAGCAATAATTCAATAATGCAATAGAGAATTAATTAAAAACAACTTCCGAACATAATGTCAAAAACATTCGAGATACAACAGTTCAAAAACCACACTTCCGAGCCAATACCACATGTTCTCATTGACTTAAAAACCCACTAGTAAGAGAGTGAGTATCAATGCATCACAAATTAGATCGAGAAATTCAGAGAGAATCAAAGTTATAACATCTCGTTTATATATCTATCGTACCGGAAGTTACCGCCTCCTCGACGACTTCCGATCACACGATCAAACATCACAGAAACACATGACTGCCACTCTATCAGGAAAGATCGCTAATCAACTATACAGAGACCAGTATCTAAAAGGGGATGAGACTATTTACCTTTAAGTTAACAGATGTTACACCTGTGATTGCTTCAAAAGTAAATAATTCATTGTTTATTTTTGTTTTCTATATACTTTTCTATTTTTTTTAATTTTTGAAGGATTTTTCATAACTGTTTATAGATAAAAAAGCTCAGAGCAAATTTCATTCATTGCCATTATTAATTTCTTTTGTCAAAAATAGACAACCACTTTCAAAGAAAAAGTCTCATATATATGTGTATTTGATCTCTAAAGCAATGCTTAACTCTATTTCACTGCCCTAAATCAGTGACAGCTTTAAAAATCATAATATCATAATAGTTGTCCATTTTAGTTTAATGACCATTTCTATCTTTTCAATTTTAATTGCTCAATTTTTCAGATTCTTGGAAATTCTGTTGTTCTCCAATCTTAGTAGAATATTCTTTTGTATCACTTATCTTATTCATATATATGTATATATACACACACGAGACTGAATAAACAAACAAAGGAATTCCTTACCCATCACAAAATCATTGCAACATTGTCCTATGTCTTTTCCTTCCCAACCATCAATACTTCGTTGAAGCTCATTCATCTTCTGAATTGAAGCTTGACGATTACCTCTATTATACATCCTGGAAAATGCTTCCCTATAATAAACAAAATGACAATTATTAATTTGGAACAAAATGTATGAATTGGAAATAATACAGTGCTACACAGAATAAATTTACTCTTCCCTAATAGTCTTTAACTGAAGCCTATACCAGAGTAATTCAATATTTTTTAAATTCTTTTTCTCCATGTTTACTTAACCTAAAAATAAGCAGCTTTTTATTTAAATATTGAACAATTATAATACATAATAACCAATACCTTAATGTAATCATAAATTTTGCTTCCAATATTAAGAACATTAAATGTGCAGTTCACTCACATTTCATTAATCAAAATAAATTAAGTTTTTCACAAAATTTCAAACAATTAAATCTATTACATAAAAATAATGAGGAAAAAATAAGATTCTTTAAAATCTCTTCATTCACACATAAAGAGAAAACCTTTTTTTTATATACATATACTATAAGCAAATTACCAGTTTTACCTAATGATTTACATTCTTCTTGCTGCATGATACACTTAATTTAGAAAAATCTCCCCTGCCTTTAACATGCCATCATATCAGTTCATGACTAAATAGGATTTTTTGAATGCACATAACATTTAAGTTAACAGTACAGATTACAGGAAAGAAATCTTGAAAATTTGAATTATATTCCCTAATTTTTTTTAAAAAATATGTGATTATGACGTGAAGCAAAATTTTATACTCGAAAATAAGGAAACAGATATTTAATTTAAAATTTAAAACTAGAAAGCAATTACAAAAACATTAAACCAATTAAATTTTAAATGTTCACCCCATTGTCACTATTACTAGAAATAAAATTAGACAATCTTATATCACACATTCCTACCCTTGTTTTCTTTTGGGCAAAATATTGCTACACAGCCTTTCTAATTCAGCTTTTAAAGGCTGGAATACACCTTCTGCTTGTTCTAAGCTCTCTCGGTCTTCAGCAGAAGGTGTTAGTTTCTTCAGCATCTACATAAAGATAATAAAATGTTTATTAAATAACACATTATTCATAATTTGTTCACATTAGTATCAATACAAATTTTGAGGAAACAACAAATAATATTAATGAAAGGTAATGTTAATTTAATCCATGAGTTTAATATGAGACTTTTTATTAGAAAATGATAAACTTAAACTAAGTATGAACCAATAGTGTCAAGTACATTCCCATCAATAAGCCAATTTTAATAAGTCCAGCTGGCTGCACTTTGTTTTTTTTTAGTTTACCATTGTAATAGGAATATTTTTCTCTGTGTTTTGTATTGTAACTCTTATACTGTTCATATTGACATTTTATAGCATACTTTTATTGTGTGTATCTTATTGTATACTTCCGAGTATAAGCCGATCCATGCATAAGTAAAAAAACAAGTTTTATTTATAAAATTACCCCAAATGTGAAACTTGCATAATAGCTAAATTGCAAAAAAAAAAAAAAAAAAAAAAAAATTTTCTTAGTAATTTTTTAAAATGCTACCATAAAGGTTAAAATGCTTTTAAAGGGATGTAATATTTCACAAATTGTTATATAGTAAAACACCAGGTGCCAATGGTGATAATTTTATATTTCTGGTAACCTTATTTGAAGGTAACACATTTTTTTTCATCCATTTATTATCTTGTATACTATCTGTATTTGTTTGTATACGGCGCCTGATGATCAGCTATGTCTATGTCTTAAAGGAAAATTTGACAACCCAGATACTGATTTTGAAGGATTTAAGTGACCTTACTTTTATTTTAGAACAAAAGCTCCATTCATAACACCTAAAAATACTTCAAAAAAATTAAGTCCCTTGCACAGGGCTAACAGAAAATGTTAAAATACCATTTTCCCCAGACTACATTTTTTCTCAAGATTAGCAGATTTGTACATAAAAACTGACCTCTTTACTTTAATAAGTTCAAAAATTTCTCAACTTATCGGCAGAAATACACCATCATTTTAGGGCAGTAACAATTGACTCATCATGGTTACAAGAACTAGTGTTAGTTTTGCCAATTTATGGAGTTTGAATTCTGATGTCACTAAAGATCCATCATGTACAGAGGCTGATACATGAAGGAAGATTCAATCTGGGTACCTTCTGTTCTGAAAACAAGTATTGTAGCCATCACGCCAAAACGATCTTCATCACATGTTGGCTATTACTGGTTTATCTAGATATCACACAGCCGGACATGTTAAATCTGTCAAGGCTTGATATATCACACTGACATGGAGAGGAAGCTTGGAGAGTGAAATACTAACTCAGGTATATTTTCTGTCATGGTTCAATATTGCATGATTCACCACCAATGGTCATAAAGTTATTAAAGAATGAATTACTGTAAAATCCGGCATGTAACGCGCACATTGAACACAAAAAATAAGATCAAAAATTAAGGGTGCGCGTTATACGCCGGGTATAAAAACGATAGCTTTAAAAATAACAAAAAGGATGGGCATAAAAAAAAAATTTACTTCTAGATGTATCGAAACACTGTTTATTTAAAAGAAACGACTTGCCTTATGAACAAGAACAGTTGTAATTCTAGAAATATACTATTTTTTGGTCTGGGATAAGTAAGGGATAATACCTTGAATAGAATACTTCAAAACATAAAAACAATGTATATTAATACTTCAGATGTCTTTGTTAAAAAGAGAGTGCGCGTTATACGGCGAATATACCTAAAAATTGAAAAATTTAGCTTGAAAGTATAGGTGCGCGTTATACGCTGGATTTTACAGTATGTAAATTTGGGAAATTAAAAGCATTATTATATACAAAACAGATTACTTTGTATTTTATGTCTCAACAAAAATACTCCATTCTCATTATATGTTGCTACATTGACAGGGTCCACATAGATCAGGGGTGGCCAACCCTTTTGGGAAGATCGCCAATATCCGATAAAAAAAAAAATATGCGTGCCACTTCAAACTTTTCCAACAAACAAAAAAATATGAAAAGGTGAAGAAATATTACTTATAGGCTTATGAAATTTTTATACAAATAGCACACATTTTATGCAAGTATAAGTAATGAAAATTTAAAAATAATACAATAAATAAAACAAAAGTACAAACCTTAATTTTATTGTTAAATTTTTTTGTCAGTTTTAATCAGTTAAGTTAGGTAACTTAGGTATAAGTTAGGTAAACCAGAAAACTTTAATTTTAAATAATTATTAAACAGTCAGTACTTTCTAAATGTGGTTTTTCAACTTGTAAATATTTTACTGAGTCCTCTACATTAGGATTAATTCTCGAAGATGCAAACAAAATTGGGTATGCATCAGTTTCTCTTTCTCCAAAATCGAAGCAAAAAAGCAAAAAGAAGATAAAAAGCACAAAAGGTTGTCAATCCGGATTGGAAAAAAACAATCTTTTTCGTCTAATTTTGAATTTAAAAATGTCCTACAGTATCAGTAAGAAAAATTAAATATCAAAGCCTATCTTCGTTCTTGAGAAGCAAGCACTCACTGAACAGCTCATTGTTTTCTTATGGATATTTTAAAACATGCTTCCTCAAATTCTAGAATCTCACGAACGCACTTCTTTTGGAAAACCAACACACACAACAATGAAGGAGTATGGTCTATATTATAATTTTCTATTGTAATTTAATTAAGTGTATTTAAAATAAACTTTGATGCTTTGTTTTGCCTTGAGACAACCACATTTCCATAAAACAGCAAAAAAATTTGCATTAATTATTATCTTTTAAATTTATAAATTTTTCAATGTTTCCTCATGCCACACTGTGGCACGTGTGCTGTTGGTTGGCCATTTCTGACATAGATATTCATAGTGAGACATAAGTTCGATACACTTTATGTAAACAGGCAAAAGAAAAAGCTTTTTTCTTAAGTTTTAAACTCCATTTAGGACAAGCTAAATAATATATTTCGAACATCAATTGTTTCTTATGATGCTTCTAGAAAATTATCGAAATACATATCACTTATCACACACACACACACACACACATATCAGAGAAAAACTCTAATCCTTCAAAACCAATAAAATACAGAAACAAGAATCAGCAGCACATTTAGTTTAAACTAATATTTATAAATATCAAATAATAAAAGGGTTTATAATCTTGAAGTATAATTTACTCATGTCTCCCCTTTTTGCTTCTTAAACCACACATATTCAATAATAAATATCTTTTTAAGCTAAAGAACAAAGCATATGAATTATATTTGTATCAAAGTTTGACACTGGCATGAAATTTAACTTTACCTTCAGGAAATCAAAGTACTGGAAACAGTGAAAAACGGGTCCTAAAAGTAACTTTGGAAGAACATATTTGACAGCCTGGGTGAAACCATGACCAGCACTCTGAAAAACAATTCGCATCAGTTTTATATTAATTTAATGAAGCAATAAAAAACATTTTCCCAGTTACTGAAATCTTAATCATTAAAATTTCATCACGAAAAATATTATCATTAATTATTTGAAATAGAAAATTTTATGTATAAAAATTTGCAAATCATCTCTTAAAATAATTTTTAAAAAATTAAAATTATGAATATATGTAAACAAGCTTTATCTATAAGCGGGATATTAACACTAGAACCGCGGCAGTTTCATTATACCTAAAACTATGGACTGGGTCAAATTGACCCCGATTAATAAAAACCTGTGTTGTTACGCTAAAAGTATGCTGTAATTATTTGGCAATGACACTTATTCATTTTTAACATTAAATTGTTATGATACATGATAAAAAAATAATAAGATATTACAATATGGAATATTGTATACAGTTAGTAAAATATATAGACAACTTTAATAGAAATACTTAGTTTCTTACCAGTCAAGATTTCCTACATAGTTCATGCACAGTTTGGGCAACTTTTTTTTATACATTTTCCACATATCGGTATTTTACAGACAGAACAAGTATCTACAGTTTTGTTTTTAAACTTGAGAGCTTGGCAATGAATCCTTTTTCATATATCTGCGCAGATTCTTCAGTGTTATCCACTTTTGTCTGTGTATCTGACTTGTACTTTCTTTTGTGAATATACGCACTATGCAACTCTTCAATGAGTTGTTGTATTCTCTGCTCGTAAGTTTTTTTCAAGTAACTTCTTTGTATAAAACCCATGAATTAATCCCAGCAAGATCAAGAATATTGTAGAATATATAAACTGGCCAGCTCCTCGATCCTGCCTTCACAGAATATTTCCAAGTCATTTGGTAGGCAATGTCGACACCATATTTTGTTGAGCTACCAAATGATATTGTTTCTGGAAGCCTTTTTGGGTGATTATTGTCGATATCAACTGAGAGATAAAGGGAGCTCAATAATAAGACATTTTAGAATGTTTTTCTCTGATAAACTCTGTAAAATTTATATCATCATGCTCCAGTAACAATGTATTGTATAACAGCATCTTTACTTTTTTCACAAATTCAGGTACTTCTATCCAATTTCGTTTCATCGTTCCAATTAAACTAGTGTTCTTCGTTTTTAACATTTGGGACAGATTTAGTGTAATGAAAAAATTATCTGTAGTGATATTTCTTCCTTTACTTTGGAAAGGTTCTATTAAAGGTAAAACGACGTATTCGGAAAGAGAGATAGGTTTTCAGGATGTTTCTAATTTTTACCCAAATATGGAAAACCAATTAGCATGTATTTACTTTCAACATCAGTGACAAGCCAGAATTTGATACCAAATTTATCTGGTTTACTTGCCATATATTGCGTGAAACAACATCTAGCTTTAGACAAAAACAGTTGTTCATCAAGTTATATATGGTCCTGGTTTATAGCTAGTTATCGAATTTTCAATAAATTTCTTCCAAACTTCAGAAATGAAACAGAATTTATCTGTTTGAAGGTGTTCAGATTGTGTAGTTTTTTTTGTCGAATCGCAGAAATTTCATAAGTTCTGTGAATCTTTTCCTCACCATAGTATCACAGGAAATAGGTGGACCCCAAACAACAGACCACAGACTATCAAGCTCTAGATTATTTGTACCGTATATACCTCGAGCATACAAAATTGATATAAAAGCATCTAGTTCGTCTAAAGTTGTTGACCATTTATTTTTCCCCAATTAATGGTGAGCTTCTTCCTCTGTACAATTTTTGATATGATGAAGCATAGGCTCATTTATAAGTAGTCTCCATGAACTAATTGCCTAACCATTTTCAATATTTCATTTTGCATAACTGGTTGGGCTCCTCTTTTCTTTAAAAACATTATGTTCAGCAATTCTTCCACACATACAACTTTCAGAGATGATGCTTTTCCCAACACGTTCCACGATTTGTAACAAAAGTTCTGGTCTTCATTTCATCTGGATTTGAATCTGATAACTTTATTTATACATTGTCTTTTCTTCCCAGAAGTGGTTTTTCTGCTAGTACATAGTACAAAGAAATGAGATACGGTATCTACATCCAAAGAAATATTTTCTTCATCTGGAGGCACATATTCATCATTGCTGAAAACAATTTCTCCATTATCGTTTTTGGATTCATTTTCCAATCATTGTCACATGTATTCGAGGGCCTCACTAACTGTTTATTTACGCATATTTCTTCCAGCCATTTTCACCTAAGATCAATTTTATCTCTGTGTGTAAACAAGGTGGCAAAAATCAAACTGACAGGTACACTCAAGGCAATGTAAACAACCAGTTGTGCAGTCATATGTGCGCCCGTAAGATTACCACATTGTCTATGGTAGTATTACACCACATTCCATTCAATAGGTCAAAACAAAAAACATCGGAGAGAAAACATTCCTTGAATATGCTAACCAGGGGCATTTTTCCCATATGGATAAACAGGAGCAGAGGGAGGAGGGGTCTGCAATACTGGCTACTACTACAGCAAAATTCTCAGCTGCTCTTCTGTTATCAGTAATAATCAACTGACCTTGAAGTATTGTTCTGCTTACATCTGGGAAATGGAAAGAGGACTGAAAAGGCTTGTCCCATTCCAGGAAACGTTGAATTGCAAATTTAGTACTTGTGATTATAATGGGATCAAAATGACCCATTCTGCGGTTTTAGGTATAAGTATTAAAAATAAAAAAAAATTTAAGTATTTAACGTATCATATTTTCACAGATTATTATTGGTATAAAAATAGGAAAAGTCAAGGATTTTTTCGATTCGGTAGTAACTTTTTGAGAAAATTGGAAACAGAATTGTTTTTGGGTCAAAATGACCCTATCCGGGGTTCTAGTGTTAATAAAGATTAAACACAAATCTTCTTACCTGTAAAGAATGCCGAACATTTGGTTGTTGTAGGAGAGCCATCAACTTTTCCTTACTTTCAGGCATCAACATATCATGAGCATATTTGTCATAAACATCAAATTCTTGATACTTTTTTTTTTAAAGAAAAAAGTTATACTTAAATGAATGACAAAACGTGAAGCATAAATATCTTAGAAATTAAGCCAGTTTTTACCACAGACTTAAAAAAACCTAGCGTATAATTAATGCAATTTGAAATAATTATTTTATTTAAATGTCAGTGATATACAGTCTGACCTCCACTTTACGAACCTCTGTTCAGCTAATTTTTCAATTTCACGAATTTTTCACTGGAACCCAAAACAATTTACTATTTTCTTCATAAAATAACCTTCAAAAAGTGAAGTACATTTTCTATTTAACAAACTTTTTCTATTGTGATTCAACTTTTTTTTCCTCTCTCATTTTAAAATAATTTTTGAATATTTCAAATTATACTCTCTTTTAACACATTATTGGGTGATCAATGGCCTTGAATTGATTTTACCAGGTGCCTATATAATTCACCTACAGCAACAAAACTGCCCTAATTTTTCAAATAAAAAAACTCAACTAAAATAAACAGATTTTATTAGTAATAAAATTTAGGGACGTATATGAAAATGTATGTTTAAAATTACTGGCTATAAAAAATGCACATTTAAAATTACTTGTACATATAAAATTAGAAAAAATGTCATTAAAATTAATATTAAAATCAAATTATTTTTCAAAGTTGAAAACATGGTGTAGTTCTGAAAAATGTTTTTTCCCCTTGTTTTCCTTGCAGATTTCTTTTAATGGGTAAGATTTATAAAATAAATGGATATTAATTTACAAAAAAAGTGTGAATAATTACTTTTTTTAATAATATATAACACTTAAAAATTTAAAATTTGTTTTATGTGATTAAAAGATGAATCTCTATTTAATGAGTTTTCCATATAATGAACTTTAGGGGGACTTTGTTAAATAGAGGTTCGACTGTGTATTTCTTATTTTGCATGAAAGATAATAAAAGATACATAAGTAAAAAATGCAACAAAAAAAACAATTTGAAGTAAAATAATGGATGCAAATTCATAGATAAATGAAAATTTAAAATTATAAAATCTTCCAATAGTTTTGAGTATACCACTGTCTATTTATGTATGCATGTAAAAATTCTTAAAATTTTTTCCCACACAAAAGAGAAGTAACAATAATATTTTTTAAAACTTTTTACAAAATTAGTTTTGAATTACTGAAGTATGACTAAATTTAAAACATAAATATACAAAAAAATATAACTAAATTTTTTTTAAACTTTTTTCATTTTTAAAGTTTTTTTTTGTACCCAACATACTAAAATTTTAATTAACATTAATTTAAGAATTAAATAAAGATCAAAATATTTCATGAAAATATCTATATTTAATAGCTATTAATAAATTATTAAAATAAATGCTTATACATTTAAACATGGCTAATTTAAAACTTTTCACAAGGGACCAATACAAACTATTTCAAGGAATGCTTGTACAAAAAGTATGAAGAACTTTCAAGAAAATTAAATCTACCACAGTAAGTCTCAATATACATAGTGAATTATTTAAACTGGCAATAATACTGAATACAACAAATAAATATGAATGAAATATTGCAAAATTACTATGAGTTGAATATACTTATCTAATGTTATAAATTTTAAAATGTTAATTACAATAAATTATTAATTCATTGATTATTAGTTATTTATTATACAGCATGCAAATGTGCAACATTTAGCTAAAAAAAAGTAAATAATCCAATCTATATTTTGTAATGAATTTTTTTAAAAAAAAAATGACAAAAATTAAGGAAAAAGTTCCGTACTTCTGCAAGCTCTTCATAACAAGTACCAATAGATGGATTACGATCTTCCTCAGCCATTTCCAATGCATCTTCAAAAGTTCCAAGTAAATAGACAGAAAAATCATATATTTCCAAAATGTTACTGAATATCACATCTAATTCCTGAAAAGAATATAATTATAGACATTAGCAAGGTTGAACCTATGCTGCAGAAAAAAATTCAACATCATACACAACCTATTTTTATAGATTAATTTAAATATTACTAACTGCTTACGATTTATCACCACTATTTCAATACACATAATCAAAAAATCTATATAAGTTTATTTTCGAGTATTCTGTAGGAATTTTAAATTTAATAAATTTCTTAAAATCATATGCATTGAACATTAGTTGAAAAATAATGCTCTTAAAATAATGAATTTAATAGCCAATTTAACAAAATTTACAAACTTTGAAAAAATTTTAAACAAATTTCAAATAATTGAAATTAACATTTTTACTGGAAGATATATAGAAACCTAAATCATGGTGTATTCTTATTAAATTGAATTTTGAGAAAAGAAAATTACTGTAGTTTCATACATATATATAACAATATTTTTAAAATCAACTATTTGAAATTTCTGAAAAAATTAATAATTTTAATGAAATATATATATTCAATATTTTTGCCAATAATATGTCAACTTCAAATAATAATAAGCATGATCTTTTTTTTAATCCTTACTTTGCTTTTATAAAATATTTCAACAAATGGTTCTCTGAAAACCTTGATTATCATGTTTAAATCTCTAATGTACTGTTTCTCTTCATGAATAAGGTCTTTCACTACTTCGTCATATGTTAAAGAAGTTCTTCTTGTAGGTTCTTCTTCAATACTTAAGGACACGTCTTCATCTTGATAGAACATATCCATAAGAACCTGATAATCATAATTTATTTTTTTATTAATGATTCATGTCAATAAAACAAAAATAGTTCATAACAATTTCATCACACATTTATTTAACTGCAAAAAACAAAACATATTTTCCATACATGCTTTGAATAGTTTATAAACTTGACATTTTTTCAATTGGATAACAATGTTACAATTATTAATCCTGATTAAAATAAATTGCTTTATTTATAAATTACAAGAAATCTAAATAAACAAAATTTTCCATCTAATATATATTATAAATGTGAAAGTTTGTGAAAATCTTTGTTGGTCTTTCACGCAAAAACTACTGAATGGATTTTAATGAAAGTTTACAGTAATATAGCTTATACATCAGAATAGCACATAGGCTATAATTTATAGCATAGACTATAATTTATTAAGATTTCGAAAAAGTGTCAAAAATATAACGATATTTGTCAAGTAAGTAGGAAAAAATTCTGTCTTCTGCTAGCAATTCTGGCATGCGCTGCAAAAAAAAAACCACGTCTGCATAAATATATCTTTTGTTTGTGAAAAACCTTTTTTGTTTTGGCTACACAAGGTGCTCGCTTCTAATTAATTCCTCTTATATAAAGCCTATTTTTTTTTATTTCAGAATCAAACTAAGTTTTGAAGGGAGAGGTTGTTATAAATCTCTCTTTATTTTAAGGGTTTTTTTAACATATTATGCACATTTGGTAGTAAGAAATTGATCTTTTTTCCAAATAAATGCTTTTATCAGTTCTGATACTTAAAAGTAAATAAGCTTTCTCTTTCACACTGCATCATTTGGACAAATTTTCAAAATTTATTTGTGGTTAGTAGTTAATTATAATGCTATAATTTTAATTGAATAGGCAGATATAATTATTTTTACACTTAAAAACACAATAACTATTGTTCTGCATTTCTTGGAGTGTGAGAGTGAGTGAATATTAATGTTGCACTGTTCAGCTACACGAGGGCTTTTGGCAACAGATCACGTAATTTTGAGCCATAGTCAAGTAATGTGGACGACATCTGAGCTGGCACCCCTTTCTCCCAACTACCACACCACACCAACTTAGAAGGAATATTCTACCAATAATTAGCAGGAATATTCTTTGAAATCCACTTTTCCAAGATATATGGCAGCACGGGTTCCATGATGAGTATTTTAGCGGAAAAAATAGTTTGTCAGAATTTAAGTGTCTTATGTTTTGTACGTTAATGAAGACCTTAGAAAATTATTTGAATACTTATTTTAAGTGAACGGTATGTATAATTAATTTTACAGTGGAATATCTTTATTTAATTTATTAGCTCTAACGGATTAAATTTTCCATTTTGTTTATGTATATCCCTTAATTTTAAATGTAGCGATCCAAAAAAATATTGTATGAAAAAAACTGCAGTAAATCATAATGCGGTTGGATAAAGTATTAAAGTGCATTTCTCCCCTACACGGCGGGTCTTACAAAGCTCTAATAAAGCTCGAGTTATGAAAGTAGCTAGGCATTTGCCAACTTGACTCTATCGTTAACATTTCGCTATGTTTTTCATTGGATCGTCATTATAATTTAAGAAACGGCGTTGCTTGCAAATATTACAATTTTAACATAAAATAAATACTACAGAAAGTAATATTAATGTATTATACTTTCAGATAAAAATTATTTACACTATTTTAAGCGTTCATTACACAAAACTTTTAACAATGTGTTACTTTTGCTGAGCAGAGATCAGCTTAGGAAGGTATTTTCAAAAATCGACCCTCAAGAGTGTTACGGGGAGTTATAAATAAAAAAATCCTTTTTATCAGCTATTAGACCTACATACTTAAAATTTAACAAAGGTGTTTTATTTCTCTCTTTTTTTTTTTGTTACCTGAGTTACGCCAAAAGCTTTTTTTGTTTAATTTGCAATTCACGTAAAATTAACTCATTAAAAACTTCTTTATCCTTCAATCTGTGTTTAATTTTTCAGTTCACCCGTGTGAAGAACAGGTATACCAGCTAGTATTAATATAATCCAATATTTGGTTAAAAACAAGTAACAAATCTAAAACTGAAATACCTAGAAATAAATATATATCAATCTGAAAAATATTTCTTCAGATCAAGGGTATCAAACTCAAACGGCTAACTAGGGCCAAATAAACAAGGTTTAACTTCTGGTAGGTGGCAAAAAAAATCAATAATCATAGAAATGTAAGTTCAATTCAATTCAATTAAGAAAAATTTTATGTTTCCATCCATACACTTGACATCTGTTCTCTGATACTATCTTTCCAATTTTAAGAGAAATTTTGATATTTTATTATATAACATTGTGTGCCGATAAACTGGCCAGGCCACAAAAATGTTCGTAGTGATAGCGCGAGTTTGACACCCCTGCTTTAGATATTTATACATGATTCAATCCAGATAGCAATGTATATTACATATAATATTAAATATTATACATAGACATTATAAACTCCTACTAATAATTCCTTCCAGAATTTCAAAATGCTATAGCATGAAAACTAAGACAAATGCAGCAAAAACAAACTTTAAACCAAATTCAGAAACAATTCAAGTATTTTTAATAGCAGTTGGCAGCACATATCCAAATGAATGCAGCAAGTGAATCAAAATAGTGTTCACCAACAAACAAAAATTTTTTTGTGTGTTAAAATTTGCTAAATTAGAATCATAGGTGTAGGTGCTTCAGCATTTTGTACAAAATATCAAACACAGGAATCCATTGACAAACAAGTTCACAGAAAAAGAATGCTTATGTAATGGACAGCAGAGTGTGGTTGGCTGAGGTTCTTCTGCAGAAAATGTGCATGATGTGCGGGGAAGCATCTTTGAAAAGCCAAACAAAATTTATCATTTGTACAAGCAAATAAGAAAACTATCTAAAAAAAATTTATTTTCTATTTTACTTATTGGATGACAGTACCAGATCAAAATATAATTTTGATAGTTGGCTTAGTTTGAATTAATTTATTTTGAACTACACTTATTTTTATTTATCTTTCTTGAATAAAACCAGATTTTTTTTTTTTTTTTTTTTTTTTTTTGCTTTTCTTTAAAATTATATGGTTGCTAAGGAAACAAACAAAAATTGTTTATTACTTACTTATTTACACAGTTTATATCAATACATGGACTAAATATTTAGATATAAATACATATAGCCCAGAATAACAGAAATGTAAACTGAGTATAAATAACAAATAAGGAAAATATTTTAGAAATATAAGCAAGACATTAAATTGTAATTGTTATTTAGGGAAGGGGAATTGAAGTTACTTTGATTAGATTTTTCAGCGAAGAATACAGCAACTGAAATAAATATGCTACTAAATAAAAACATACCTTATCAGCACACATGGCAACTTTGATATCTTGACAGGTGATCTCAACATGGCGAATATTTTTGACATAATTCCCAGCCAACTGAAAATTACAAGAGTTATAAAGGTAAATAAAAATTTCAGCTTTACAATTTAATTCATCTGTGAAACATATAGATTTATACAAATAAATTACATTATTCTTCTCAAGCCCAAAATTGCTCTTATACATTAATCAAGTCCATCCATCAATTTTTCAATATCAGTTAACTAAAACTGTTATTTCTTCTCTTGAAAAGAAAATATAGCACCAGTTATTCATCTTTTATAACTTACTGATTTTTAATTCACTAATAGAAAGTGCAAATAAAGAGACCTATTATAAAAACTGTTAATCATTTTGAAAAAATTTTCTACATATTTCATGATTCTTTTTTTATTCCTCAAATTAAACGAAAAATTAAATGAGAGAAAATCAAAATACTTCTTTAAAAATTAACAAGATGAAAACTTTTTAAAAGCAGAAATATTGTAAAAATAAGTGTCTCAATTTTGTAATAACTTTGAATTTTAAATGGAAAAGAAAAAGTTCAAGTTCCAACATTTATATTATTAAAAAATTCATCTAGCATTTTTTTTAAAAAAAGAAACTAACAGAAACAATAAAATTACAGTAGAAACAAAATTAAAAATGTAGAAATAACCTTTTGTAAGAGAAGAGTAATGACAATAAAATAGGATACAAAA
Source organism: Trichonephila clavipes (assembly GCA_019973935.1). NCBI lineage: Eukaryota > Metazoa > Arthropoda > Arachnida > Araneae > Nephilidae > Trichonephila > Trichonephila clavipes. Next base: position 24,002 of record BMAU01018107.1, on the reverse strand, counting down.
ACACACACACTTATGTTATTAAAACAAAATTTTATAAATGTTAAACATTTTTCAAGCAAATTATTTAAGGGGGTTCATCCATGTGACAGCCTGTTATTCAAGCATTTTTAGGGAATTTTTTTTGATGACCATTAAAAAGATAGAACTTTAGGTTTGATATCATTTATTTATGTGTATTTTATGTATATAAATTGGTAACCAAAAATATCCAATAGAATGTGAGTTACAGTGCTCTGAACACACGACTCAAAAAAATGGATGCTCACTTCCTCCATGATTTTGGCTGATTGGCTTATTTGAAATTTAAAAAATTAACAGCATTTTAATCTGCTAGCTGCATGAGATGAACTATATTTAATTGAAAATACCAAAAACTGTATTTTTGGTAGACCTCTGAAGAAAAAGTTACATATTTCACAGGGGTTTTTTTTATGTTTTTGCTATGCAAAAAATAAAAATATTGGGAATTTTTATATGATTGTAGTCCATTCCGTACATCTATATGTGTGCTGAGTCTACCTTATAAATTTGAAGTCATTCGGTCAAACCATTCTTGAGATATGATGGAGGAAAGTTTGAAAAACACAGTTTTGTGAAAAATGCATTAAAAGTTTCAAGTATGGCTAAAACTATAAAAATCTTAACCTATCCTCAATTGGTGATGCCTGGTCCACGGAGTACTCCATCCTCTTTCTCTTGGAATTCTTTCAAACTGGATTGTTCTGCTCTTGTATCAATTCTTTCTTGTTTAAAGGCATCACTCATGCACCACCCAGAGAGCGAGATGTGCGTTTCATCACGTTTCAGTACATAAGTATGCACTTTACAAAATGCATCCCGTAATCATCATTACTTTTAATATTCCTACAAAAACTTTGTTAAAGATAATGACAGATAAGTATGTTGCAATTTCAATGATCTTGGGGGCAGAGCATAGATGCTTTAGAACAAAAATCCAAATCAACGAATTGATAGATTTGTTATTGTTTTGAGTCTCCGTGAGAAAGATAAATTGCTTTTACAAGTCTTACACATTTCAGTTTCAGAAATAGCAGCAAATACTGAAACAAACTCCAAAATGCAATACGCGAAATTTGGAGCACAGAGAACCTCCTTATTCATGCTGTTTTTTAATTTTTTCACAGAGACTGATGTAAATTTCGTATTATTTTGGGTGGTAAAATGGTTTCCACTAAACGTTCACTTTTTTTTATGTCCAGAATGACCATTTCCAGTCGTACTTCCTTTTCAACCATCCATTGCGAAAATAAATAATTTGTAGCTCTGTAGTGCTCTTTGGAGCTAAACTAAAACAAGTTCAATGAAATATTCAATAAATATAGATATTTTCTTTTAAATCAGTACAAACGTGTCTACACTTGTATGAACATATATTTGTAAAGAAGAGTATCTCAGGTATCAAGCCAACTGTACACAATAGGTCCAGCCTCGAATGCCAACTCAACACTGCGAACAACTGCTTCTTATAGCTGCTGTTCTTATAACTTCTTATAATCTTTATAATGACATCAAATTTTTAAAAAATCACTTAACCACTGTATTCTAAACATGTTAAAGAGGCAATTTATGAAAGACAAAAAATTCTGATTTTTTGAACCCATCATGTGGGTGAACCCACTTGCAGACAAAAAAATAATTCAATAAAAGTTATAAAATTACATATCAAATATCATCAGTATTTTAAAGTGTTTTGTAAAAAACCAAATGAATAATTAAAAACTATTTGTTAACGTTTCTTTAAAAAACAAAACACATTTTACAAGATAACAAGTACACCATCATGTTTTATACTATGACCAAGAGAAATTAACTGAAATATTTTTTTTTCAAATTGTAATATAATCCTTTGTTTAAAAATTGAAGTAAACAGAACTGCATTGCAGGTTCTTTTTACAAAAAAAAAAGCATAAATGCATTTAAGTTATTGAAGAGTTGAATAATAACATAAATTAAAGGTGTTTTCCAATCTATCGATATTAAGGCTTACACATTTTGACAAAGTTAAACAAATTACCTTTATAACCTTCTAAAAAAAGAGGGTTTTTTTTCTTTCTCCTGTGTTCTTAAAATGAAATCGCCATAAACTTGAGGGTTTTTTAATAACTATTTAATACTGTAGCAATATTCAGTATAATATTTCATTATGTTCAAAATAACATTTTTACACCAATTAAAATTAAACTGTTTTATATTTAATTTATGTACAGTAAAACTTGTTTTTGTGGCGTAGATAGGGACCACATAAAAAGCAATCGCACAAAAAAATATGCGAAAATTTCACAAATACTTACATATAACTAACAAATTTCTCGACATACTACAGAAGATTTTTTTTATACAGCAGATAGGGACTGCATAAAAGTCATACTTAAAAAATACGTCAATTGTTTATAAAAATTTATGAGAAAATACTTCCAAACAAAATAAATAATTAAATTCCACATGGAAACATTTTAAAAACACATTTAATTTTTCCTTGTATATATGGAGAAATTCTCTAAATGCTCATACATAATTCCCTGCTACTCGTCGTAATTCAAAGCGTGCATCTTCCTGTGATGAATTAGTTCGAAATTGCTTGTCACTTGAAGATACAATTTCAATTGATTCATTTTTTAGCACCATTAAGTAAGTGATAAGTTTTTGTGATGTCGCACGGTTGGTCAGTTGCTTGTGAATGTCACAATAACCAGATATGCATGATTGAAGACCTTTTAGGAATTTCAAACTCTTTTTGGAATTGGTATCCCTTTAAAGGAAATGCTTTTCTGATTTGTTGGAAAACTGGATCCCTGCATATATTTTATCTGCTCTCAAAGAATCTGGTTCTTCTTGTACCTCATAATCTATCAAATTATTGATGTCACTGTCATTGAAAGTTTGGTCTTCAATCAATTGCATACTGCTAGTGCGTTGTGAGAAAGCAATTGAACTTGCATAGTTGAGAGACTGTTTATAACCAATGTTAACAGTGTCTTGAAGTGTATGATAAGAAAACATTAAAGTGGTGCCAAAACTGCTGAAATTCATATACTGCATGAAAAAGATTTCACAAAAAAAAAATCATACAAAAATAAAATCTCATAAAAAAAGACCGAACCAAAACAGGTACGACCATATCTTACATTAATGGCCCTTATTATGAAACATGACAACTATTATATAGTAGTTAAAACTAAAATTATTCTTTTCAATTAACACAAACAAGACTACATAAATAATTATATAAGAAATGTAAATAAAACTATACCTTAAGTATGTCAGCAGATATATATTCTAACACAGCAACAATATATTGAGTAACTTGGATATCCACTTTATATCCCAGTATTTCCTGAAATCATATGATGAATATCTCAGATATATATATACAGAACTTATAAAGTACTAGGAATTTATAAAGTATAAACCAGACAAAGCTTTAAGGTAAAAACTATAATTCACAATAATACAAACTGTACTACTTTAGGAAATTTATTTCTCTGCTCCTCATTAGCAATTAAAAATCAGCAATTACCATTCATATAAATACTTTTAAATGTAATTATCTTCAAAAAAAAATTTATGTAGAATTTTTTTAAAAAAAATACAGAAATATATTGATTTGAAATTGTTTTAATAAAGTACTTTAATTATATATGCAGAATGATCCATAAAGATGCTGTAAAACAGTAATAGTCAAAGACAGGCAACACCTCAGCAAACCATAAGGTAGATGTAAATTATAAGTTTGTGTCTAGCACCTGACAGAAGTGACGTAAACAATAGTGGACATGTCATGTGACTAATCAGTCAAAATGGCAGTGACTACAGAGGAAGAGGCTTTATGTGTTCTTTAACTTAGCAAAATGGAATCCACAACTGCTGTGCAACAGCATATTTGATCATGACTCGGAAAAGAACCCCCAATTAGAAAATCTATCTAAAAGTGGTATGAAAAATTTTAAATTATGGGCTGTTTGTGCAAAAGTTAAATTCCTGGATGAATTTGAAACATCATATCACAGCCACTATCGATGGAGTTGATACCTTAACACACATCTGGGTGGAAAGGGATAACTGGTTCGATGTGTGTCGTGTGACTAAGGGTTCACACATAGAACATTTGTGACTGTCTCTAACAAAACTTAAAATAGTCCCATAGAATTCTGTTACAGGGGACATTTAATCGTACATTGTTCTTGATTTATAGTGCATAAAAAAAAACTGTATACTTCTTTATGAATCATCTAGTATATTAATGCATGTATATAATAATTTATACAAAACTATCTATATATTAATACACATAATCAAACTATAAATAAATAAACTAGCACAAAAAGAAAAAAACATTAATACAAAAGTTTACTAATCAGTTTTGAGAAATCATATTTCATTATAAATTTACAAATGAATGTTACATGAGAGTATTTTGTTTGATTTGAAAATCATAAAATTTAGTAATCTTTAAGCATACATTAAATAAGGATTTTAAAATCAAATATTTGATTTAAGATTCAACTTCCAGAAAGAAACTTAGATGCAATTATGATTAATTCTTATTATTAAATGTTTAGGGTTCCCCCCATAAGCTATATTTGGAAAAAAATTTAAATCAAATGTATATTTTGAAAATATTTTCTACACCTATTTCAATAATAATTTAATATAAATTATGAATGAACATAAAAAAATAAATTTGAATATGGAAAAAATAATAATGTTAAAAAATAAGTTAAAATATAACATTTAATTCCTTTAATAAATTCATTTGAAAAATAATAAATACCAATCAATAAACTTCATAAGCAATTTTTTTTCTTTCTAAATTACATTATATGAGAATACACTATTTTTACAAGAACATAAATATATCCATGGTTTAAAAAAATAAAAGATTTATAATTCAAAATTTTAAACAGAGAAACTTTTTTTGCTAAAATTAACATTACAAAATATTTTTAAAAAATCAGTAGAAAAAATATAAGTCTATTACCTTTTGTAAAAGTGGATGGATTTTTTCCACGGGTAAAACAAGGGGTGATTTCTTCTTGCCTTTTTCTATTGCACTCTGAGCATCACCAATGGCCCACTTATCAATAGGATGAGGGAACGTTTTTTGGACTCGTTCCTCCACATCTTGAACTGTGTGCGGCTGTGCTGCACACAGCATGCCAAGCAGGCGGAATATCAGTGTCTCTACATATCGTAATGCATCATCTTTGGCAGTAAGAGAAGGATGCACTTGAAATTGGACCTAAATGAACACAAGTAAATTTTTCAAATTAAATGTTTTCATAATCTGATTTGGTGTTGTTTCTTGTAGCATATTATACAAATCAACAGAATTTTTTATCCCAATGGAACAGCAAATAGGTATTTACCATTGCACAGACCTAGTACATTCCCTGGGAGTTGGTATCACTTTTAAGAGTAGCACCATATAGGCGGAATACTAATCGCCGTAATGTAATTCTGACACTAAGTTTACTCCCCAGAGAGAGGCATATGAGCTTTGACAATGAACAATGGAACTAGGAATTTAATTTTATCGAGAGCACCCAAGCTAAAAAGGCACTATAGGGATCTTTAACATGCTGCATAATCATATGACATAGATGCTGTTGATTTTCTGCATCATGAAAATCCACTGATTTGGGTCAGGGTGTGAACCTGCAACCACAGGCATACAAGCTCGGCAACAAACCAACTATGCCCCCAAGTTGACAATCAGCAGAAAATAGATTAGTAAAGTTTAAGATTCAGGTGGAAAGTTCATAACAGAATTTTTTTCATGAAAAAGAAAGGCTACATTTACAAATATCCCTTCTAAGTCTCACTTAAACATCAGCAAATTGAATGTCCGTAAGAACAGTGGGGAAAATTTAAAAATTAACATTCCCAGCACACATAAAAAATCAAATTGTGTACAAAAACAGTATACACAATATTATTGTGCATTTTTCTGAAAAGAAAAGAAAAATGTCTCTTAATTCAAAACTCTATTAAAATTTTTAGATTAAGCCAGATTTAGATCAATGCATAGCATTTTATCCACATAGCACCATCCAATGCATAGAATCCCAATTCCAAGCTAAAAATATATGCAATACGTAAAAGTAATCTCATATCTACTAAATTACTGGATAATAAAACATGAATCTGTGTGCTAAATACAAAAAAAATTAATTTAAAAAAGTAATTTAAACATCCAGAAAGAGGATATTTTTTAAAAAATCGTGAGAAGATAGATTGAGGTGGATTATGCACAAACAAATACATGTAAAAACACATCTTATTCACAATTGACAAGCTAAGTTTTCAGAATTTATCGGTTTGATTACTATACATACAAAAACTACACTATTCTAAATCTACTACTATTACCAATAACCAATGAAACTCTTAATTCGGATTCATAGTTAGACAAGATAATACATGAATTTCATTTCACTATACATTTCCTAAAAAGTACTTCAAAACCCTGTTAAATTTCACATACAGCCGATTGAATATTCTATCTAATATTTTTTATAATGACTGAATTTAGAACTTGTTATTTCTCCCTACAAAAATATCTTTATCAATATGATATGAAGGCCTTTAACAAATTCTGTTTGAACAATTCTAAATATTTTTACTTCAGACAGAAAGAAAAAAGCACTGAATTGACCAAAGATGAACTTTTTTACTTAAAAATCATACTATAAAAATGTGTTTCATCATAATCTAATTAAATATTTATATGGGACTCAGGCAAAAAACATAAGGGGTGAAAATTTAAATCAAGAAAGATAAAGTAAGAAGCAGTTTTTAAGCATTCTAGAATGTGAATGCCTAGAGAAGCAGAGAAAAACTGAAATCTTGTTTGTCAGTTTATTTTATTTTAATAGATTTATATTTTTATAATGTAATTAGAATTATGATTAAGATATTAATTATATCATAATTAATATTTAATACTAATATATTACATGAATATTAGAGTTTGCCCATACCCTTTTTGCTATGAGTTTTGGAAAATATGATTAAGAATTTAAATACTCATTTTGACACATTATATATAGGTCAACAAAGAATGATGGACTATGTTAAAGTAAGATATTTAAATTTTCATTAAAATGATTCCATCCAGTTTTAAGTAAAATTAATAAGCAAGATATTTTGTTCAATTTCAGAAATATATCATCTTAAACAGGATTGAGAATATAATTCAAAATGTCTTCAAAAACACATAAAAAAATTAAATGATTAATGCAATTATATGTGAAGTGGGTGTTAATATTTTTTTTTATTAAGAATAGAAATTACGTATTTACAAACAATGTTTGAAATGAAGAAAAAGCAAAAATTTTAAACTTTTTTTGAATCTCTATTTTTAAATTAAGAACAAGAAAGCTACCTTTGATAAAGCATTTATAAGAAGACATTTCCATTTTCCTGAATTTTCTTCACTATCAAAATCATAGATTTGATCAGCATCTCGACTTGAAGCAAACATGACAAAATCAGGTAAAGGAAATTTAGAGCAATCTAGCGACTCAGCTAGGACCCATTTCTAGATATGAACACTTTTGCAAGAAAAGCACCATCTAAAAAAAAAAAAAAAAACATTTGTTTTATTGACAGAGAAATTTAAAAAGAGATGAAAAAATAGGAGGGGGAAAGAGAAATGTTTCATACTATGGAAATTTGTTACAGAAAATACCATTTTAACCCCAGAGAAGTCGTGCACTCAACACTAATATCAGTGGTCGCACAGGGGGACACAGTCACCCGAATCCTTGTTTTTATCATGGTTTTTATTGTTCACGATAAAAATGGTATTTGCAGTGAATAATTCAACTCAGAGAAAGTGTACTCTAAAGGATACTTTAAAGGACTTTTTAATTTTTCTTTGATAATTTGGGGAAAAAATGCAATGAAACTGAACTGAAATGTTTCAAATGTGTGTGACTTTAAGGACACAAACCCCAGATACTCTTTGCTAACATTACAGGAATGATATCTGCAGGCCAAATGTCATCATATTCCATTCAAGTTATTGTAATTTTATTGTTTTTAGATGATCAACAAATAGCACATTGAACTTTTTCTTCCTTGCGTCTTTTTAACAAGGCACTTTATATATTTTTTGATTGAGTTCTTCAGGTAGCATTTGCAAAATCTTCTTTTCAAAACAAACGTTTCAAGAACATCACTTTTCTTAAATTTACTTTCGCTATCAAGACCGCTATCCATTGCTTCATCAGGTTCAGTTTTCTTTTTCCAAAGTATCAACTTCATCTAATAAAAACCACAGATGCTCCATTTTTTTATAGTATGTTAATTTACATTTATAAACCATAATAAGTCAAACAACACAGCAATCAAAATCACTAAGTCATTCACAGGAGAATAATGTTCCTGTTCATGAAAAATATTTTGGAACAAATGTGATCGTGCGAGGAACTCAATCACTTCAAGAACCTTACATTTACATTTACCATTACAGGAACAAGACATTTTAGATCCCATAAAGACTGCCATATTGGAGGATACTGACTAGGCCATTGGTAACAAACAAACAGTTTTCCCAGAATTAAAGATTTTGTGCCCCGCATGACCTCTCCTGGGTTAAAAGATTGAAAACTTTTCTCTCTTTTTGTTGGCAAAATTATTTCCTAGATTTAGAATACTTTAGTTTAAAAATCAGCTCAAAAACTGAAATTATTTTTAAATGTCTCTCTCCCCTCCCCTTAGAATTTACTGATCTCCACTTTACTCAAATACTATTTTATGACAGTATAGATCAAATAAATTTTTAATATTTCAGTGTTTATTTAACACCTGTAAAATGACAGAATACAAAACCTTAAAAACTGAACACATAAATTTGCATAATTATTTTTCAATAGTGACCAAATATTGGGAGGAAGATAATTTCATAGAAACAAAAGTGTTTTCATTTAGGGAAAAATATTTTACAAAGCTCAAACTATTAAAAATGTTTACATCATTTCATAATTTATAATAAATAAACAAGAAGGTATATGAATGCCAATTAAGATATAAAGTCAACATGGAAGCATTCTTGAATGTAATAACATCAAAATGGTTGGGCATTTTTCAAAATATAAAAAAAAAATTAATACAAAAGTAAAGTACATATATTGCAATTAATCACTGAATAACAAAGTAACAAGTACAATTAATTTTTAAAGATTCTTTTTCAGCTTTATTTAACAGAAAATTATACAAATGTAGCATTTAATTTGCAGCATAGTAATCTTTGTCTACTTTGTAAAACTGACATCTCATAATTTTTATATTTAACTCTTAAAAATAAATCAAGAAATATTTTTACAAACAAATATAGAAAGAAAAAAAAATATCCATTTTATTTTCCTCCTCTGTCTTATAATGATTCCCAAAATAAGTATACTCGAAACTAGCTCATTATCGATGATGATTACCTCGTCAAATTAAAAAATGCTGTGATACACAATCAGATATCATCAATTGCCCCTAAATAATAACATTATTGAATATAATAAGCTTGTTTATAAGGAATTTCATCTTTTGGTATTGTAAAAAAAAAGGATTAAAATTTTGGGTCTACCTGCTAATGAAAAAAATATATTAGAATATTTTCAAAGCTACAGGATCATTCCATCAAAGAAAAATTGTGTACAATACAATATAAATATGTACAACACAAATACAAATCTATAAAACGTATACAGCAGAATATATTTATTTAAAAAGAGATGCAGGTGTACGAATGATGCGATATTTGCTGTATATTTTACTTAAAATTTTACTGGATTCTCCTATTGTTGTTAAAATATAAAGCATTGAAACTAAGCACTGGAAGTAATTCAAATTTATTTATGCAAATAAACTGTAATGCAAATTCTTCACTAATTTACGGATCTAAGGTTTAATGAGCAAGTGCTGCATATTGTGTAATTTTATTCTGCAATATATTCTTTAAAATATTAACAACATATCTTATAATTTGATAAGATTTTATATAAAAATTACGAAATTTGTACACATATTTTGTATTTAAAAGAGTAAACAGTTTATAGATGTTTAAAATTTAAAAGGCAGTAAATATAATGATAGTATTCAATTTTAAATATTTTTACAAAAAACAATTCTGAGATTAATGGCAAATTTGTGGAGCATGAGGAGTTTTGCAAATAAATTAATTAAAAAAAAGGTCAATTTACTATATTAATAAAATTAATTTTTTAAAGCATTTATTATATAATAAACAATTTTACATTTAATATAACAACAGAGCTTATAAATAACAAAAAAAAATTCCTACTATTCCTATGAATGATTTTTTAAATTCAACATTAATCACAAAATCAGTCTGCATTTCACTTCCTTATTTCAAAAAAAAAAAAAAAAAGCCAAAAGATTTTAAATTTTCAAAATTAGAATGTTGTTAACTATATAAGAATGTTTTACAATTTACAAACTTAATTTAGAACATAAAAAAGAGTATCTGAAATCAAGGAATAAAATTTTGTATCAATCAAATCATATTTAGAATTAAATGTAAAATTTTGGAAGTATATTAAATAAGATTTTTAAAAATATTCTTGAAGCTATCACTAGTAATTTTTAATGTGGATATCATTTACAAAACAACCATTTTAAAAAACAGCATAAAAATTCTGATATATATGTTAAACTTCAATCAAACAAAGGCTATCATGAAATTAATATACACATATATATAGCATAACATAAATTAATAACTGATAAACCAATCATAAAATGATTTGATAATAATTAATAATTGATAGAAACATTGTATTAAAATACAAATATAATACACATGAACCATTAACATGATAAAAACCAATATAAACATATTCAGTAAAATTCTAAGCGACATTTAATTATAAGACTTTGTCAATAAGATAAAGAACATTCATTTAGCAGAAATTTTAAAAAATTTATGAGAAAAACGACATCAAAATGCTTCCACAAAATATTTAGTCCTTTTCTTAAGTGAAGCATATACACCAGGGGTTGGCAACCTATGGCACACGTGCCATGCGGTACAATTCACAGTGGCACTCTGCACCACTCTACAAAATTTGTCAATTTTTGAATGGATGGAAGTTCATAAATTGTGGTAATGGACCTTAATTGACAAACATCTTCAGAATTATGGAATTACGAAAAAATCTGATAAATAACTCCTAAAATAAATTTACAGCTACTTTGTAAATTACTGAATATTATTGGAGAGATTTAATCGTTTTAAGAGAAAAAATTGTATGTACTCTGCTTTCCTCTTTTGGTTCTAAGTAAAAAAAATAATTTCCTCAAATAAAAAATATTTCCGAGTCTTAAAAAATTGTTTAACAACTTAATGCTTAGAATCGTGACGAAAAGAAAGTTACAAATTATACCCCTGATTTTATAATATGAAAATAGAGTGGTGCAAGCACTAGGTTCACATTAAAAGTTTTGTTTAAATATAAAAGAGGGAGATACTTCTATTTTAAGTTGTCCATTTCTTTTTTAAATAAGTATGTTTAATAGTAAAATATGTACAAATTTATTATTATTTTTATTGAAGAAATAAATATATTCTATGCTGTTCATTTTTTTATTAAGCAATATCTTTAAACGATACAAAATTAATATATAATAAAACCCCAAATCTATATTATTGACCTCTATTCTCTGCATGCATTATCGCTGAAATCGAAATGTTTCAAATATGTCCTACAGTGTGGCACACTGAATCATATTGGTAGATTGATTTGGCACACCGGAACCAAAAGGTTGAAAACCCCTGTGATATACACTTTGACAACAATCTATATGCCATATAAATTATGATTTAAAATGTTTGTGTAGAATTCATTCAATATAGTTTATATTCAACAGATTTTAATTAAAGCTACAAAAATGCGATTGAATAAGCTTTTACGAAGTGATTAATAATATTATAATAATATATTTTGAAATGCAATAAAATTTTGTAAACAATAAACATGATTGTATTTAAAATTTATTTTGAATATTGCATAGTATCCAAGATGAAGTCAATAAAAATTGGCACACCTTTATGCATGCTTCAAAATTGTTTTCGTTCCTAACATTCAATATGAAAATCGATGTCATAATCACGTTGTTTATACAAATTCTAATCTCGCTTTTCTGATAATGGTTTCAAAATGTCATGAATATAACAGTCAAACAAATATACATATTAGAAACTAATGGTGTGTAAAGGGCGAAATACCTAATAATATTATAAATCTACCAAAAATCAAGTTCATACTTAAGCTTTTCAACAATATATTTAAAAACAAACAAAAGTCGTAATAAGTTAAAAATTTATGTTATCTACATACCTTACGCATAAATCTCTTCACGACCAGGAAAATTATAACATTACATATTGAACGCAACGATATCAAAATCTAGTTCCAAAATCAGGTACAAGAATTTAATAAGGTTATGAAGTAATATATTTGATCGGTGAAAAATCTTCCTTTATGTAATGAACAAGTTAAAGAAAAATAACATTTCCCATTTCTCACATAAATAGAACTTGAGGAGTGTCAAATGCTTGACATTTCGAAGAAAATTTCTCATTTAAAATTCATCTTTGACATATTACACAATTCATCTTAAAATTTAAATTAACTTGAATTCATCTCTATCAACAATCAGTTAATTTACCTTTGGTACCTCCAGATATGGCGAAACCACAGCAAAGCAACAGCTTATTATTAGTAGAGGAAAAATTCCGGAAGGCCGGAGCTGCTGCAAACAAATAATCTTTCCTGACACTAACTGTACCTGTAACTACATATTACTCTTTTTAAAATGGGCTATAAAAATGTGCAGTGGACATGATGAGTACCTGATATTAATTGCAGAACTGTTGAAAAGTTTCCCTATTATTTGACAAAGGTTATGAATTTTCTTCTTCTTTTTTCTGCAATTGGCGTTTGGGAATAATCACATTTTGTTTCGAAAATACGTTTCTATGACAGAAAAGAAGGAATATAAATAAATTCTCTAAATTTTAATGGGTGTAGTTGTAATTTTAAAATAAACTTTATAAAATCTTCTTTTATTATTGAGACAAAATTGACTAACCTCCGAAAGTAATTAATTTACCAACAGAAAGCAATATCTTACCAAATATTTGTAAATTTGTTTGATAAAAATTAATGAATGAGTTTTAGGCGCTAGTTGTGAAACTACATAAATTTATTATTCCGTGATTCAAGTTCTGTACGTAACTCAGTGTAGTTTCATTTATCAGAATGCGCCTAATTCAGCACCAGAATAGACTATTTTACGCTTAGGTGCCGATATATAGTGACTTAGAATATAAATGAGAAATACAATGATCGTAATATTTACATGGACAATAAGTAACTTAAAAACTTGGGGAAAGCATGCAATTTTGTCCACGTATTTAACGCAATTTACATTTACATTCATAAATAACGCAAACATAAAAGTCCAACACTCATACATTTAGAACATGTCTTTCATCCACCTTTCATTAAATGTGTTAAAGACTGTAATTTGAGGATTTTCGATAGATTAACATTAGACCAAAAAAACTGTGATAAGCTCTTTCCGGTTGCGATTTATTGTTATCATTTTGCCTAAGTCGGAATTTTCGATTCTTGTTAACACATTTACAATATCTAATATATAAAATTCTCGTGTCACAGTGTTTGTTACTGTCAGGGTTACGCAGTAACGTTATTAAATTACTCGTTTTTGCGATCACGATATAATATTTTGAACGAGCTACTTTTGTATTTGATCTTTGTGAACGAGCCAAAAAAAAATGTTGATGGAATTCGCTTGAAATAAAATGTTGAATTTGTGCTGTTCTTATGAAATTTTCGTTTTTGAGTATAAACTGGGTTCACGACTGACGTTTGTGCGGGGAAACCCCAATGGGTTTCGAATTGTTTCCAAGATTAAGGATTTAGAACTGGTTTGAAGAAAGGATTTTGAATTGTTCTCAAGATTTCAGGAAGTTTATTTTAAAAGTGGATGAGAAATTGCGTTTTTAGGAAGAGCTTTGAAGGTAGATTTGAAGTGTTTGGCGGAAGAATTAAGAGAAACTGTAACGGAAGAAATGAAAGTTCCTGTTTTAAAAAAGTTGATAGTAGCAAGTAAGGAGTATAAAGAGGTGTTCGCGAAAGAATTATTACATAGAATAGTAAGCGAAAGAGAAAACGAAATTAAACGCCAAGAGAGAGAAGATGAGTTAAAGCGCCAAGAGAGAGAAGATGAAATAAAGTGCCAAGAAAGAGAAGATGAAATAAAGCGCCAAGAAAGAGAAGATGAATTAGAGAAGTTGAAGATAGAAGCCTCGACGATGAGTAATGGTTTTAGGAGAGAGAGGAATTCTCAGAATGAAGGAATACAAGAACACGTACCACTTGGATTGCAAAAATTAATGCGTACTTTTGACCCCAAAGAAGGTGATATAAGTTTTTATCTAATACTGTTTGAAAGACAAGCACGAAGGGTCCATATTAAGGAAGAAGATTGGGTAACGAATCTTTTTGGACTATTGCCGTTAGAAATGGCGAATTTGATCGCGAGGGAACCAGAAGAAAATGCAAATAATTATGAACATATAAAAGGTATGTTGTTAAAAAGATTTAAATGGAGCCCAGAAGCATTTAAAATAAAATTTAAGAGGCATTGTAAATCGGCCGAGAACACTTGGCGAGATTTTGGATTTGAGTTGGCGAACTATTTTAATGAGTAGATTTCGGAACAAAAATTCTACGATTTTGACAGGCTGAAACAACTTGTCATTGTAGAGCATATGAAGGAACAGGTTTCCAGGGATATACAGCAACATTTTATTGATGGCTGGAGTAAAATTGTTACAGTTGACGATCTTACTGAGAAATTAGATGATTATGAAAACGCAAGCAATATAACCAGGCCACTAAAGCTACTTTGTCTCAACCGTAGAGAAATTCCTATCGGGAAAAACCTAGCATGTGCAATAGAAGATGTCATACATTTGGTGAAGGATATAGACAAGAATCAAACAACCGCAGTGGATATGATAAGCGAAATTCTTTCCAAAAACCAGGTACATGTTTCAATTGTGGACGAGTAGGACATTTTGCGAGATTTTGCAGGGATAAGAAAGACGGGAGAGGAAAGACCGAGGGTAAAGTTGCTGAGGTAAAGGTATCTGAGGTGCAAGTGGCAGAAGTCAAAGTAGTTGAGGATGAAAGCAAAGTAGTCACAGCGAGATTCAACGGCGAAGTTGTAAGGGAAAGTAAGAAATGCAGCGCAATTCAATTAAAAATGTCTGATCTTAAAATAGTAAAAACTTCGTTTGGTAGAACAGAATATGAAGCTGTAGTGGATTCAGGTGCACAAATTAATGTGTTTAAAAGCAGTGTAGTGGGGAAGGAAGTAGATTACAAAGGACATATAATGTTGCAGCCCGCATTTGGTGATTGTTTAAAGGCTGAACTAAAAGAAGTGGATATTAGTTTGGTAACGAATGGGTATATTACGCCGGTAATTAAAACGGTGGTGGCAACTGTGAATGGACTGAATACTGACATATTATTGGATACTGAAACTTATGAAGCATTATTAGAACAAAAAAGAATATGCAGTCTCAGATTTATAGCCGCTATGAACTTAAGATCAGATTCCTCCAAAAAATCGTTAGATGAGAGTGTAAATACTGAAGAGGAAGAACAAGAGCCAACAATAACAGAATATGATGAAGAGAATGGAAATAACACAGAAAAATTCAAGAAACAGCAACAGATTTGTGATACTCTTCAGGAAACATGGAATTTTGCTAGGCGAAACAAAGGAGGATATGTGATAGAAAATGATATCCTGTACCATGAAGAGCTATTGGGCGGAAATAGGATAAAACAGTTAGTGATTCCTGAAATGAGGAAGAGGAAAATACTAGAAATTGCGCATGAATCAGTGTTCGGAGCACATCTACGAGCTCATAAAACAATTCAGAGAATCAAACTTTCGTTTTATTGGCCAGGAATGGTAAAGGAGATTAAAGCATATTGTGGTTCCTGTCATGGTTGTCAGCTTAGAAAAGTAATTCGTTCGGTTGACAAAATTCCGATAACACCTGTGTCTCGTCCTGAATTGCCATTCCAAGTAGTAAATTGGTCCTGTAGATCCAGTATCATCACAAGGACATAAATACATACTTTGTTAGATGGACCAGCATTCTAGATGGTCGGAAGCAATCCCACTCAAGTCACTAACGGCTAAGAGTACGTATGAAGCACTGCTTGAAATATTCAGTAGAACAGGAATTCCAGAAGTGATCGTAATGGACAATGCAACAAATTTTACGGCCAGTTTAACGCAAGAGTTTTTGAAGATTTTAGGAGTTTGTCCGCGTTTTTCAACACCATACCCTCCAGAAGTAAGCGGGTTAATTGAGAGATGGAACCAAACTCTCAAGAACATGTTGCACCACATTATCAGAGAGAAAGGAAGAAGTTAGCATAGGCATATACCGTTTTTACTATGGGCATATCGGGAAGTTCCAAACGCAACTACCGGTGCACCACCTTTTCTTCTAATGTATGGAAGAGATCCGAAAGGACCGTTGTCTATACTAAAGTCAATTTGGACTGAGAACACGTTGTTACCTCTGAATATGAAGGGATCAGTAGAGAGTTATTTGAAAAAGCTAAAAGAAAAGTTAGAAGTAGCAACCCACAAAGCAAAGTTAACAAGTGACGTGCAACAAGGTAGCTACGCTAAATATTACAACAGGCAAAAGAAACATCGTGAATTTGCACCAGGATATCAAGTACTTGTTTTGATACCTGATTCGACGAATAAGCTATATGCTAGATGGACAGGTCCAGTTAAAGTTGTTAAAAGAGTAAAACCAAATTCATATTATTTGCAGATGGCTGGAGGTAATTTGAGATTGCTGCATGTTAACAAGATCAGAGAATACAGAGCGAGAGTTCAAACGGTTGGAGTTGTTTATGATATTTATGATGAATTCGGTGAGATATATGAAACGCCAAGAGTTCAACAGTTCCTGCAGCTGAGAAGAATGACGAAGCATTGGACAGAGTGAAGTTGGATTATTTATCTAAGAAGCAACAAACTCAACTAAATGATCTTTTACATCGACACAGGACGTTGTTTTCTGGAAAAATAAAAAGAGCTAAAGTTGGTGAACATGGGATAAAACTGAAGAGTGAGGAGGAGACAATGAAACCCAAAACTTATAAGATACCAGAAAACTTAAAGAGAAAAGTAGACGTGCAGATAGACGAATTGCTAGAGTTAGGGCTGATTGAACCTGTTGTAAGTGAAATAGCACTCCCCGTGGTATGTGTTCATAAGAAGGATGGAACAATTCGGTTATACATAGATTTCAGAAACTTGAATGCCCTTACCGTACCGGACGCATATCCAATGCAGAATATGTTGGAGTTGAATTTCTTAGTAGGGAAGAAAAAATTCATTACTGTACTAGATATGTTGAAAGGATATTGGTCTATACCAATGGAAGACAGCAGCAAACAACTAACAGCCTTCCGAACTCTTCGAGAACAGTACCAATGGAATGTGTTACCATTTGGGTTAAGAAACGCTGCTGCAACCTACCAGAGAGCCATGTCTAAAGTGGTTCAAACTATATCTGATTTTGCATGTGCGTATATCGACGATTTAGCAATATTCTCCGATACGTGGAAAGAACATTTAAATCATCTAGAAAAAGTTTTCAAAAGATTGGAGCATTTTAACTTCTCAGTCAATTTAGGAAAGTGTGAGTTTGCATTACAAAAAGTTAAATACTTAGGACATGTCATTGGTTCAGGTAGACATTCCCCCATTAAAATCTCAATTTCTATAATGTTTTATATTTTTTACAAATTTCTATGGATTTTTTTCTAATTTAAACGCCTAAAAAAAGATAAAACTATTTTTCAAGCAGATTGGTACATTTTTTTACCTTTTCCCATCTGCCAAGTTAATTTGAAACAAACTTAAAAAAAAAATTTAGATTGTTGTAATTAAAAAAAATTCTGCTTTCTTTATACATAAAATATTTTTAAAGATATTTTTTTCCGTCTTGGGGAGCTGTAAAAATACAACGAAAAAAATTGGAAAAATCGCCAAATGCCAGTAATAGTTAATTATGATACCTCAGAACACTCACAAGTTTTATAGCGTATGTGCGGAAAAACAACTTACATGATCGATTGAATATTAACGTCACACTGTTCAATTAAACTTTATATTTGATCATTTAATCATTATTATTATATTATCTATGTTTGTATACATGAAAAACAATGAAAACAATCATAATATATCAATATGTTTTAAATTTTTACTCAACAAATGTTTGTAATAGTTCCAAATCTAATATAAAGATATATGTTTTTCTATTCGGCCCGCAGAATTTTAAATTTCTCCCGATGTGGCCCGCGAAGTCATTTGGATTGGCCACCCCTGTAGTAGTTTATAAAATGTGTTGCAGATATTATATTTTTCTCCAGACTTAAAATCCACCAAATGACATTATGATGAAACAAATAAGTAGAAAACCGTCGCGAGAGTTGCATGTCTTCTATATTGAGTGAACATTGTATTTTACGTGAGTGAGATATTTGATTAGACGACAGCGATATTTAATTATTTTACGGACTCATTTTAAACAAAAAAAAATTTGAAATAGCCCTATCTAAACTTTCGATTTAGCAATAAGCAGATTGACAAAGATAAGGTCCAACTGCTTTCATTGTGATAGACATTCTTACAGTTATTAATAATGGAATTAATTATGAATGGAATAACAAAGAATTTCTATCCCAACGTTTTGTTACGTTTTTCGATTTAATATGTTTGTAAGAAACGTTTTCTTTAAAATTTTATATGTGAGAAAGGTAAATTAAACTTTAATATACAAAGATATTTTGCAGTTCAGATTATATAATTTCTTACCTCTCTCCTTCTCCCCCCCCCCATCATCTTAAATAGAAGGAAGCATGAATATGAAAAAATAGATTATTTTTCTCGAGAGTTCAAGACTACGAAATATTTTTTAAAAATCCATTTATCTCAGATGTAAAGGGTGTTTTTTTGAGAGGTATAGAACTTTAAATTGCAATAAAACAACGATGTATTATTCGATTGACATGAATTTTTTTTTATTCGAAAGATAACCTTATGGCATTACATTTTAAATATGATTTCTGGCATAGGACTACCACGGCTGGCTCGAATGTAGTCCAATCTGGACGTCCAATTTTCGATGACTTTTTCCAACATTTGTGGCCGTCTATCGGCAATAACACGGCGAATGTTGTCTTCCAAATGGTCAAGCGTTTGTGGCTTATCCGCATAGACCAATGACTTTACATAGCCCCACAAAAAATAGTCTAGCGGTGTTAAATCACAAGATCTTGGAGGCCAATTCACAGGTCCAAAATGTGAAATTAGGCGGTCACCAAACGTGTCTTTCAATAAATCGATTGTGGCACTAGCTGTGTGACATGTTGCGCCGTCTTGTTGGAACCACAGCTCCTGGACATCATGATTGTTCAATTCAGGAATTAAAAAGTTAGTAATCATGGCTCTATACCGATCACCATTAACTGTAACGTTGTGGCCTTCATCGTTTTTGAAGAAGGATTCCACCAGCCCATAAAGCGCACCAAACAGTCAGTTTTTCTGGATGTAACGGTGTTTCGACATACACTTGTGGATTAGCTTCACTCCAAATGCGGCAGTTTTGTTTGTTGACGTAGCCATTCAACCAGAAGTGCGCTTCATCGCTGAACAAAATTCGCTTATGAAAATCGACCATTATTTTCGAAATAAAATTGCACAATTTGAAAGCGTTGTTCAGGAGTGAGTCTATTCATGATGAATTGCCAAACCAAACTGAGAATAAATCACTTGACAGCTGTTAAATCGGTCGCCATCTTGGAAAGTAATGCCAACTTAAACTTCTATACCTGGAAAAAAACACTCTGTATGATTTGTTTTACGTTTGATAAGCTATTACCTTGTTAAAGAAATTAAATCTTTGTCTCAACTTTTATTTAATTTTTCTAAAGATGATCGTTCGTATTCTTTACATTAATTAAATATTTTACAGAATTTTGTTCAATTATATTACAGCCAGGGCCGACTCCAGCAGTTTTACCGCCCCTTCTCCAAAGCAAAAAATTATAATTAAAAAAAGATAAATTGTTCACAAAGATACACACCTATGAAACTTGAATAATTCTTCCGAACTAAAAAGGCAACATAACTACAGTATATATATATATATTATTTTAAGTCACACAAATACACAAAATAATTCGAAATAAGTCATTCATTATTCATTCAAACGAGTAAAATGTAAGAGAAGGAATTTTTTTTGTAACAAAAAAAATTTTTTTTTTTTTCCAAATTCAATCCAAATGCCACCCTTAGAATTTGCCGCCCAGGGCAGGGGTTCAGCTCTAGACCCCCCCTGTTACAGCACAACTGTTTATTGCATAATATCGATTCCTTCGTATAATGGCCGTGGTAGCTTATAGTTTATGGTCAGTGGCGCACACAAGGGGGGGGGGTGCCTAGGGATCCAGACACCCCCATAGCCCTTGATTTTTTTTCGATTGGTTATAATCCTATGTATATATTACGTAAAATTAAATTATGTATTTGTTATTAATAATTAATTTTATTAATTAATGCTAATTATTTATTCAACAATTAATTTTGTATTGTTTTTGTTCCGGAAAATCGACAAAATCAAAAGAATATGTTGGGCAGCGTATTGGAGCATGATACCAAAATGGTGGACTTTCGACCTTGGACCCCGCCCCCCAAGAAAAATTTTTGTGTGCGCTACTGGTTATGGTAATGGTCTCGTGGCTTGCAAGTCGTGAGTTTGAGCTTTTGTGGAACTGAAGACCCGCAGCGTAGACTGACTCAGTCCTTCTTAAGACATGATATGGTAGTTAAGAGACGTTCGAGGGTGCCACCTGAGGTGTCGTCCTCGTCACTTCTTCAAGGCTCAAAGTCACAAGGTCCGTCACCATGAGCCCTCGTGTTGCTTTATAATGGCACGGAAATAAGCAACTTACTTGCACTTTTCATTATTAGAATAATGGCGTAAGGTGTAATTTTAAAGCAAATATAACTACGGGGTACAATGTTTTAAAAATATTTTTTTCTTCCACTCTTTACTATTCTTTTTTAATTTATAGTTAATTTCGAAAAAAAGCTATTTAAAATCTAATAATAATAAAAATAATTATACTTACGTTTAGTAAACAATTTCGTGAGTGTGTGTCAATGAATAAAATGAAAATATTTATTCTTCACTCCAGTTTATGAGATCTCTCAAGTGGCGGTGTTGAAAACAGCTCTATATCACTTAAATAAATAGAAATATTCTTAACAAAAATGCGGGAAAGCGAAGAATCCCCGAAGTTGGTTTTTTTGGAAAGGAAAGTATGTTAAATAAAAGTGTTAGTAAATTAATTTTTGTTATTAGAACCAGCTCACCAAGCAAAATATGTAAAGGGATCCATCAAGGATTTATTGGGTTTACACCCAAATTATAAAAAGCATTAATTGATCATGAATCTCATTCAGGTTGCGTGCACAGTAAAACCTGTTTTTGTGCAGTCGATAAGGACCGTATAAATAGAAAGCGCACAAAAAATATGTGGAAATTTTATAAATACTATGTAAGTTTTCTGTAATAATAGTTGCTAGTTATATAACTATTATAACTACAGAATTTTTTTATGCGGTGGAAAGGGACCGCAGAAAATAAATATCACTGAAAAAATATCTCAATTATTTAAGAAATTTATGAGAAAGTACTTCCAAACAAAATAAATAACTAAATTCTACATGAAAACACTTTTAAAATACTTAATTTCTCATTGTATACATGGAGAAATTCTCTCACACACATAATTTACTGCTACTTGTCGTAATCCAAGGCGCGCATCTTCCAGTGATGAATTAGTTCGAAATCGCTTTCGTCACTAAAAGATACAAATTCAATTGATTTATTTCTTAGCACCATAAAGTAAGGGATAAGTTTTTGTGACGCCGGTCGGTTGGTAAGTTGCTTGTGAACGTTGTAAGGTCCGTGGGTGATGCCTTACTTCTAAGTTATCTTCGTGACCTAGGGGTGTGGGAGTGAATGAAGAACCAGGCGTTTCCCTGATCTTAATATATCTTTATTAAGATCTTAACTTAAACACTAACAATGATAATATTTATATTTTAACTTAGCAGATCTGAGGTGAGAAAGCACGCAATACGTATTACTAAATAAGTGCGACTTTAATCACTATATTCCCGCCTATTCCTAATCTCAACTTATACACAGTTCCTAATAGATAACAGAATTATCCCACCTTAATCTCATGTTTAATCACAATCCTCTCGGATTCTAAATATCTTTTGTGTATCTCGCGTGGAATAGTGTCCACCTTGACTTGATCGCTCTGTCACGGATAGCTTCACACTCAAATAACGGCTTCCTTCTCTTCCTTCAGCTTACGCGCTTAAACTCAGACTAGAATAATCACTTCCCAATAGGTTACGTTAAACTTCTGCTATTTAAAAGGTTCCTATTTTGCATACTCACGCTTCGCTTCTGGATTTGGTTGGAAAGAATTTGCCTTTTTCGGCCCCAAAGAACGAAAGAGGAGTTTTTAGTTGAAAACGCGATGAGCCCGTCACAACGTCACGATAACCAGATATGATGATCGAAGCTCTTTTTGGAGTTTTTAACTCCTTTCGGAAATAATATCTATATTAAGAAAATGCATTTCCGAATTGTAGGCAAGCTGAATCTCTGCATGTATTTTATCTGCTCTCAAAAAGAATCCGGTTCTTCTTCAAAATCTGTCAAATTATTAATATTGTCGCTGTCATTAAAAGTTTGGTCTTCAATCAAGTGAGGGCAACAAGTGTGTTGAGAAAAAGCATTTGAACATGTATTGTCGAGAGACTGTTTACGACAAATGAACAGATCATCTTGATGTGTATATATGTGCATTGATAGAAAATATTACAGTGGCGCCAAAGTCGATGAAATTCATATACCGCATAAAAAATATCACACACAAAAAAATCGCACAAAAATAAAATCGCATAAAAAAGGACCGCATTAAAACAAGTCCTAATGTATAGGGTGGATCAACTGCAAAATATGATTAAGAAAATTCAACTTTTATTGCAACACGTTACGTTAGGCTGAAAGATCTTATTTACGCAAAAAGTGTATCTTTATATATAAAAATCTTCTGTGCGTGTGTATGTGACTGAACTCCTCCTAAACGGCTGGACCGATTTGGATGAATTTTTTGTGTGGGTTCAAGTGGATTCGAGAATGGTTTAAATTCACAATTCGGTCCAATATCGCTATTAGTTAAAAAGATATTAAATAAAAACATAAAAAACATTCAACTCAATATTCACCTGCATTGTTGTAACAACGTTATAAAAATGACGTAAGTTGACGTCGAAAATCGATTTTCAGCCAAATTGGCCAAACCGGGTCTTCATTGTTACAAAAAAGCAGACTAATCATGGTTTTTAGCGTTTATAATTAATATCTTTTCAAATAATCTTTATATATATATATAATTCTCCTGTGCGTGTGTATGTGACTAATTTCCTCCTAAGTGGCTGGGCCGATTTTGATGACATTTTTTGTGTGGGTTCAAGTGGAGTCGAAAATGGTTTAAATTCACAATTCGGTCCAATATCACTATTAGTTAAAAAAAGATATTAACTAAAGGCCTTAAAGCGCACAATTGTTTTACCCCTGTGTGCTGTTTATTCTGCTAATGTGCGTCAAGAAAAAAAAAAGACATAAGAGGGAAGAATTTTCCGATATTTTCGCTGTTTCTAAAATTGCAATCTAATTTTTCTATCAAAATCAGACAAAAATAATTATAGAATCGGAAAGATTATTCATT